>BROE01000007.1:16137954-16154826 GCA_036571765.1 Plecoglossus altivelis
TCCTTCTTCTCCTCAGGCTCGGAGAACCTCCACCGTGTGGAGAAGGTGTCGTGGGGCACGCGCTACGCCATCACCGTGTCCTTCACCTGTGACCCCGCGCACGCCATCGCTGACCCTACCATGCCCCAAGAATAGGACCAGCACCACCTGGAGGGGAGGGCAGGGGGGGGAGGGAGGGAGGGAAGGGGGGGGGCACAGGGGAGGGCACAGGCATGAATAATCAGTGCCAAAGCAAACAGGGTTGACCAAACACACTGATACAACCAACTGTTCACACACACACACACAGACACACACACACACACACTTCCAAATTCCCTTTGCTGTGTTTACAAGCGACCAGTGTGTCTTCACTGATCTGATTCAGTTCACATGAGCATCTTGTCAACACAGTTTCACACTGAGACAGCAGCTGCTGGCATCCTCCACCCTCCTCGCCACCTCACTTCCTGCGACGCCTCCACGGCTGTTTCCGAGAGGGTGGAGGTGGAGCGTGGTCTGGTCTGGTCTTGGGGAGGGTGGATGTGGAGGGTGGTCTGGTCTTGGGGAGGGTGGAGGTGGAGGTGGATGATGGTCTGGTCTTGGGGAGGATGGAGGTGGAGGATGGTCTGGTCTTGGGGAGGGTGGAGGTGGAGGATGGTCTGGTCTTGGGGAGGGTGGAGGTGGAGGAGGAGCAGGAAGAATTCAGTGTTGCTGCATCAGACACAGAGACACTGTCTGCATGTTTCCAGAGGTGACTCTCTCCACTGATACCATTGCAGAAACTTTCTTCTGAGAAGAACTCCCCTATCATCAACATTTTCAACGCCATTTTCTTTTGGAGTGAAGCTTTTTTTTGATGTACAACTGAGATCTTTTGAAGTGTGTGCCAGTTGTAATGATTCTCAATAAAAGAGAGCAGCTGCTGGTCTTATTTCTCTCATCGACTTTTCTTTGTGTTCCTTCCGACCGACGTAACCATGTCCTACCTGCAGCGTCACACAACATCCACCGGGTACCTTTCGGTTTGCTCTCGCGCCCCGATGCATCTGGCTTCTCATGTAGCCACAAAAATAACAAAAGCTTTATTTATTTATAGAAATGTTTAGCTACGTACAATTTCAGAAGGCACGTGTGAAGCTTTTTGTCTCATTTTACAACCAGCAGTCTTGGAAACAATCATGCGAAAGCGACTCACACCTGGATGAATGAGTCACAGCGTCACGCACACTGTCTCGAAAGCAGTTAGATATTATATTCAATAGCATTTTATAATCGTCTCCGTTATGTTTGTGTATTAATGTCATTGGAGTTTTCCAAAGAACATTGTTAGTTTTGAATAGCGTCGTACATGTCGCGCTCATTCCACATCGTTGAGTACAGTCTCCCTTTGCTCTGCGAGGAAACAGACATTAATCGTAATTACGATGAAAACGACGGCGTTTTCTCAACCTGTTGCTTTCGAACATTTGCTTTCTTTGCTAGTTCCCTGAGGGCGAGTTTGACTTTTCAATTTTTTAGATTACCTCCGAAACCACACGGCTCCACTCCGCTTGGCGGAACATTTGTAAGCTAGGCCACTTTCAGAGGACTTTGTAACGAGCTTGCGTTATTTTCTGCCCCGGTGGTTAGAACAACTTTTTCACTGATTCAATTTTCAGACTCGCCAATATCTGGAACCATTGAAGCACCCATGAATCTAACTGCTTTTAGACTGCACTGTAGCCTGGCGGTAAAATAGGCATCTTTTTTAAATTGCTCAATTTTATAGGATTATTTGAAACTAGTTTGCTTCCTTAACAAGACATATGAGGGGTGAACCACGTAAAAGATGAACACTTACTAAAATAAAATAACGGCTAATTAGAAGATTGATGGAGAATTAGTGTTCCGTGTTTGACTAACTCTGTAAAATATACAGGAGATAAGTGCTCTGTCAGAATGATGAGCTCACGTTGATTCATGACAGAAAAGAGCGCTGTCTTCTATTCGATTTGCCGGTTAAACCTCAATCCAGAGATGGGGACTTGAGACTCGGACTCGAGTCGGAATTAAGTCCCTGTTTTCAGAGACTCTCGACTCGGACTCGTACCTAAAGACTTGAGACTTGACTCGGACTTGTGATTTAAGACGTGAACATTACGAGTCATGTTCAACGCGCCCTGTCGTGAACTTGTTCTCAATCCCATCACCGCCCCTCCGTTTCTCCCCTTCCCCGAGAGCTGCGTCTTGCCCATGAACAGTTGCCTGCGCTGCGTCCAATGTTGATGACCTATGCAGATGCGACGGCAGCTCACTGTTCCCAAACAAACTATGGCGGACTTGCTGCAGGCTCCGTCGGCGCTGCAGTTTATCATTAGTTTCGGCTTTAAAGATTTTGTACAACGTCACAGAAACAAAGACATTCTTTAGAATTTGTGTTTTCATGCTGAGATATCTGGGAGTTACTGCTCACTCACACAAGCAGTAGCATCCCAAAGTTGCCATAGAAGTAACTGTGCATATTTTTTCCAAAGCTAAGTGGCAAATTGCAATCAATATTAATATTTTTATTTAATATATTTTGGTAATATATTGTCTTGTTAATTTAAATTATTTGCAGACGAATAACAGTTATAGTTGTTTTCAAATAGGCTCTAGGATACTTCCTCTGCTTGATAGAAATGTTTTCTCTTTTATTACGCCGTTGGCTACCGTTTCTATGTTGTAGTCTTACAGGACGTTGTATTTTTTTTTTGCCTGTGAAGTTTTTCTCACATTTTGCTGCAAGACAATAGGAAAACATACAAATCTCTAAAGAAAAATGTTTTGTTGCTTGTCAAATGCCCGTGTATAAAATTACCACTATTTTAACAAAAAGTTAATGTAGCTTAAAAAATATTCAAGTTGTTTAAGACTTGACTTTGACTTGGACTTGAGGACAAAGACTTGAGACTTGACTTGACTTGCAGCCAAGACTTGAGACTTGACTCGGACTTGGGCAAAGACTTGAGAATTGACTTGGACTTCAGCCAAAGACTTGAAGACTTGACTTGGACTTGAGGCCAAAGACTTGAACTTGACTCGGATGCAGCCAAGACTTGAGACGGACTTGGACTGCAAGACTTGAAACTTGACTTGGACTTGCAGCCAAAGACTTGTGTACATCTCTGCCTCAACCTAAATGTAATGGTGCCTTATTGAACCGTTTCACTGTCAACAGTGAACTTGTAGCTGCCTGTCTCCTTTCCCTTCACAGAAAACCGCTGTGAGACCACAACGTGTTGATCGAGTGTCTGTATTACAGCGAACAGCAAGTCGATACAGAAACATCTGCAGTCTAGCCTCTATGTACCGATTTTTCAATACTTTCCGAATATCTATTTTCACACCAATAGAGAGGGGTGGTGGGTTTGCTGTATTCGCAGTAGGGCCTACACCTGTCTTGGTATGGAGGAAGGAGAGGAAAGAGGCAGAGAAGAGAGGGGGAGGAGAGGAGAGAGAAGAAAGAGGGAGGAGGAGAGAGAGAGAGGAGAAGATGGAGGGTCTAGCTTGGTAGAATGCTGCAGTTCTCCACCTGCTACCAGCGTTAAGCTTGTGTTTCTGTAGAGAGATTCAAGTGTGAGATTTGAACACATAATCAAGCACATCCTCTCCACCTCCCACACTCCACAGGAGGCCTGTAGCATCCAGACTCCTCACACAACGAGGAAGAAGGGGAAGAAAGGAAAGAGGGATGAAGGGAAAGAGGGAGAAGGATGAGATGGAGGAAGGGAGAGAGAGAGAGAGAGAGAGGAAGGAGAGAGGCGATGGAAGCGCATGCGATGGAGATAGTGGAGGAAAAAGAGAGAGAAGAGAGAGATGAGAAGGAGGAGAGAGAGCCTGAGGAGAGATCGCTGGAGAAGGAAGGGAGAGAGGGAAGGAAGCAGAGCAGGAGGAGAGCGTGGGAGCAAAGATGGAGGAGCGTAAAATACGGAAAGACTGGAAGGTGAGAATGTGAGGTGGGCCAACGTTCTGGAACAAGTGTGATAGAGAAGAGCGGGAGGGAGACTTCACGCCAGGTTTAGTTTCAGAGATCCTTTACCGTTGTACGGTGTTGCTGCGTTCTGTTGTTTTAAAAATGCATCACGTCGCCTTGTTTTGTATCGAGGTATGGCTTTTAACAGGGCACGTTACAACAACAAAAAAAAAGATTTAATGAGCATGAAAAATACAGCTTAAAAATAGAGCTTTGAGCGAAGTTTCTTTCAGACAGCATTGACCAAAAACTGGTTGGAATACCACGAATTCAATTGCCTAATACGGTATGACTAAATGATAATGAAGCGCTCTCACTCTCGTCTTCACCCCTTGAAATAGCTTAGAAGGAAAGAAATTTGGCCAGAGTGCACCCTCAATGAAAGCCAACATAATTAAAGATTTTTAATATGAAGTCTTTCAGTCATAATGCCTTTCTAAGAGTCCTCCAAATCAAACGGACAGGGATTTAATTCCACCAACAGTCTTAAATTCGATGTAATTTTTCTTTTTTTTCTTTCTTTCTGTACCTCATTTCCTGTTTGAAAGACCACCGGGTGGACTGAAGCTACTGCTGCCCTCTTATTTAATTTTCCTCTAAATACAGGCCATCCATCTAGTTTCCATCTAGTAAAATATGAAGGGTTGACGGATTTCGCTGAACACGCTGTCTCTAACGTACAGCAAGTGTTACTGTTCTCACAGTGGTAAGCGATCTGTATAGACAGTCTTTGCGGTGACTTGACGTAAACGGAAAACGTTCGGGAACTAAGACACCAGACCAATTTTTTTGCCTTAATTTGTCTCGGCTTATTAAAAAAACCCTCAAACCGTCAAATCTTTGCCTTTCCTTTCCACTGACACGTCTCAAGGCTACTAGAAGTAAGGAAAGCATTATGGGGACAAAAATTCAGATGGTAGCGCCAACTGATTAAAAAAAAAAAAAAAAAAAACTTGGGCTAAGTCTCTAGTTCCTCCGAGGTAGACTAGCCCCAACCGAGAAGTTTTTTTTTTCCAGAAATGATGAACGCTGTCGCAGCGTGATCGATCCTAGTATACGATGATTTCCTCACCCTGAAGAGTTAGAGATCAAGCTATCTGTCAACTCTTAGTCCAAGTTATCCGGAAGTGTTGTTTGTTTCGGTTCGTTGTTGTCATGACTACCGAGCGAGTGTCGCCTAATTAATAGTCCTGTGCGGGACATCCCTAATTGATTTGTCCCGTTAAAAAAAAAATATTTTTATTTTTTACTACTGCGCTGATCTAACCACTGATACAACAGCAGTGCTGATCACGACACTTGAGAATGATCACCGATACACTGTATTTTCCCACAAAACCAGCTCACCTTTTATCCCGCATTTCATAGTGACATAGTTGGCAACCCTACTTCCAGAACATCGCTCTCCTGACGGCAGCTGTGTGTGAGTGGCGAACCACAACCACTTAAACCGCAGCGGTGTCGAACCGTTCTGTTTCCCCGCTATTTCAACCTCGCTTCCACTCCTCCCACCCTCCACCCTCCGGATCCAAAACGACCGGACAAGCCGATGAAAAACAAATCCATATAATCGGAAGTTAAGTAAACCTTCTGGCGCGCCTTCATTCGTTTTCTCTCCTAGCTAGATTAGCTGTAGTCCTCCTTAGCTCTGTGGGGGCGCGGTGGTCGCGGCTCATTATAGCTCGGTAGTTTCAGGGATTTCCACTGGCTACTCTATAGGGGACCAAGTGAATCTCTGTGTGACAGATCAAGGGCTTACCTCTATCTGGGAACCGCTTGGATCCCTATTGAGAAGTAGAGGGTAGTTTGATTCGTGTTTCTTGCAGCGCTGAGTGCATGTAAGGTCCCGAGTTTGACGTAGAGAACTGTCCGCCTGGTTAGGACTGTGGGAGATGTGGACTTTAGGGAGACAAAGAGACAGAGACAGAGAGAGACATGTAAACTTTTTTTTTTTTTAACAGTGTGCCAATACAGAACTGAACTCGAATCAACATTTTAAATCTCCTTTTGTCAAAATCCGTCCTATGTATGTTTCCTTGTATGTGTGTTGCAGCTAGAGGTTCTGATGAGAGAGGGAGAGAAGGGAGAGACGGGGGAGAGAGAGAGGCAGAGGGGGGAGAAATGGGGGAAAGAGAGAGACAGAGAAGGGAGAAAGGGGGGAGAGAGAGGCAGAGAAGGGAGAGAGGGGTAGAGAGAAACAGAGAAGGGAGAGAGGGGGGAGAGAGAGAGACCGGGAAGAGAGAGAGGGGGGAAAGAGAGAGACAGAGAAGGGAGAAACGGGGGAGAGAGACTGGCAGACAAGGGAGAGAGGGGGAAAAAAGAGGCAAAAAAGGGAGGGAGGGGGAAAGAGACAGAGAAGGGAGAGAGGGGGAAAGAGAGAGAGACAGAGGAGGGAGAGAGGGGTAAGAGAGAGGCAGAGAAGGCAGAGAGGGGTAAAAAAGAGAAACAGAGAAGGGAGAGAGGGGGAAAGACAGGGTGATAGAGGTGAAAGTGCAAGGGAGCCTTCTGTGAAGATTTATTTTCTTCTCTCTGCTGTAATGCATAAATGTATGAGATACACACACACACACACACACACACACACACACACACACACACACACACACACACACACACACACACACACACACACCAGGCATCTGTCTCTCCGAACCTGAATTGAATGCTGGAGTGTTTGTTATTGTTTCAGATATGATTTAGAAAACATGATTGCAAGAAGCCTGAGACTATGGTAACGCGTTTTCCCCTTGTGTGTGTGTGTGCTTTGTGCTGTGTGTGTGTGTGTGTTGTGTGTGTCTGAGTGTGTGTGTGTGCTGTGTGTGTGTGTGTCTGAGTGTGTGTGTGTGTCTGAGTCTCATAGCTGAAATTCCCTTTCAAAGGTTGAAGTGGTATACAGTAACATCAGAAGCCCAATATACTGTAGGTGTGTGCTACTCTATGTGTGTGTCTGAGTGTGTGTGTGTGTGTGTGTGTGTGTGTGTGTGTGTCTGAGTGTCTGTGTGTGTCTGTGTGTGTGTGTGTGTGTCTGAGTGTCTGTGTGTGTGTATATCTGAGTGTGTGCGTGTATCAGAGTGTGTGTGTATCTGAGTGTGTGTGTGTGTGTGTGTCTGAGTGTGTGTGTATCTAAGTGTGTGCGTGTATCAGAGTGTGTGTGTATCTGAGTGTGTGCGTGTGTATCTGAGTGTGCGTGTGTATCCGAGTGCGTGTGTATCCGAGTGTGTGTGCAGGAGGTGTGTGGTGCGGGACAGAGACCAGCAGGTTCTCCACCACTGTTGTGCTTTGTGTCCCTACAGATCCCATAACAGCCCAATCAGAGCAGGAGGCTATCTTAACAAACGCGTTGTGGATATTACTGAAAACACTAAGTGTGGTTACAGATGGCTGATTAGCTTAGCCCACAGGAACATCTTGATTACAGTATCATTGAGTCATCCAGACCAGACGCTCTCCCCAGAGTCGTGGCAACAGCAACACACATAAATGATTGTAGATTACTGGTCATTATGGGATGTGTCACTAGACCCAGAAATTTAAATGCAAACCATGATCTAAGATGCATTGCAATGCATAAAATGTTGCAATGTTGCCGAGGAGACTGCGTTGAGGTGAGGGAGAGTGTGGGGTGAGTTGAGGGCAGAGGTGGGGAGAGGGTGAGTGCTGGGGGGAGGAGAGGAGAGTTGGGGAGAGGGTGAGTGTTGGGGGGAGGAGAGGAGAGTTGGGGAGAGGGTGAGGGTCGGGTGGAGGAGAGGAGAGTTGGGGAGAGGGTGAGGGTCGGGTGGAGGAGAGGAGAGGGGCAGTGTTGGGGAGAGGGTGAGTGTTGGGGAGGAGAGGAGAGTTGGGGAGAGGGTGAGTGTTGGGGGAGGAGAGGAGAGTTGGGGAGAGGGTGAGTGTTGGGGGGAGGAGAGGAGAGTTGGGGAGAGGGTGAGGGTCGGGTGGAGGAGAGGATAGTTGGGGAGAGGAGGGAGAGTTGGAGAGAGTTGGAGAGAGGGTGAGTGTTGGGGAGAGGAGGGGAGAGCTTGAGTGTTGGGGTGAGGGAGTTGGGGGAGGTAGGAAGTGTGAGGGGGGGAGAGAGAATCAGTTTGATAAGAGTTTATACAAAGAAGAGGAAACATTCGTTTGACAAAATCTAGAGTGTGTGGTGATTAATATGATATGTTGTTTTAATTTGATTAATATTCAAAGTGGTTCTTGATAAATTAAATGTTCCTTTAGTGCATAATATGTGTGCAAATATACAGAAGAGGCATACCATAATCAAAGGTTGTTTATCGTATTTAAATATGTATTTGTCCCTAAACGGTTGAACACCGCGCCCTGCGTTCGTGCGCATTAAGCAGATCACAGTCATTGATGAATAGATTAGTAGTTAGTTACCTGCTGCGTGTCTATAGTCGCTCTTCCTTCATTTCTCTCCCCCTCCCTTTCGCTCCCTCTCTTTCTCTCCCTCCTTTTCTCCCTCCCCCTCTCTCTCACACTCTCTCTCTCTCTCTTCATCTTGGCTCACTGTCCTTTCAGTGTCGCCATTGGTAGCGTCTCTGACTGTAACTCAAACTGGTTACTGGACGACGCTGACTTTCCCCACGAGTACAAACTGGGCGGTCGCTGCTTGAAGGAAGACGTGTAGCGGTAAAACGTCTTGTGTCTGTTTCGCAAGTACTCTCGGTAGTTCTTGGTGAGGAGCGTGTAGAGAAACGGGTTGATGCAGCTGTTGCTGTAGGTGAGACAGGCCACCAGGTAGTTGATGCAGGTGTGAGTGTGCGAGGCGAGACTGAGAGGTTTGTGGTGGTATAGCGGAAGCAACTGCCAGATCCAGAACGGAAGGAAACAGGCCCAGAACACCAGAACGATGGTGAAGATCATGATCAGAACTTTCTGTTTTGGCGATCGCCTGTTGCCTTGATTGATGACCGTGTTCCGCTGGGACTCGAGATAGGTGCGAGCTAACTTCATGTACAGATAACCGATGATCAGCCCCGGAGCCATGATGCTCGTGCTAAACAAGACTGTCAGGTAGATTCTGTACGCTTGCGGAGCCCAGGTGGGCGCGCACATTCTTTTTACGTCCCCGTCCGCGGAGTCCTTAGTGGTCTGAGTGACCATCAACATCATAGGTAAAGTCAGAACCAGGGACAGCAGCCACACGCCCCACGCGAGCCCTTTCCGGTAGCTTTTCGAACGCCGCACCGTGTCCAAGGGCTTTGTGACGGCCAGGTAGCGTTCGGTGCACATGACCGTGAGCGTGAAAATGCTCGCGTGCATGGTGAGCAGGTCCAGGCTCAGTAAGATGCGGCATCCAACGTCTCCAAAGTACCAGTCTTTCAGGAAGTAAGTGCTGACTACGAACGGGATGGTGGAGAGATAGAGCAAGTCCGCTAAAGCCAGGTTAATGATGGATATATACATCGAGGTTGCGAAGCGAATAGAATGACACATCACTACAAGAGTGTAAACGTTTCCCGATACACCTATGATGTAAACCACCGATAGAAGCGTCCCGAAAGTGGAGGTTATAACAAGCTCGTCCACGGCCCCGCTGCTGGCGGGCGGGTTGATGTTCACACTCCCTGACTTGTTGTGTCCCATCGCTCCGTCCGTTTGGAGCGCCCGCTGTTGTTGTAGCCCCGGTTCTGTGGAGGAGAAGTTTCAGATCGCTGCAGACGGGCAGGGAAACGGCACAGGTTGTGTTGACGGTTGCGGTCTGCGCGGTGTCTCTGCTGTGGGCTCCTGACGTCACCCACCTAACGCGTCTCACGCGGATGAGTTTACATAAATATATATCTGAATATATCGAGGGAAAACATCAGTCTGAAATGAAAACCTTTATGTACAGTTCTGCTTGTTGGTGAATTCTCCGTTCGATTGATTTGGCAACAGAAAGCGGTGTGGTGTGAACGAAACGAATTATCCTGAACAAACAGGACAAGGTGTCAGGATTCATACACGTCTCAGTGACATGTATTCAAATTGTTTGGGGTAATAGTTATAAATCGATTCATTTAATGGCGCCACTTTCCGAGGAGAAAGTGAATTCGAGATGGTGCGAGTCTGTGTGTCCGGCTCACTTTTACGCACGGAGTTTCAAGGTCAGTGTTCAATCTGACCCACATTCATCCTGTCAGAATCGTGATCACGGCTCTTCATCTTTTCTCGCTTCTGTCGGTTGTAAATCGGCAAGATGACTTGATCGTAGACTTATAATTACAATGGTCTCGCTCTGGATCTACACTGACGTGCACAGTTCGCATCATCGAGTACGTGTCTTTTCATCCCCGGTCCGTCGCAGTCCGCGTCCCCGGTGTCCTGCGGGTGAAATGACTTTTCTCCGTCTTCAGCAGACCCATGGAGAAGGGCTCTTCACCACACTGCTTTTAAGCAACTGTTTCATGTTTTAACACAATTTATCCCGCGCGTTCCTTGTTTAAATTTTTGAAATTAATCCAATTTTTTTACACAGAGGTCAAAAAATATACAGTGTACGTATACTGTACGTACGTGCTTTGGCCAGGGAGCGTGTGTCGGTAAAAAAAAACAAAAAAACACAAGGAGAGAGAATAAAGAATGAAATTCTTAATCAGGCTGTGATGTTAAGACATCAAATGAAACTACACAGTGCTGTGTCTGTTCTTAAAGGTCACCTACAGACTCATCCTTTTCATCTTAGATACTTTATACATATATTTATACTTTACACATATATATTTAAATACATTTCACATTCCTCCAGATTCATCTCCGTGCCAGTGTGATGTACTCTGACGCCAGGTTACAGCGTTTTAGTGTTAAACTCAGACCATGGATGGAGTTGACTCGTGTTCAGATTCAAGGGTCTGTCGGAGCGCGACAGGTTCAGTGTCTCTGAAGCTGGATTGTGATTGGCTATTGTGAAGCAGTGGTCTATGATTGGCTGTCGTGAAGTGGCGTCTCCTCTGGTTTCCCGCTCATCCAGTCACAGGTGAAACACGACCAAGACAAGACCAAAGCATACACACACACACATATCTAGTGTGTGTTCTGGCAGTGGAGTCACTGTTCATTACTATAAGGTTCTGCTCAGTTCACGATGTTCTGGACTCTGACACACACACACACACACACGTCCTGCCTTCTTGTTGAATATAAATAACATCTTCATATTTTTTCTGTGGGCACAAAGAATGTCCTTCATCTTACAATTGCCTGCCTCTTCACTGGTAGCACAGCAACAGTGATGAGGCAGGAAGCCAAAGGCTCGTGTCTTTGATCTTGGAGGTCGCCGTGGTGATCAAGCGCGTGTGTGGAGAAGATGACAGGACTGACTGAGTGGCAGGATGCCTGGGTTTTGAACCTGCAACCTTTAGACCTGCAGTCTATGTACTAAGTAGTTCAGCTGTGGTTCGGCTGTGTTATTAAGACATTTCCAGGCTGTGGAGTGAGAGTGGAGATAAACCTGGAAGTGACTAACTTCTGAGGAGAGTGTGGATGTACAGTACTGAGGAACACCTATTGAGCTGTGTTGGATAATCTGTACGAACACACCCTAATCCTCAACACACCACTGACCATCCTGATCTGTTTATGACATGGCAACCAAAAATACCCTTCATCCATTGTGAGGTAAGAGAGAGAGAGAGAGAGGAAGACAATGAGGATTTGAAAATACCCGGAGTGAAGAGAGGCTGATGAAGTTTTTAAGCTTCCTCTTGAGAACTTCGAGTGGTAGATTATGAAGACTTCTGATGGTTAATGAATCGAGACATTTAATTAGAGTCTAAGGTGGGTGGCAAGAGGGCAGGAAAGGAAAGCAGATGGTGAGGAGAGAAGGAGGAGGAGGAGAGGATGAGAAGAAGGAGAGGAGGGGGAGGAGAGAAGGAGGAGGAGGAGAGGAGGAGGAGAGAAGGCAGGCAGACAGGGAGGGAGGCAGGAAGGTGGGGAGGGAGGGAGGCAGGAAGGTAAGGGGGGAGGGAGGCAGGAAGCTGGGGAGGGAGGCAGGAAGCTGGGGAGGGAGGGAGGCAGGAAGGTGGGGAGGGAGGCAGGAAGGAAGAAGGGAAGGCAGGAGAGAGCGAGATGAAAGAGAAAGTATGTCTGGAGGGAAAGCTTCAAGCAAAACAGCAGAGTGGAGATGTTAATGAGTCTGTCTGTCTGTCTGTCTGTCTGTCTGTCTCCGTCTCCGTCTCCATCTGTCTGTCTCTGCCTCTCTGTCTCTGTCTCTGTCTCACCGCTGGTGGAGTTTATGATTGTGAAGTGTCGTCCGTTCTATCTGCCGAGGGAGTTCACGTCCATTGTTATGGTCGCTGTTTACATTCCTCCGTGTGCTAACGCAAAAGACGTGCTTCGTGAACTATACAGCGCCATCAGCGAACAAACAAACAGTAACCGACATCTTTTCATCGTAGCCCGTGACTTCAACCATGCAAACTTAGTCGGTTTTGCCTAAGTTTTACCAACATGTGAACTTTGCAACAAGGGGAAACAACACACTAGACGTTGTTTACACAACAGTTAGGAACGCATACAAAGCCGAACCCTGCCCCCACCTCGGGTACTCAGACCACATCTCTGTTATGCTAATCCCAGCATATAGCCCACTTCTCAAACTTGCGAAACCGATACTTAAGCAAATCACGGTATGGCCAGAAAATGCTACCTCTGCACTGCAGGACTGCATTAAAAATGCTAAACGGTCATATGCCCAAAAAAATCAACAATGTCTGTCTGTCTGTCTGTCTGTCTCTCTTCTCCCGTTGCGTCCGTCGTCCGCCCGTCCGTCGTCCGCGACGAGCGTACCGTTCCGCCAAGCCGTCCCCGTCCGTCCGTCCGTGAAGTTATCTGGAGCTGTCAGAATGCTGTAGTAAGGACACACTACTGTTGCTCTCTGATCTGCACTCTCACTCTGTCTCCAAACTCTTCTCTCTCTCTACTAAAACCCCCCTCTCTCTGTCTTCTGTCTTCCCTTTCCTTTTCTTTTCTTTTCTTTCTTTCTCTCTCTCTCCTAATTCTCTCATCCTCTCTTCTCTCTCTCTCCTCCCTCTCTCTCTCTCTGTTTTTTTTTTTTTTTTTTTTTTTTTTTTTGTCTCTCTCTCTCTTGTCTATCCTTTTCTCTCTCTCTCTCCTTCCTCTCAATCTCTCTCTTCTCCGTCTCTCTCTCTCTTCTCTCTCTCTCTCTCTCTCTTCGCTCTCCATCTCCCTCGCCTCTCTCTCCTGTCCCGCCTCCCTCTGTCTTGTCTTCTCTTTTCTGTCTCCTCTCCTCTCTATTCTTCTCTCTCTCTCCTTCTCCTTCACTCCTCTTCTCCTGCTGCTTCTCCTCCTCTTCTTCCCCCTTCTCCTCTCCTCCCGTCTCCGCTCCCCGCTCTCCTCCTCTCCCCTCCCGTCTTCCTCCCCAGCTCTCCTTCTCTCATCCTCCTCCCCCCTCTCCTTCCCCTCTCCTACCCCTTCCTCCCTGTCTCCTCCCCAGCTCCTCCCCTCTCTCATCCCTCTGTCCTCCCCTCTCCTCCACCTCTCCCTCTCTCCTCCTCTCCCTCCCCGGTCACGTCCCTTCTTTCCTTGCCTCTCCCCCTCTATCTCAGCCCACACACTATCTATGAAGCCCATGGCTCCTAGTAAAACGTTCAGACCTATTAAGACCAAAGAATTTCCTAGCTAAGAAAGTGGAGCCTTATTAAAGCATGAATGAGAACGTTGTGAAAGCATCACAGGGAAGCTTGTTATAATCTTTTATGAAAGTCCTCAACAACCAACTTCAAGGGTGTTGAAGTATGTAGATCGTGTCACATGGATGTGGTTCAGCTTCATCATACCATGTTTGGATATAAAAAACCTCCTAATTCACGCAGAAGAACAGACTTTGAACTTTTTGGTGCGTGTGTTATGTAAAAAAAAGATGATATTTTATTAATCAAATGTTGAAAGTGAGGAATTACTAATGTAGGGTGAGATATAAAAAAAGCATTGATTTTCAGAGAACACAACCTAGCCTTTATCTTTTAGCAAGGCTGACTTATTGTCTCCCTTCTCCATTCCTTGGTCTTCTGTTATCTTGTTATTAAAGTGTAACTTATCTTTCTCATATACTGGTAATGCACTGTTTCTCTCTATTAGCCTCCCTCTCCTCCCCCCTTCTTCATCTCCTCCCTCTCCTCTCCTCACCCTCCCTCTCCTTCCCCTTCCTGTCCTCCACCTTCCTCCCTCACCCCCTCTCTCCTTCTGCCCTCTCCTCCCCCCCTTCTCATCTCCTCCCTCTCATCACCCTGTCTCCCTCTCCCCCTCTCCTTCCCTCTCCTCCTCCTTTCTCTCACCCCTCTCCTCCCCTGTCTCCTCCCCTGCCTCCCACTCTCCTCCTCCTGTCCTCCCCCTCTCCTCTCTCCTTGAGAGCTGCAGGTGTTTTAGCTAAATTAGTTTATCAGATGACCCCACAGTCTGTTCGTTACAGAAATCAAATGAACAGTGGACTCATCTATCTTCTTCCATGGAGTGTGTGTGCATATCTGTGTGTCTTCAAAGTAAAGTGTTGTGATATAGTTACATTGTAGGTTCCGTTTTTAATCCGGACTTGTTGACATTCAGTCTTTGATATTTATTTCGTTCTTTCCCTCTTAGCAAGAAGATAATATTATCAGAACTTCAGACTGTTCTGTTTGCAGACTGTTCGTAAGTAACATTCAGCGATCCAGTCTTGACGTAAGAGTTCTGGAGGGTCCATAGGGACCATAATGCAAGCATGCATTTCTAAACATTTGCACACTGGTAGTGTGACGTTGAAATGGTTGAAATCTCTCAAAAAGCTACTGAAGAAGTTCTTAACATCCGTTTCGATTCAACTTAACAATCAAACTGCTCTTGTGTGCGTCTCTGCGGGGGAAAAGCCTCATATCATGTAATTACAGACTGTGAACAACACTTGTTCCTACTCTGCAATCATCTTAATGACAAGGGAGTCTGTTCTGATATCTGCATGAGCCCTCGATGCAGAGGCAGGGAGGAGAGACGCTGGCCTGTGGGTGTCTACACAGAACGAAGGATCACTCACATCACACAGATGGCATGATCCTGTGGACAAGTGTAGCTTTATGCTTCAGGCGGAAAGAATCTTTTTAGATTAGCTATGCAGGCTGTGTCATAGAGTTGGAAACCATGGATTGATAAGGTGGGGGGAGGAGGAGGGAGAACGAGGGAGAAGGAGGGAGGGAGAAGAGCAGAGAGAGAGAGAGAGAGGAGGAGACGGAGAGAAGGGGAGAAACAAGAGGAGGGAGAACAAGGGAGAAGGAGGGAGGTGAAGGGAGAAGAGCAGAGAGAGAGAGAGAGGAGGAAAAGAGAGAGGAGAGAGAGGAGGAGAAGGAGGAGGGGAGAAACGGGAGGAGGGAGAACGAGGGAGGAGGAGGGAGGAAAAAGGAGAAGAGCAGAGAGAGAGAGAGGAGGAGAGAGAGGAGGAGAAGGAGAGAGAGGAGGAGAAACGGGAGGAGGGAGAACGAGGGAGGAGGAGGGAGGAGAAGGGAGAAGAGCAGAGAGAGAGAGAGGAGGAGAAGGAGAGAGAGAGAGGAGGAGAAAGAGAGAGAGAGGAGAGGAGAAACAGGAGCCTTGGTGTTTGAGTTTTGCTTCAGGTGTAAATAAACAAGATGGTTGACAAGGATAATCAGGAATGTGTTGTGTCTGCCTTCATATAACAGACCTGCCTCACATTACAGACCTGCCTCATTAAACAGACCTGCCTCAGATAACAGACCTGTCTCATATAACAGACCTGCCTCATATAACAGACCTGTCTCACATAACAGACCTGCCTCAGATAACAGACCTGCCTTACATAATAGTCCTGTCTCACATAACAGACCTGCCTCAGATAACAGACCTGCCTCATTAAACAGACCTGCCTCAGATAACAGACCTGCCTCACATAATAGTCCTGTCTCATATAACAGACCTGCCTTAGATAACAGACCTGCCTCATTAAACAGACCTGCCTCAGATAACAGACCTGCCTCACATAACAGACCTGCCTCATATAACAGACCTGCCTCATTAAACAGACCTGCCTCAGATAACAGACATGCCTCATATAACAGACCTGCCTTACATAACAGACCTGCCTTACATAACAGACCTGTCTCATATAACAGACCTGCCTCACATTACAGACCTGCCTCACATTACAGACCTGCCTCAGATAACAGACCTGCCTCACATTACAGACCTGCCTCACATAACAGACCTCCCCCATATAACAGACCTGCCTCATATAACAGACCTGCCTCACATAACAGACCTGCCTCACATAACAGACCTGCCTCATTAAACAGACCTGCCTTAGATAACAGACCTGCCTCATATAACAGACCTGCCTCATATAACAGACCTGCCTCAGATAACAGACCTGCCTCATTAAACAGACCTGCCTTAGCCACGCCAAAACATTACAAATAGGAGCCAAATTGGACAAGCTTAGTCATGTTTTCCCCACAGAGTTCTGCTAAGAAAACCAATAAGTTTAAATGGATGTAGGAATATTCAGATGATTCAGCCTAATGTGTGTAAGTCAGGTTATTTTTGGACTATTGCATAAACTCCAAACATACTATATGTTGGGGCTCATTTCCAGAGTGTTCCTTTTCAAAGGAACAGGAGATAAGTGACGTCAAGTCTAGAAATGATTTAATAAGAAGCACTTGAAAAAGGTTACACAGCTCTGGGTTTGACTAATCTTACCTTAACCGACAACAAATGCAGGTTGGTCCAACTGACTGTCCATGGGTGACTCAGCATATTTCTAACGCACAGGTACATTTGCATAAGCAGGGGTGGTTGTAGGTTTACCTCAGGTGATGATCTCTGGTGTGGCCCCACAGACATGGTCTCTGGTTTCAGCTGCTGGTTCTCTGTAGTCACCTCATACGGTTTCTACTGACAAAAGATTCCTGTTAGACTAG
>BROE01000007.1:16160279-16177676 GCA_036571765.1 Plecoglossus altivelis
GAGACAGGAGAGACATACTAGTCTCTCCATGCTAGTGAGGAGGGAGAGACAGGAGAGACATACTAGTCTCTCTCCATGCTAGAGTTGAGGGAGGAGAGTGAGAGAGAAAGAGGGGGGGGGGGCAGGGATGGTTGGGGTTAGTGAGGGAGAGAGAGAGAGAGAGACATACTAGTCTCTCTCCATGCTTAGAGGGAAGGAGAGAGAGAGAGGAGAGGACATACTAGTCTCTCTCCATGCTGAGTGAGAGGGAGAGAGAGAGAGAGGAGAGACATACCAGTGTCTCTCCCCATGCTTAGTGAGGGGAGAGGAGAAGAGATTGAGAGACATACCAGTGTCCCTCCTTACAAGCCTACAGGCTGCATGAAGGGCAGGAATGAGGAGGGAGGAGGTGAGGTTGGGAGGGGGAGGGAGAGCTGGAGATGTATTAAAAAGAAGAAGAAGAGCGAAACGTGAATGGAGACGAGGAGAGGGGAGGAGAGGGTGGAGGAGAGGGGAGGAGAGGAGAGGGGAGGGGAGGAGATGGTAGAGAAGAGGAGAGTGGAGGAGAGGGTGGAGGAGAGGGGAGGAGAGTAGAGGAAAGGAGAGGGTAGAGAGAGGAAGGAGAGGAGGAGGGGAAGAGAGGAAGAGAGAGGCGAGGGCGGAGGCGGGAGAGAGAGGAGAGGGGAGAGGAGAGGAGAGGGGAAGAGAGGTGAGGCGAGGAGAGAAGAGGCGAGGGGAGGGGAGGAGAGGAGAGGAGAGGGGAGAGGAGAGGCGAGGGGAGGAGAAGCAAAAAGAAAATATAAAGCGTGTTTCATATCTCCAAGAAGAGACGTCTGTGGATAAACGACTTTCGCCAAGGGACTCAATTACCCCTAAAGTGTATCCCCCAAATACAGCAGGATCCATGGAAACGATTCATAATTACAACTCCAGGACAGGGCATTCACAGTTGTTTCTGCCTTCTCTTCCTTATCTGGATGTGGTGGTGTGAGTGTGCAAAGTATTAACTGGAAGCCTTGCAGACCATCTCTGTTTGTCTTCCTTCCAACTTAAAGACCTCTCTCTCTCTCTCTCTCTCTCTCTCTCTCTCTCTCTCTCTCTCTCTCTCTCTCAATACACACTCTACACGCACGCACACACACACACACACACACATACACATGTACACATGCACACATACACACACACATACATACACACACACATACATACACACACACACCAACACTCACAACACACACACACACACACACTCACACACACACACACACACACACACTCACACACACACTCACACAGCATAAAGTGAAGAATATGCAGAAAAGCATATTCTCTACACACAATATGGATATACCCATATACACAGATGTGCAGCAGATCCACACACGCACACACACACACACACGACACGCATAAACACACACATACACACACACGCACACGCACGCACACACACACACACACATACATGCACTCACACACACATGTACACACTCACATACACACACGTACACATGTACACACACACACACACACACACACACACACACACACAACACACATACACACACATACACACATGTACCTCCATTCAAACAGCTCCATTTCTGGGGCAGTCAGACAGGAAATGAGAGGAGGTGGCAGATGAGGTCATTCACACTGTGTCCAATTTCAATGGAGTGTTTGTGCTTCAAGACAATCTTCCACTCTCCCCTCTCCCCTCTACCCTCTACCCTCTTCCACCTCCCCGCTCCTCGCTCTCTCTCCTCTGCTCTCCTCTCCTCTGCCTCTCCTCTCCCCTCATGGCGCCGTCTCCTCTCTCTGCTCTCCTCTCTTCTGCCTCTCCTCTCCTTCTGCTCTCTCTCTCCTCTGCTCTCCTTCTCCTGCTCTCCTACTCTCTGCTCTCCTCTCTTGGTTCCTCTCTCCTCTCCCTCCTGCTCTCCTCTCTGTCTGCTCTCCTCTCCTCTGCTCTTCCTCTCTTTCTGCTCTCCTCTCCTCTCCTCTCCTCTCTCTCTTCTCCTCTCTCCTCCGCTCTTACTGCTCTCCTCTCTTCTCCTCTCCTCTTCCTCTGCCTCTCCTCTGCTCTCCTCTCTTCTGCCTCTCCTCTCCTCTCCTCTCTCTTGCTCTCCTCCTCCTCTCTCTCCTTCTGCTCTCCTCTCCTCTGCTCTCCTCTCGTCTGCTTACTCCCTCTTCTGCTCTCCTCTTTCTGCTCTCCTCTCTCTCTCTCGAACGTTTCGAGGTTTTTTCTCTCTCTCCTTCTCTCGTCTCTTCCGCTGTGTCTGTTCTGTCATCACTTCCACTGTGTCTGTTCTGTCATCACTTCCACTGTGTCTGTTCTGTCATCACTTCCACTGTGTCTGTTCTGTCTAGCTCTCCTGCTGTGTCTGTGGTGTCTTGCTCTTCTCTCTGGTACCGAGAGAGACACACACACATACAACATACACCATACGTGATTCAGAACGACTCCCAGATTTAGAACGACTCCCAGATTCAGAATGACTGTGTGTGTGTGTGTGTTCTGACCACAGGTCCTAGGGTATGTGTGTGTGTTCTGACAGTGTGTGTGTGTTTTGTGTTGTGTTTTGTGTTGTGTGTTGTGTGTGGAGTGTGTGTGTGTGTGTGTGTGTGTGTGTGAGTGTGTGTGTGTGTGGAGTGTATGTGTGTATGGAATGTGTGTGTGTGGAGTGTGTGTGTGTGTGGAGTGTGTGTGTGTGGTGTGTGTGTGTGGAGTGTGTGTGTGTGGGCCTGGTGTGTGGAGTGTGTGTCTTGGTGTGGAGTGTGTGTGTGTGTTGTAGAGGTCATGTGTAGCTGGTGCTGTGTTGGAGTGTGTTGAATGTGTTGTGGGCGTGGAAAATGTGATATACACTTGGTTCCAGTGTAACAGTGCATCAGATAGTCTGAATTTATCTCACTCCCTGGCTCCTTTATCTCTTCCCGTTCCCATGGCAGCTTCAGTGTGTGTGTTTGGTTCTGGCTCAATCAAGTGTTCCAACTAAAACACTGGTTTTAATAGACCCCTCCCTCCCTCCCTGCCTCCCTCCCTGCCTCCCTACCTCCCTACCTCCCTGCCTCCCTCCCTGCCTCCCTGCCTCCCTCCCTGCCTCCCTCCCTGCCTCCCTGCTCCCTCCCTGCCTCCCGTGCCTCCCTCCCTCCCTACCTCCCTGCTCCTGCCCTGCCTCCCTCCCTGCCTCCCTCTCTACCTCCCCTGCCTCCTCCTGCCTCCCTGCCTCCCTACCTCCCTACCCTCCCTCCCTGCCTCCTAGCCTCCCGCCCTGCCTCCCTCCTTCCCTGCCTCCCTCCACTGCTCCCTGGCCTCCCTGCCTCCCTCCCTGCCTCCCTCCCTACCTGCCTCCCTGCCTCCCTGCCTCCCTCCCTGCCTCCCTGCCTCCCTCCCTCCCTACCCTCCTGCCTCCTCCCTGCCTCCCTCCCTGCCTCCCTCCCTACCTCCCTGCCTCCCTCCCTGCCTCCCCCCCTGCCTCCCTGCCTCCCTCCCTACCTCCCCTGCCTTCCTCCCTTTCCCTGCCTCCCTCCCTCCGGCCGCCCTGCGCTCCCTGCCTCCCTCCTGCCTCCCTCCCCCCTGCGCCTCCCTCCCGCCTACCCTCCCTCCCTGCCTGCCTTCCCTCCCTCCCTGCCTCCCTCCCTCCCTCTCTCTTTCCTTCCTTTCTTCCTACAATTTCCCCCCCCTTCTGTTCATAGGTGCTCTTTCCATCTCTGTCTCCTGAACGCAGTGACACCTGTACACACCTGCTGTCAACATCAACTCTCTCTAAACACCCCTCTGAATCATCCATCCCTCACTTCCTTGAGAGCGGCAGAGAGATTGAGAGAGAGAGCAGGTGGGATGTTGCGATGGTGATGAGAGGAGAGCAACAGCGAACACCAGGACGTGCACCACACCACTCCACATTCATCAGGACTTATCTGCTTAATGGCTCCTCAGTAACGTAGTGAGGTAATACGGAGGAAGAGAAGGAGAGAAGGGAGAAGAGAGAAGAGAGAAGAGAGGGAAATAGGATGGAAAGAAAGGAAGGAGCGGGAGGGAGGGAAGGAGGGAAGGAGGGAGGGAGGGAGTAGGAAGAAAGGGAAGGAGGAGGGGGGAGGAATGAAGAGGAGGAGGAGAGGGAAGGAAGGAAGGCAGGAGGGAGGGAATGAGGGAGGGAGGGAGAAAGGAAGGAGGGAATGAGGGAGGGAGTAAGAAAGTAAGGAGGGAATGAGGGAATGAGGGAGGAAATGAGGGAGGGAGGGAGGGAAGGAGGGAAGGATGGAGGGAGTAAAAAGGGAAAGAGGGAGGGAGGGGGAAGGAGCGATGACAATAGGTGTTCAGAGCTAGTCAACAGTAACGTGTCTACAGGTGTCTGTGATTGTAGGAGTCAAAGAGTGAAAGACAAACTAACTGAAATGAACAGAAAGAAAATGAAAAAAAAGAGTCCCTCCCTCACTAATGACTTATCACCCTGTCTGCTACAAGAGATAACAACACAGGCTAAGTACCCCAGCAGGCTATCTACATGTTATTAGTGTTGTCTGCTGATGACCTGTCACTAACCTCTGGGTCTATCTGCTGAGCCCGGCAGGCGGGAAGAGAGGGGGCGCGAAGGGAGGTGACGTGGGGGAGGCGAGGGAGGGAGAGAAGAGAGAGAGGGAAGGAAAGTGAGGGGAGACAAGTGAGCCGGGAGAGAGGGAGAGGGAGAAAGAGCCGCAGAGGGAGGGGAGATGGGGGAGAGAGGGATGGACGGTGAGGAGTGAGAGGGAGGAGGAGGGGGAGAGAGGGGAGAAGGAGGAGGGGAAGATAGGGAGGGGGGAGGGCAAGAGAGTGGGATGGAGGTAGGCCGAAGAAAGTGGAGACAGGGAGGGGTGGGAAGAGAGGGAGAGGGAAGGAGGGGAAAATAGGGAGGGGGATGGGAGAGGGATGGAGGGGTAGAGGCGAGAAGTGGAGACAGGGAGGGGGGAGAGAGGGAGAGGGAAAGAGGAGAGGGAGGGAGGGGGATGGGAGAGAGGGCTGGAGGTAGGAGGATAAGGGGAGGGAGGGGGGAGGAGAAGGGGAGGGAGGGAGGGGGGAGAGAGGGAGAGGGAAGAAGGGGAGAGAGAGATGGAAGTAGGGGGGAAGAGAGGCAGAACAGAAATGAGAACAGACTACAGTGAAGACAGGTCTTCCAGTTAGTTGACAGACAACAGCTGAAACTACAACATCACTGTCACTTTCTCGCTGTTTAAGTGGCCAAGGGCGCCATGGTTACGAACCAAGGTAAATGTTGTGGTATTAAACGTTAAATCAAATGTTTCTTCTCTCATCCAGCCCAGAGTCACAGTCACAACCCTCGACAAACTGAGTGACAGACAACCTGTCACACTTCGACAGAGAGAGGGAGGGAGGGAGAGAGGAAGAGTGAGAGGTAGAGGGAGAGAGAGAGAGAGGGAGAGTGGGAAGAGAGATGCGAGAGAGAGAGAGAGGGGGAGAGACCGAGAGCGAGAGAGAGAGAAGCAGGAGAGCAAGAGAGAGACGAGAGAGAGGAGGGAGGGACGGGAGAGAGAGAGAGAGAGAGAGAGAGGAGGGAGGAGAGACGAGAGGGAGAGGGGAGGCGAGTATGAAAAGAAAAAGAGAAACAGCACCTGTTCCATAATCGACAGCTTCTTTGTTCCACATCTCCTCCTCCTGTTTGCAAGTGTCTCCATCGTTTCGTCAGACTGACACCCAATCACACGGCCCCACACGTAGACCTGAGACGTCGTCAAGGGGATGATGTCGACTGGTATTTTTTAATTAAGGTGCATTCAGCGTGTTTGGTCCCACAGCCTTTTGATGCTGTATAGCTCAGGGGAGATAAGGACTTATCTAGTGATGGGTGTCTGACTGCCTCACACGCACCTGCTCTCAGTGGTTTGTTCTGTCTGGAATGATTGATTAGTTTGGTCTAGGTCTTGGTCTTGTACTACATTTCCCAGTCTCACCTGCTTCACTGCTCTGGCCATAGTGAGTTTTGATGATTCAGAATATGTTGGGAAATGATATCTGCAATGTCATTTTATAATACTTTTTTTAATGTAAACTTTTTAAAACCTTAAAAAACATCTACCTTTCCTTTCACATATATTTTTTTGTAAAATATTTTTTGCAAATATTTTGTCTCTTTTCCCCAAAAGAATCCTAAAGTTTGTAAAAACAAACAAACAAACTGAAATATGTTTTCAACCTTCCTAAACTTTTTACCGTGGAACTTGGTCTTTTGCCTGGGGTCAGATGTGCATTGCATGTTGGGTAATGTAGTCCCGAGTTAAGGTTCTACAGTTTAAACTGGATGTTGGTGGAACTTCATGTGATGTTGAAATGAATGATGGCTCACTTCTCTAAACCTGCCGAGATGAACACGGTTTGGAACAGCTTGTCGAACGGGAAACGACTCCCTTGTTCACATATTTATGTCTTACAACTAGATCGCCTTTATTCCTTATTTGCTGTCAACTACTGTTTACAACCTGAAATATTTCTTCTGCAGTTTCCTGGCAATGTTAAGCAACGGAGGAATTCTTCATGTTCAACAATAAAGATAAAATATATGGATGGATAAAACAGTGGTGTAACTGTATGCTTTAGTAGCAAGCTGGAGCAGATCCAAGGTAATCATCTAAAACTGCAGAAGACTACATATCCATCTTTCATCTAGTCCTTTCTACAAGAACCTTAACTGGACACCATCGTGAAAAAAACGATGAAATGATCCGAATGAGGCGAAGCTGGAGAAGAAGTTTGTGGAAGCAGAGTTTGGTCAGCGTTCAGCTTCCTATGAACATTTGATGTTCAGGGTTTTACAATGTCGCAGTTTCCAGGTCGTAAACTGTTACTGCCAGAGTAGGAACCAGATACGTGTGTGTGTACGTGGGTGAGGAAGCAGACGTCTACACGTGTATTCTACAGATGTGTGTGTGTGTGTGTGTGTCAGAGAGCGTGTTTGGACTGGATGTAACGTGTCTGTTGGGAGACCACAGCCTTCCACACATGCTGCAGTGACTGATGGGATAGAAAGATCCTCCAGGATCAAGGGTCGGTCCACAGGATGAGCCCTCGTAAAGTAGACACAGCATCTGGCTGGAGACAGACAGAGGGAGGAAGGGAGGGAGGGAGGAAAGAGGAGGGAGGGATGGGGAGAGAGAGAGGGAGGGAGGGAGGAGGGAGGGCAGACGAGAGAGGGAGGGAAGGCGAGGGAGGGAGGGAGAGAGGAAGGAGGAGGGAGGGAGGGAGGGAAGGGAGAGAGGGATGGAGGAGGGAGGGAGGGAGAGAGGGAGACGAGGAGGGAGGGAGAGAGGGAGAGAGCGAGCTGAGGGAGGAGAGAGGAGGGAGGAGAGAGGGCGGGAGGAAGGGAGAGAGGGAGGGAGGGAGGGAGGGAGGGAGAGAGAGTAGAGAGAAGCGGGAGGAGGGAGTGAGGGAGGGAGAGAGGGAGGGAGGGAGGAGGAGGGAGGGAGGGAGGGAGGGAGGAGGGAGGGAGGGAGGGAGTGAGGGATGGGAGGAGGAGGGGAGAGAGAGAGAGAGGCGGAGATGGGGTGGTTAGAGAGTTCAGTAGAGAAAAGAGGAGAGGAGGAGAGAGGGGAAAGCAATAATAATGAGAAACAGAACAAGTGGGAAAGAGAGAGTGCAGAGAGATAGAGACACAGAGAGACACACACAGAGAGACAGAAAGACAGACGGAGAGAGAGACAGACAGAAAGACAGAGAGAGACAGACAGAGGAATAAAGAGAAGCGACAGAGGTGAAGAAAGAACCCCAGAGAGAGACAGGAGCAGCGAAACCAGAGGAGACAGAAGAGAGAGAGACAGAGAGAGACAGGTGAGAGAAAGAGAGACACGAAGAGAGGCAGGAGAGACGTAAGAGATTGGAGATCTGAGGAGAGTGATGGAAGCAAGAAGACAGAGAGAGACAGACGGAGACAGGATGAGAGAGAGACGAGAGAGACAGAGAGGAGACAGAGAGAAGACAGATGAAGGGAGAGAGAAGACCCAGAGAGAGAGAGAGAGAGGAGACAAAATGAGAGAATGTGTGTTTGTGTTAGACAGAGAGCAGGTGTGTGTGTTAGAGAGAATCATTGAGTGAGAAAAGGGTGTGAGACAGGGAAGAGAGACGGAAGGAGGAGAGGGAGAGAGGAAAAGAGGAGGAAGAGAGGAGAGAAGAGAGGAAAGAGAGAGATGAGAGGAGGAAAGAGGAGGTTAAGAGGGTGAAAAGAAATCCAAGTGTCCAAGAAACAGTCCTCTTTACTGACTTCTCTTCTGAAGTTCTCCTCTGAACCATGAGCCTCTCTCTGCCATCCCATAATAGTTCAACCGTCGCCGTCCACCGCAGCTCCTCCTCATTTCACACATGGTCACCCTGGCGACGTCCAGGTTAGCTGTGAGTGACGGAGATGAGCCAAGGCGGACATGAAAGGAACTCTGCTTAAGCGACCATTAGAGACACGATCCCAGACTGTGCGTCTGCAGAACGGCTGCTTCTTGACGTGTTCATTCATCCCATGTCACTTTAGTCTGAGAGAAGACAGTGACACCGTGTGACACAGTGACACCGTGTAATCAGAGAGCTGCTTATGCCTGTTCAGTTGTCCATAGTTCACAGTTGGACTTGACTTGCGTCAACAACACGTAACAGAGTCTCCTGTATCTTTAAATACGGACTTGTGTTCTGCTGGTTGACTTTCTTTAGACAAAGTCGCAACACACACACACACACGCAAACACACAACACCAAACACACACACACTACAACACACGCCACCACACACACAGCTCAACACACACATCAGCACACACCACGACCACACACACACTACACACACACACACATACAACAACACAGGCCCTCTCTCCTGTCACACGACACCATCCACACTCACGCACTCACACCACAGCACGCCACACAACACGCACACACAAACACACAGCACAGGCGGCCTGCCTCAGTTAATTGCCCCCCTCACGACGATGTCTACAGCATGTTATTACTTCTGACAAGGTCTAGGCTCTCGTCTTCACTACCGTAAAATGACATGACATGCCATGCTGATTTGAATCTTTCTGAATCAAAGATGAGATTTGGATGAGTGCGTGAAATGATGTTTTTCTATCATGACATGACAAGGCTTAGAGGACCAGAGTTGGGGCAGGGGAGGCGGAGGGGGAGGGGAAGAGAGAAAGACAGACAGAAAGAGGGAGGGAGGGGGGGGCATGGGGGCAGGAGAGGGTAGGGGTGGAACAATGGGGGGGCAGGGGAGGTCGGAAGGGGGGGGCGCAAATGGAGGGGGCAGGGAGAGGGGTAGGGGGGTGGACATGGGGGCGGGAGGTCAGGGGGGCAGGAGGGCGCCCGGGGGGATGGTAAGGGCAGGGGGGCAGGGGTTGGGGGGCGGCAAGGGGGGCAGGGGGGTGGGCTTTCCCTTTGCAGCAACACAGGTGCATGGTCCCTTAGTTATGTTCACACAAATTTCCTGCAGGTGCAGATGGTGAGTTTGAATGCAAAGGAACTCCTACTGAACCCAAATCATACTAACACATTTTTCTTGAATCCTCCAGAGAATCTCCAAGTGGCTGAAGACAACCTTACGACTGTGTCACAACCCTCCAAATTGAAAAATGCTCGTCTCGTTCTCCCTACATCGCTCTACGACAGTTCAATCATTGTCTTGTTCTCTCACGGATCACACTCTGATGCGTGCTATTTTAAACTCCAGCAAGATCTCAGGTGGAGGAATGGGAAAAACGTTGGCTTAAAATGACCCCTAGCATGAAAGCTAAACGACAGAAGAAAAGTTTGACGCAGACAATAACCTGTTGGACATTCTGTTTCTGTTTGTCTGGACTGGACCTTCCTCTGCCTGCTTTCTTCAGCAGTCGCGTTGCTGTGATCTGGGCTGGAACCAGCTCGGAGATGTTCTACAGCAGTGGTTCTAAACGCTGGGTTCCATCGAACCCACGTTCGTGGTGGAGTCAGTCTCAGGGGTTCGGTGGAGGTCAAGACACACACCTGACTCGTATGATTATATGACTTTGAAAAAATCATATTTCAGTTTTCCAATTAAGAAAGGTTCGGTGAATGCGCATATGAAACTGGTGGGGTTCAGTACCTCTAACAAGGTTAAGAACCACTGCTATAGAGGTGAAAGCATTCTCATTAACACCAAGCGAGGCTTCAGATTAGATCTGTCTGTCTCAGTCATCCTATTTCAGATGGGAAGTACTGCAGACTGAAGGAGGGGGATAGGAAGAACTGCAGACTGAACAGGAAGTACTGCAGACTGAAGGAGGGGGATAGGAAGTATTGCAGACTGAATAGGAAGAACTGCAGACTGAATAGGAAGTACTTCAGACTGAACAGGAAGTATTGCAGACTGAATAGGAAGAACTGCAGACTGAATAGGAAGTACTGCAGACTGAATAGGAAGAACCACAGACTGAACAGGAAGTACTGCAGACTGAATAGGAAGTACTTCAGACTGAACAGGAAGTATTGCAGACTGAATAGGAAGAACCACAGACTGAACAGGAAGGGGGATAGAAGAACTGCAGACTGAGAACAAGGAAGTACTGCAGACTGAACAGGAAGTACTGCAGACTGAAAGAGAGGGTGGGTGTTTGGGCACCTCCTGTAGACTTCAATGATCTTGATGGTTATCACACCCCATCGAACACAGATCCCGACCTGCAAAAACTCCTCTCAGGAAGATGACAGAAGACGGTTTACCTGAGGGGATTACAGAGATGACAGAGAGACAGAGGAGCAATCGAGAGCCAGAAACACAAAGTTCAGTGAAGCACAACCGTGGGCGTGATGGCAACTGTGTTTGAGAAGTTGCCTGGAACGTTCCACCCCATAATAAGCGGCGAGAAGCTTCCGGGGCGTACCTGTTTACCGTCGTCATCGGAAACCTGCGTGGCGTTTTCACCGGGAACGCTGACAGAGGCCTGGATAATGAAGGAGACTCATCTGTAGACTAAGTGGATCTGTAATCAGACAATGGCTTGATTTGTGGTGTGTGTACGCGTGCGTGCCTGCCATCTCGTTGATTTACGTGCGTGTCCGTGCATGCGTGTGCTTATTTATGTGGTGTATGTTTAGAGTGTGTGTGTGTTTGAATTCATATGCATCGTGTGTGTTAAGAGTGTGTGTGTTATTAAAAGAGCGTGTGTGTGTTTTAATGAGTGTGTGTGTTTATGAGTGTGTGTTTGTGTTATTAATGCGTGTGTGTGTGTGTTAAGAGTGTGTGTGTTAAGAGAGTGTGTGTGTGTTTTGCACTGCCAGAAACTTTTTTTAATAGGCTTCTAAATTAACGTTCTGTTAAATTAGATCAACTTCCTGTTTGACAGCCCGCTGTGAGATCACATGTCTCTGCACCTGGTGTCCTGCCCACCCCCTGGACCAATCACGTCCAAGCTCACGGTTGCCGGGTAGGTTTCGGTCTTGTGCCACAGGGGATACTAACCTTTCAGAAAGTTCAGGAAAAACCAAATGTGACCTCAGCTTTCTGCTTCTGCTGAGGAATGTTGTGGTTGCTACGGTTTTCCTTCAACCTTTCTGCTAAAATAACGTCAATTAATATAGTTTTACGTTCCTCGTCTCCAGGCGTTCTGATGGTCGAACTGTTCGCCTCGTCTGGTGGGTTCAAATTACCTTCTTTAATTCTGTTTGGATGAAAGCATCTGTGAAATAACTTCGTTACAATCAGTCAGGATTTAATCACATGTGATGTTACTCCGAGCAGAAATATATCACTTAGATCCAATTTAAGTGCACTAAATAAGATCAATTTTGTCATGTTTATCTTTTTCCATGCGATTGTACGCTTGCTTAAAAAGAATACATGCATTTTAAACATGTTAGCAAGTTTGTTCTTTGTCTAGCAAGCAAGTTAACTTTAAATGTAGTATTATTTCTCCTGGGCCGAACTGTCATCATGGAGGTGACAAGTGTGATTTGTTAGAATTCCTCTCACCTTCTCATCCCATCATCACACACACCTCTTAACAGGACACACACACACCCTCATCTTCCCTAAACACCACAAACACACACAGCAGTGGCTACACCTATACAAGACCACACACACCCCAACAGACACCTTCACACACACACCTCTCACACGACACACCTCACAACACCACACACACACCTCACAACAACTCACACCTCACACACACCTACACACACACACCCTCACAAACCCCCCCCCCCACACACACACTCACACACACACGAACCCACACACACACACACACACCCACAACACCTCAAACAACACACACACACACCTCACAAGACCACACACACCCCACAACACCTCACACACACACCTCACACACACACCTCACAACACCACACACCACACCTCACAAACACCTCACACCTCACAACACCACACCCCATAACGGGTATGCTAACACGACACGCACACGACGTGTACACTCCGACTTTTCCTCTTTTTAATCTCTCTCAGACCTGACACTTAAGTTTCATCCTCTCTGCTCCTAAGTCCTAAACTAACTAACACACTCACAGAGCCGTACATTCCCCTTCCTCCATCCTCTTTGTCTCTCTTCCACACTCCTCCTCGTGCTCTCTCTCTTAAAACTTTCCACTCTCTCTCGTTATCGGGTCTCATGTATTTCTCCAGCATCTCTCTCTCTCCCGCCCACTTCCTCCCTCCCTCTCTCTCTCTCTCTTCCTCCCTCTCGTCCCTTCCTTTCTCTTCTCTCTGTCTTCTCTCTCTCTTCCCCTATTCTCTCTCTCTCTCGTCTTTCACTCTCGTCTCTCTCCTCTCTCGTTCTGCCATCTTTCTCTCTCTCTCCCTCTACTGTTCTTCCCTCTCCCTCTCTCTCTCTCTCCCTCTCTGCTCTTTTGCCCTCTCTCTCTCTCTCCTTTTATTTCACTTGTAGAATCCCTGCCCTCCATTGGCAGCAGCCCAAGCAATCGCTGACGAGTAGCGCAGGTTGGAGAAGAGAAGAAAAGGCAGAAACAGTATTAGTGTTTGATGAGATGTCGGAGTCGATCGATGAACAGTCGGATCCCTCTGGTCTTATCGGCATTCCACAGCGTCTAGGCTGGGCGGAGCCACGCTTAGAGAGCTCCTCTGGCTGATAAACAGCCTCGCTGATTACCTGTGTTAGTCGGGTTCTCAAGAGGTTACCAGGCCAAAGCAATCGATAGAATCAGAGAGAGATGACAGTCCTTGAAAGAGCAGCGAGCGTTGGATTCAGGCCTGGGGGCGGAGGGGAGGGGGGCAATGAGGGGGGTGTGGGGGGGTTGTCTGGGGAGGGAGGGCAACAATCTCTCTGTGCCTACCCTGTTAGGGGACTCTTCCTGTCTGTCCTGTTGTCCTCACAAGGTTTGGGACACTGTGCCTGTCTGTCAGGACAGCGTTAGGGACACTGTGCCTGTCTGTCCTGACAGGGTTAGGGACACTGTGCCTGTCTGTCAGGACAGCGTTAGGGAGACTGTGCCTGTCTGTCCTGACAGTGTTAGGGACTCTGTGCCTGTCTGTCCTGACAAGGTTAGGGACTCTGTGCCTGTCTGTCCTGACAGTGTTAGGGAGACTGTGCCTGTCTGTCAGGACAGCGTTAGGGACACTGTGCCTGTCTGTCCTGACAGGGTTAGGGACACTGTGCCTGTCTGTCCTGTTGTCCTCACAAGGTTAGGGAGAGGCTCTTATCTTTGTGTTCTCTGGATTCAAAGTCTTAATCCAACAAATGTGCTGAGTCATCAGTTGTTTCTTGTAGTGTCTTCATCCCCCCACATCATCACACACACCTCCTTCAACAGGACACACACCCTCAAAATCTCCCTAACACACACACAGCACACCACACACACTCACAAGATCCACACACACCCACAAACCCACACACACACTCTCTCTTTCTCTTTCTCTCTATCTTTCTATCTCACACACACACCCCACACCTACACACAACAACACACACTCCTCACACACACCTCCCTCACCCACACACACACCTCAACAACCCCCCCCCCCCACACACACACCACACAACCACACACAACACACAACACACCCACAAACCTTAAACACACCACACACACACTCACAAGACCACACACACCCCACAACACCTCACACACACACCTCACACACACACCTCACAACACCACACACACACACCTCACAACACCTCACACCTCACAACACCACACAAACGGGTATGCTAACACACACGCACACACGTGTACACTCCTCTTTTTAATCTCTCTCAGACCTGACACTTAAGTTTCATCCTCTCTGCTCCTAAGTCCTAAACTAACTAACACACTCACAGAGCCGTACATTCTCCTTTCTACATCTCTTGTTCTCTCTTTCCAACTCTCTCTCGCTCTCTCTCTAACTTTCACTCTCTCTCGTTATCGTTCTGTCTGTCTTTCTCCACATCTCTCTCTCTCCCGCCATCTTTCCCTCCCTCCCTTTCTCTCTCTCTCTTTCCCTCCCTCTCTCCCTTCCTTTCTCTCTCTCTGTCTTTCTCTCTCTCTTCCGCCATCTCTCTCTCTCTCTCTCTTTCACTCTCTCCCTCTCTCTCTCTTCTGCCATCTCTCTCTCTCTCCCTCTCTCTCCCTCTCTCTCTCTTCCTCTCTCTCTCTTCCTCTCTCTCTCCCTCCTTTATTTCTTGTAGAATCCCTCCCCCATTGGCACAGCCCAAGCAATCGCTGACGAGCAGCGCAGGTTGGAGAAGAGAAGAAAAGGCAGAAACAGTATTAGTGTTTGATGAGATGTCGGAGTCGATCGATGAACAGTCGGATCCCTCTGGTCTTATCGGCATTCCACAGCGTCTAGGCTGGGCGGAGCCTCGCTCAGAGAGCTCCTCTGGCTGATAAACAGCCGCTCTGATTACCTGTGTTAGTCGGGTTCTCAAGAGGTTACCAGGCCAAAGCAATCGATAGAATCAGAGAGAGATGACAGTCCTTGAAAGACAGCGAGCGTTGGATCAGGCCTGGGGGGCGGAGGGGAGGGAGGGGGGGCAAGAGAGGGGGTGCGGGGGTTGTCTGGGGGAGGGGGGGCACAATCTCTCTGTGCCTACCTGTTAGGGACTCTGTGCCTGTCTGTCCTGTTGTCCTCACAAGGTTAGGGACACTGTGCCTGTCTGTCAGGACAGCGTTAGGGAGACTGTGCCTGTCTGTCCTGACAGGGTTAGGGACTCTGTGCCTGTCTGTCAGGACAGGGTTAGGGAGACTGTGCCTGTCTGTCCTGACAGTGTTAGGGACACTGTGCCTGTCTGTCAGGACAGCGTTAGGGAGACTGTGCCTGTCTGTCAGGACAGTGTTAGGGACACTGTGCCTGTCTGTCAGGACAGCGTTAGGGACACTGTGCCTGTCTGTCCTGACAGCGTTAGGGAGACTGTACCTGTCTGTCCTGTTGTCCTCACAAGGTTAGGGAGAGGCTCTTATCTTTGTGTTCTCTGGATTCAAAGTCTTAATCCAACAAATGTGCTGAGTCATCAGTTGTTTCTTGTAGTGGCCACAACCCTTCGCCACGTCAGCGCCCCGCAGCAGAGAAGAACGGAGAGAGGGAAGAGAGGGAGAGAGATAAAGAGATTAGGAGAGAGGGATGATGGAAAAAAAAGCGAAAGGAAGAGAAAGAGAAAAAAAACTTAAGTGTAAGTTCACTTGCGTCTGCTCAGCACTGTAGGGCAGCTGCCAGACCTTACTTCCAGCCCAGGAAAGTCATCCCATTCCTGTCAAGAACTAGGTCAAACATCTAGCTCACGTGTACCAGGGAAGGGGGAGGGGAGGGGGGGCATGATCGGACAATCAACTGATCATAATTGTTACATGAATCATTCATTTGTTTGAATTATGGAGTCCATTTTAGATGAATCTTATTACCATGGCGACTATTATTTTTGTGACAGGCTCATTCTTCTGTGGTAATTGCTCTCTGGCACATGGAGGGGGTGAGCGATCGGCCTCTCGTTGGCTGGGAACTTCGGCGTTACTGCTGGAAGACATGCCATGTCCGTCTGGAGGGGCGAGCAAGGGCATGTTCTAAACGACAGGAGGGAGGAAGAACGAGAGAGAGAAAGGTGAGCTGAAGGAGAGAGGAGATGAGAGGGAGAGAGAGATGAGATGGAGAGAGGGGATGAGAGGGAGAGAGAGGTGAGATGGAGACAGGAAATGAGAGGGAGAGAGAGATGAGATGGAGAAAAGTGATTAGAGGGAGAGAGAGATGAGATGAAGGAGAGAGGGGATGAGAGGGAGAGAGAGATGAGATGAAGGAGAGAGGGGATGAGAGGGACAGAGAGATGAGATGAAGGAGAGAGGGGATGAGAGGGAGAAAGAGATGAGATGAAGGAGAGAGGGGATGAGAGGGAGAGAGAGATGAGATGGAGAAAGGAGATGAGAGGGAGAGAGATGAGATGGAGAAAGGAAATGAGAGGGAGAGAGAGATGAGATGAGATGAAGGAGAGAAAAGATGAGGGAGAGAGATGAGATGAAGGCGAGAGGAGATGAGAGAGAGAGAGCTGAGCTGAGGGAGAGAGGACATGAAAGAGAGAGAGAGAGAGAGAGAGATGAGATGAAGAAGATAGGAGATGAGAGGGAGATGAGATGAAGGAGAGAGGAGATTAGAGAGAGAGAGATGAGATGAAGGAGAGAGGAGATGAAAGAGAGAGCTGAGCTGAGCTGAAGGAGAGAGGAGATGAGAGGGAGAGAGAGATGAGATGAAGGAGAGAGGAGATGAGAGAGCTGCAAAAGAGAGAGAATGATATGAAGTGGAAAAAAGAGTACTGGGATCAAGAGAGAGAGGGAGAGCGAGGGAGCAGTGAGAAAAAAGCAGGAGGTAAAGAGAGAGGGAGGTAGGGAGGGAGGTAGGGAGGGAGGGCCAGGTTAGCTGTGGATGAGGTTCTCATTATAGAGCTGTCCTTTGCAAGAACATGGAGAGTTCTGGCTGGTTCAGCTTCACGGGTTACAGGGCTCTGACCAGAGCAGGCAGGGAAGACGGAGCACACACACACACACAGACACACACACACACACACACACACACACACTGCATCTCTCTGTTTGTTTGCTTCATTCATAGCTGCTGTTTCTACTGTTGAATGTATCCGACTCACAGAAGCAGGTCTTGTCTGTTGCCAGGTCTGTGTTCTTGAGACACTCAGACCATGTGTTTGGCTGAGTTTCACACGGATTGTTTTTGCAACAGCATGTAGTTTGTTTCTGTCTGTCTCTTTCTTTCTGTCTCTCTGTCTCTGTCTCTCTCACTTTCTCTCTCTCTCTCTGTCTCTCTCTGTCTCTCTCTGTCTCTCTCTCCCTCTCTCTCTCTCCCTCCCTCTTTCTCTCCCTCTTTCTTTCCCTCTCTCTCTCCCTCTCTCTCTCTCTCTCTCTCTCTCTCTCTCTCTCTGTCTCTCTCTCTCTCTCTCTCTCTCTCTCTCTCCCTC
>BROE01000007.1:16216811-16227927 GCA_036571765.1 Plecoglossus altivelis
CACACACACACACACACACACACACACACACACACACACACACGTACACACAGACACAGACACGGACACACACACACGTACACACACACGCACACACACACACGGACACACACAGACACAGACACGGACACACCCACACACACACACACACAGACACACACACACAGACACACAGACACACACACGTACACACAGACAGACACACAGACACACAGACACACACACGTACACACAGACACGGACACACACACACACACACACACACATGCACACACCACACACACACAGGGACAAGACAGACCTGGGCGGTGCAGGTGTGTGCGAATATGGAAAGGTGTATATATGTGTTCATCTGTTGAGGGGAGTGTAACTGCACAAGTGTATCTGTCTTTTTCGGCTTCTGACTGACTCTAACCCCCATCCCTCCCTCACCCTCTTCCCCACCCCTCCCTCATCCCCACTCCACTCCACCCCTCCCCTACCCCACCCTACCCCCTCCCTGTCCCTCACCCTCTCCCCCTCCCTTCCCCTAACCGAGTCGTACTAGTTATCCGGAACATAATAGCAGTGTTTACAAGTGGAGGAATCCTGACCGAGGAGATTGCTGCAGCATGAAAGAGTATCTGTGTTCTTCCTGTCCTTTCTGTCTCCTTCAGCTATTTGTCTGTTTCATCACGATCAAAGCCCTCGTCTGAGGGTGACGTGAGGATGAGCCACTGGGAAGGATGGTTTGATAATGTGTGTGTGATGTGTGACAGACGTGTGTGATGTGTGGTGTGTGTGCGCGAGCGTGTGTGGTGTGTGTGCACAAGCGTGTGTGGTGTGTGTGCACGAGCATGTGTGGTGTGTGTGCACGAGCGTGTGTGGTGTGTGTGCACGAGCATGCGTGCATGACCGTGTGAGGTGTGTGTGCATGACCGTGTGTGGTGTGTGTTGGCACTGAAAAGTCTTCTGAGGAGGCAAGAAATAACTGTCTCCTCTTTTTATTTGCAAGATGTCTTGGATATGTCAGTGCCTGAGATCAGAGGAACTTTGTTGTGTTTCTTTGTTTCCCTGGGGCCCATTAAAGGGTAACACGAGGAGGGCACTGCTTTGTTGTTGTGGACTTGGAAATGGGAAGGAAGTTTCACAAAACAGCGGGGGGGGACGTGTGTTGATATTTATCTGTCAGTCTCTTTGTCGGTCAGTCTGTCTGTGGGTCAGTCTGTCTGTCAGTCTGTCAGTCTCTCTGTGGGTCAGTCTCTCTGTGGGTCAGTCTGTCTGTCAGTCTCTCTGTGGGTCAGTCTCTGTGTGGTCAGTTTCTCTGTTGGTCAGTCTGTCAGTCTCTCTGTGGGTCAGTCTTTCTGTGGGTCAGTCTGTCGGTCAGTCACTCTGTGGGTCAGTCTATCTGTGGGTCAGTCTGTCGGTCAGTCTGTCAGTGGGTCAGTCTCTCTGTCTGTCAGTCTCTCTGTGGGTCAGTCTCTCTGTAGTCAGTTTCTCTGTGGGTCAGTCTGTCAGTCTCTCTGTGGGTCAGTCTTTCTGTGGGTCAGTCTGTCGGTCAGTCTCTCTGTGGGTCAGTCTATCTGTGGGTCAGTCTGTCTGTCAGTCTCTCTGTGGGTCAGTCTCTCTGTCAGTCAGTCTCTCTGTGGGTCAGTCTCTCTGTGGTCAGTTTCTCTGTGGGTCAGTCTGTCAGTCTCTCTGTCAGTCAGTCTATCAGTTTCTCTGTGGGTCAGTCTGTCAGTCTCTCTGTCGGTCAGTCTGTCAGTCTCTCTGTGGGTCAGTCTCTCTGTCAGTCAGTCTGTTAAAATCCCCTTTCTCCAGCTCTGTTTCCCGTCTTACATACTATTATGTCCTCATCACTACTCTGTTATACGAGCATCATCCAGCCTTTCTGCCCTTCCCTCCCTCTTCTATTCACTCACTTTAAGACCATCTCTGATTCCTCTGTGCTTAGATCAGCTTCTTTATGAGTTCTGCTCTCTCTCTTCCTGCCCAGCTTGAGAGCATGTGTGTGTGTGTGTGTGTGTGTGTGTGTGTGTGTGTGTGTGCTTCACACACCTGCAGTGTAAGGTGTGGGGTTTGTCTCCTGTGGTCTCAGAATGCTGAGGAGTTAGAACATTGCCCCTGGGAGCAGCAGCTACAAGGAGATGCTACACACACACACACTCACACACACGCACACACACACGAACATACACACACGCACACGCACACATGCACACACACAGACACACGAACACACACACACGCACACACACACACATTTACTGTTTCTCACACAAACACACATGCACACACGCACACACACACACACACGCACGCACACTTACTGTTTCTCACACACACACACTTACTGTTTCTCACACACACCCTTACTGTTTCTCACACACATGCACGCACGCACGCACACACACACACACACACACTTACTGTTTCTCACACACACACTCCATTCTTTCCTTATCTCTCCATCCCTCAGCCGCTTCCCATCGGCATCTAATAGCCTTTTAATCTCTGCATCTTGCGGTGGTTTCTCTCTGGGGATGCAGGTCCCTGTGGCCCACAGAGCAGAATCAGGGACTACATCCAGGATCGTCGGTGCCAAAGGACACATGCTCAGTCCAGACTGAGGGCTTTCTCTGCCTGTTTAAAGCCTGGTGATGACTTCCATGTTTGGAGAGGAGGGGGGAGGAGAGGGACGGGAGAGAAGGGGAGGAGGAGGAAGGAGAGAAGAGAGTGGAGAAGAGAGGTGAGGAGGAGGAGGAAAAAAGGAGGAGGGAGAAGAAGACGAGAGGGCAAGGAGGAAGAGGGAGGGGAGAAGAGAGGGAGAGGAGGTAGAGGAGGAGAGAGAGGAGAGAGAGGAGGAGAAGAGAGGGAGAGGAGGTAGAGGAGGAGAGAGAGGAGGAGAAGAGAGGGAGAGGAGGTGGAGCAGGTAACAACAGCTGGTCCCACCAGATAAACATCTCTCTGCAGGAGGTAGCTAGAAGTGTTTCTTTCCTGTAAAGCATTTAAACTGCACAGTCAATACTGAAGCCTCCATTCATCAACACCTAAGTCAGCTCACCCCACAGGGCAGGCAGCTTCATCACGTTTTCTTCATCGATTTCCACTCCAAAGAATCGTTCATCTTGTATCTGACAGTAATTCTCCTTTTTTCCTTCATCCTTGCCCTCTTGCATCAGTAGACGGTGAGACAGGGATCACGACAGGGTACAAGACGGGTCACTGATGGGGTCACAGGACGGTCAGATGGGGTCAATGCCACACATGTTGCTGACTCATTCAGTTCACTTTGGCTCATGAGCGTGCGTGTGAGTATCATTTAGACAAGTGGTGTGTTTGGGTATTGTAGTGTGTACGTGTAGACGTGTGTGTGTTGTATGTTAATCCATATGGTACGTGTGTGTGTGTGTGGTGTAATCCATGGTGTTGTGTGTGTGGTGTTGTGTAAACTCATGATGTGGTTGTGTGTGTGTGTGTGTGTAACTCCATTGTGGGTTTGTTGTGGTGTGTGTAAGTGTTAGCTGCATAAAAGGCTTCTCTAATGGGGTGCAGAGTAGTTGCCAGAGAAGCACTTCAACACTCTTACTTCCTGTATCTCATATCAGTGGTGATGTAAGACTGAAGTGTGTCTCTCTCTCTCCCACCATCTCTCTCTCTCTCTCTCCTCTCTTCCCTGCCCTCAATCCTCTCTTCTCCATTGCCTCTCCTCCCTTTTCCCTCTCTGGCTCTCACTCTCCTCCCTCCTTCCCTCCCTCCTTCCTTCATCTTGGCTTTCTCTCCTCCTACTCCCATCATCCTACCTGACTTTCTCTCTCTGTCTTCTCTTCTTCTCCCCTCTCCCTCAGTCTAACCTCTCTCATGGTTTATTCTGAAAAGTCCTTCTGTTTCACTATCCTATCATGACCTAAGGTTTTTAAGCTTTCTTCCATGAGGAAAAACAAATGTAATGAATAAAAAAGCTAAGCTTTAGGAAGATGGGCAGGAAAGATTCCTAGAAGCCATGAAGTTCCTTAAGAACCAAGAGAAACCAGAGAAGTCAGTGTGAGTCCTGGCAAGAACTAACTATCTGTCGCAAAACTACATCCGATCATTAGCAGTTATTTTACTTATCTCAGCATCAACTCGACTGTTGGGGGGTGAAACAGAACAGATCAAGAATTGAAAGAGATTTTAGAAAGGATGTTTCAGAGTAGAAGCTGACCTTCTGAGAGAGCGTACACTTCATTTGGGACAGAGGACTGTAGGCCCAGGTGCCTGACTGGTGATGCTGACGCTCTGTTGCTCTACATGGGCCGACACACGCGGAGGCCGAAACAACAGACGCTGTCAGCTCTAAAAGAAAGACATTTAGACTTTGAATGTCCCTCTCAGGAAGGAGAACACACACAATGACGAGAGGAGAGAGAGCGGAGAGAGAGAGGAGGAGAGAGAAGAGAGAGAGGAGAGAAAGAGACAGAGGGAAGGGGGAGAGGAAAAGAGAAGAGAGGCTGAGAGCGAGAGGCTTGAGAGAGAGAGGCCGTGAGAGAGAGAGGCTGAGAGAGAGAGGCTGAGAGAGGCTAAGAGAGAAGGCTAAGAAAGAGGGTAGGAAAGAGAGCTGAGAAGAGAGAGGCTAAGAGAGAGAGAGGTGAGAGATGCTCAAGAGAGAGGGCCTAAGAGAGAGAGGGTGACGAGAGAGAGGTGAAAGAGAGGCTAAGAGAGAGTGGCTACTAGAGAAGTGAGGCAAGAGAAAGAGAGCTAAGAGAGAGAGGCGGCTAGAAGAGAGGTCTGAGAGAGAGAGGTAGGAAGAGAGGCTGAGAGGAGAGGGTATGATCTAAGAGCTGAAGTAAGATACACAAAGCTAGTAGTAAACCTAGCACTACAGTCTCCCAAAGCATTAGAGAGACATGAGGGACAGCAGGACAAGACTCTTTTCTCCTTCTGAGTATTCACAACTGTCCACACATCCAACTGAAGCCACCGTCTCTCTTCTACTCAGCACCAACCTGAGACTCAACAGCCTCTCTTCTGATCCAGACTCGTCAGTTCAACCTTTAGCATGCACTTAGTTTCCCCTCTTCTCTCTCCGCTTTGAAGAAAAGAGCTTATAACAGAGATGCTTCGACCGACGGCAGAGGAAAGTCTGGTGTGGTGACTCACTCAGGAAGCCAGGGGAACAAGCAGGGTTCAAATAGCAGCTGCCACTCTTCACAGAGAGGAGGACAGGAGAGGGGGTAGTTAGGAGAGAGGAGGAGCAGGAGAGGGGAAACAGGAGAGGAGGGGATGCCGGAGAGGGGGCAGGAAGAAAGGATCCAGGAAGAAGGGGCCAGGAGAGGGGGGGAGCAGGAGAGGGGGGAGCAGGAGCGGGGGGGCAGGGAGAGGGGACAGAAGTAGGGAGCAGGAGATGGGGCCAGGAGAGAAAAGGATCAGGAAGAGGGGGCCAGGAGAAGGGGGGAGCAGGAGAGGGGGGAGCAGAAGAGGGGGCAAAGGAGAGAGGGGGATCAGGACAGGGGGCAGAAGAGAGGGGGATCATGAGAGGAGGGAGAGGAGAGGGGGGGAATGGAGGGCAGAAAAGGGGGACCAAGCTTGGGTATTCGCCACGGACATAAGAAGGGGAGGAGATTGTGATTGGGGCTGTAATTAAGAAGCAGCTGCACTGTTCAACTCTCATCACAGCGAGCAGACTTCTTAATAGGGCTCCAACTAAAGTCCATCCATCACTGTCAGCCCTAAGACTGGGAAAGCTGCTATGCTAACATTTGAGAAATTGCCAGTGACAAACAAGTTCCAAGTTTACCTACTAGCTACACTGCATGGCAGAGGAAACAGCTAGCCATAGTTACTAGCAGGCAACACAGCATGCTACAAGAAAGAAAGGCAAACAAGTTATTTAGAAATGGACATTTCTGGAACCAATTCCGGAAAAAAAATGGTTTCAAACTCCGGTAATAACCATCTGATGGTAACTTTCTGTATCTGTCCTCTCTCCCCTCTCTTCTCCTTTCCTTCCTCTCTCCTCATCTCTAGTCCTCTCCCATCTTGTCTTCCTCATTTACTCTCATCTCTACTCTCTCCTCATCTCTAGTCTCTCCTCATCCTTCCTCTCTCCTCATCTCTACTCTCTCCTCATCCCTCCTCTCTCCTCATCTCTACTCTCTCCTGATCTCTATCTCTCCTCATCTCTACTCTCTCTCATCTCTCGTCTCTCCTCATCTTACTCTCTCCTAATCCTGCTCTCTCTCATCTTTCTCTCTCTCCTCATCTCTACTCTCTCTCATCTCTACTCTCTCCTATCTCTAGTCTCTCTCATCTCTACTATTCTCTTCATATCTACTCTCTTCCTCATCCAACTATCTCATCTCTACTCTCTCATCTCTACTCTCTCCTCATCTCTACTCTCTCCTCATCTCTACTCTCTCCTCATCTTACTCTCTCTACCTCTATCTACACGCTCCCTGACCCGCTACCTTTGGTAACTGAAATGAAGCTCCCTCCTCTTGCAAAAACCGCTGGGGAGTTTCAGTTGCAACAAGGTTACATGTAATCGGAAGGACTGATCGAGAAAAGAAGATTAGCATGATAATGAGGTTTGGTTTCGAAGCAGCGAGCTGCCTGTTTGTACACATATGACTTAACAGTTTAAAACAGGTGACAGAAGAGGAATCATACACTTCCTGTTCAGGAGAAACCAGACGAACGTTCCCTTCTGTCCCAGGGAAGAGGACCAGAGGAATGTCAATTCTGTCCAGGAAAGACAGAGAGGAATGTCACGGTCCTATCCCAGAGAGACCAGAGAACATCTACATCTGTCAGCAGGAGAGACCAGAGGAACTACTTCATTCCAGGAGCGACAGAAGGAATATCAATTCCTGTTCAGGAGAGACCAGAGATGTCATCCCTCTGTCAGGAGAGACAGAGGACTGTCCAGACTTCCTATCCAGGAAGACCAGGATGAACATCACTTCCTATCCAGGGGAGACCAGATGGACATCATTTGCCTTGAAGGAATTGGTTTCCAGATTTGGCCGCGCTCCCAGGTCATCTGGGAGGATGTGTCATGAAAACGCTTGCCTGTTTTTGGTCTAATTCATCTATTTCAGAGTATAGACTCATCGCTGTGATGTCTGATAGTGGGGCGTCTTATGAGTGGTTCTGTAGATCAGTGTGTGCGTGCGTGTGTGTGTGTGCGTGCCGCGCTTGTGTGTGTGTATGTGTCTGCATGTGTGTGGTTGTGAATGTGTGGTATTGCATGTGGTGTATGTGTGTGTGTACGTGTGTGCGCGTGTGTAGGTCTGTCTTTGTGTGTGTGTGTGTCTGTGTGTGTGCGTGTGTGGGTCCTATGTGTTGTGTTGTGTGATCCATCCACAACAAGGGTCTTCTAATTATGAGCTCCTCATGTTTGAAATTGTCATCTTTTCCGCCTCTCTCTCTCTCCCTTTGAAGAAAAGAGGCTTATAACAGAGATGCTTCGACCGAACGGCAGAGGAACAGTCTGGTGTGGTGACTCACTCAGGAGCCAGGGGGAACAACAGGGTTCAAGCCAGGCTGCCACCTCTCACAGAGAGGAGGAGCAGGAGAGGTGGGAGTGGAAAGAGGAGGGGAGCAAGGAGAGGGGGGCCAGGCAGAGAGGAGCGATTATGGAGAGGGGGGCCCAGGAAAGAGGGGGGGAGGCCAGGAGAGGGGGAGCAGGAGAGAGGGTGGGATCAGGACAGGGGGGGGCAGGAGAGAGGGGTTGATCAGGCAGGGGGGCAAGGAGAGAGGGAGGATCCAGGAGAGGGAGGGAGCAGGGAGAGGGGGGAGCAGGTAGAGGGGAGGAGGGGGGGGGCAGGAGAGGGGGACAGAGCTTGGGTTATTCGAAACACGGACATAAGTAATGGTGGAGGAGATTGTGATTGGGGCTGTAATTAAGAAGCAGCTGCACTGTTCAACTCTCATGCATCAGGCGGCGAGCTAAGCTTTCTTAATTAGGGCTCCGGCAACTAAAGTCCTTCCATTCACTGGGGTCGAGTCTCCTAAGACTGGGAAGGCTGGCTATTGGCTTAACAGTTGTGGAGAAATTGCCAGTGACAAACAAGTTCCAAGTTTAGCCTACTTAGGCTACAGCTGCTAATGGGCGAGAGGAATACGAGCTAGGCGGCATTAGTTAGCTAGCGGGCAAGGCAGACAACAGCTATGCTTACAAGAAAGAAAGGCAATACAGTTTATTGTTAGAAATGGGAACTATGATTTCTGTTCTGGAATCGTCGAATTTCCGGAAAAAAACAATGGTTTCAAACTCAAGTTAATAACTCATCTGGAGTGGTAACTTGTCTGTATCTTGTCCTCTCTCCGTGCCTCGTCTTCTCTTTCTCTTCCTCTTCCTCCTCATTCTTAGTCTCTCCCTCAATCTCTAGTCTCTCCTCATGCCTGCTACTGCCTCATCTGCTACTTCGTTCTCCTTCATCTCTAGTCTGCTCCCATCCTTCCTGCTCTTCCTGCATCTCTATCGTCTCGTCCTCATCTTCTACTCTGCTCACTTCATCTCTAGCTGCTCTCCTCATCGCTAGTTCTCTTCCTCATTCTCTACTCTCTCCCTCAATGTCCGCTTCCTCTCGTCCTCATCTCTACTCTCTCCTCATCTCTACTCTCTCCTCATCTCTAGTCTCTCCTCATCTCTACTCTCTCCTCATCTCTACTCTCTCCTCATCTCTACTCTCTCCTCATCTCTACTCTCTCCTCCCTCCTCTATCTACAGCTCCCTGACCCCGCTACCTTGGTAACTGAAACGACAGCCTCCCTCCTCTTGCAAAAACCGCTGGGGAAGTTTCAGTTGAACAAGGTTACCATGGTAATCGGAGCGACTGACGAGAAAGAAGATTAGCATGATTATGAGGTTTTGGTTTCGAAGCAGCGAGCTGCCCTGTTCCGTACAGACATGACTTCACAGTTTAAAACCAGGTGAAAGAAGAGGAACATCACTTCCTGTTCAGGAGAAACCAGACGAACGTCACCTTCTGTCCAGGAGAGACCAGAGGAATGTCAATTCCTGTCCAGGAGAGACCAGAGGAATGTCACGTCCTATCCCAGAGAGACCAGAGGAACATCACTTCCTGTCCAGGAGAGACCAGAGGAACCTCACTTCCTATCCAGGAGAGACCAGAGGAATATCAATTCCTGTTCAGGAGAGACCAGACGAATGTCACCCTCTGTCCAGGAGAGACCAGAGGAATGTCACTTCCTATCCAGGAAAGACCAGATGAACATCACTTCCTATCCAGGGGAGACCAGAGGAACATCACTTCCTGCCTTGAGGAATTGGTTTCCAAGATGGCCGCCCCCTCCCAGGTCATCTGGAGGATGTGTCATGAGACAAGCGCCTGCACTGTTTTTGTGTCTAATCATCTATTTCAAGTAAAGACCTCATCGCTGTGATGTCTGATTAGTGGGCGTTTATGAGTGTTCTGTAGATCAGTGTGTGCGTGCGTGTGTGTGTGTGCGTGCGCGCTTGTGTGTGTGTATGTGTCTGCATGTGTGTGCGTGTGTGAATGTGTGTATGTGCATATGTGTGTATGTGTGTGTGTACGTGTGTGCGTGTGTAGGTCTGTCTGTGTGTGTGTGTGTGTCTGTGTGTGTGCGTGTGTGTCTATGTGTGTGTGTGTGTGATCCATCCCACACAAGGGTCCTTCTAATTATGAAGCTCCTCATGTTTGAAATGTCATCCTGCTGCAAGGATGTTCCTAATTGTGTTCTGAGTGTGAGTATCCTCTCTACCACCCCTTCAATCTGACTCTGGAAACCTCCAGAAATACCGAGTGACTTTGAAAACTTCTCCCCGACCACTTTGACTGGATCTGTGTGAAGGAAGCGGTCGACAGATGAAGGACTTCTGATCTGAGAGCTTCAGATCCACACAGACACAGACAGGCTCCTTATCAGCCACTGAACACTAATGTCCATTTTATTCAACCCATTTAGAAGGCAATCTTTCCCCTCCCCTCCCCTCCTTATATCTAACTCTCTTCCTCGCCCTCCTCTCTCTCCCTCCTTCCTCTCTCCCTCGCCCTCCCCTCTCCTTAGTCCCAGCGTCTCTCCCTCTTCTATCCCTCCTCTCTCCCTTCCCTCTCCCTTGCCCTCCCTCCCTCTCCCCTCTCCTTCCTCTCTCTCTCTCCCTCCCCTCTCCTTCCTCTCCCTCCCTCCTCTCTCCTTCCTCTCTCTCCCTCCCTCCCCTCTCCCTCCTCCCTCCTCTCTCCTCTCCCTCCTCCCCCTCTCTGGCTCCTCATTAGTGGTTGATTACCCTAGCATCATGAGCAGTGTCCACACTGCAGTGACCATGAGACGTCTCATCACATCGTTAGCAGCGAGGGCAGCAGTGTGTTCGGTCCTGTGCGTTCACAGGAAGTGGACCACCTGGTGTCCTGCGGCCCTGGGGTGGTGTGACGTACACTTCTGGACTGATTGGTTGATAGATGTATTGATTGATTGGGGATAGATGGGTAGATGCACTCTACTAGAATACAGACTGGATAACACAGGGTAACTTTCTGTTGTGTGTGAGTGTGTGTGAGTGTGTAGGTGAATGTGTGAGTGTGTGTGTGTGTGTGTGTGTGTGTGTGTGAGAGAGCGTGTGGGTGAATGTGTGTGACTGTGTGAGAGTGTGTGAGTGAATGTGCGTGAGTGTGTGAGTGTGTGTGTGTGTGTGAGAGTGTGTGTGTGAGAATGTTGTGAGTGTGTGTGTGTGTGTGAATGTGTGTGAGTGTGTGAGTGAATGTGCGTGAGTGTGTCAGAGTGTTCGAGTGTGTGTGAGTGTGCGTGAGTGTGTGTGAGAGTGTGTGTGTGAATGTTGTTCGTGTGTGTGTGTGTGAATGTGCATGAGTGTGTGAATGTGTGTGAGTGTGACAGAGTGTGTGTGTGTGTGTGTGAATGTGCGTGAGTGTGTTTATAATTGACTGGCTTTGATCTTGGTCCAGGACTGAAGGTCCCTCTGCAGGATCTGACTCAAATGTAATTCTGCTGGTTCAGCGTCATCAGCACGACCTCAACTCCCACTCTGCATCTGGACACTGTCCTCCGTCTCTCTCTCCCTCCTCCCTATCTCTCTCCCCCCTGCTGACTTCTCTCCTTCCTCCGTCTCTCTCCCCCCTCCCTATCTCTCTCCCCCCTCCCGACCTCTCTCCCCCCT
>BROE01000007.1:16235344-16247720 GCA_036571765.1 Plecoglossus altivelis
TCACATTCAACTCTGCAGATTCATATAGCACATTCACTCTAGATCCATATAGATACATCACCGCACGAACATATAGAACATTCACCTCTGCAATCATACACGCAACACTGTTCAACTGGGACTCAGCTGGTTTCACAAGCCCCCACTCCTCCCTTCCCTTCCTCCCCCCCCCTCTCGTCCTCCTCTCCTCCTTCCTTCCGTCTCTGACTCTTCGCCTCCTCTCTCCCTTGCCCTCCCTATCTCCACCGCCCCTCTCGCTTTCCGTCTTTTCCCCTTCAGCCCCCCCCCTGTCCAGCCCCCTCTTCACCTACTCCTCCCTCCCCCCCTCACCAGGTTGTCTGAACCACAACTCAGTTTTCAACAACGTGGTCAAATTTTCCGTCCGGAGTGACGCCTCGCGGTTTTGCGGGGCACCAACCACTCAAGAAGCGTCATCACACAAATGTTTTCCTGTTCACAACCAGGAAGACGATGATCCAGGTGACTGAAGGGTCGTGTGCACTTCAGGACAGGATCAACAGCAGACAATGTCTGTAAAGAGCCCTTCGCACGCAAGCTGCAGTTCGGCAGGGAGCTCCTCTTCCTCTCTCCTTCCTCCCCCCCCCTCTCTTCTCTCCCTCATCTCTCCTCTCCTCTCTCTGTTCTTCTCCTTCCTCTCTCTCCTCTCTCGCCTCCCCTCTCTCCTCTCTCCTGCTTCTCAGCGGGGGGGAGGGGGGGGGTGGGGGGGGAGGGGGGACGGTGGGCAATTCTCTTGCTTCATGCTCCGTCCCTCTTACCCCTTCCTATCCATCCGCTCTTTCCCTCCCCCCTCCCTCCTCCCCCTCCTGTCCTCTCTCTTCCGCTCCCTCCCTCCTCTCTCTCTCTTTCCTCCCTCCCCCTCCCCATCTCTTCTCCCCTCTCCCTCCCCTCCATCGTCCCTCATATCTGGAGGGATACACGTCACGGGAAGCAGAACGAATCAGTCGGACCAGACAACCAGAGCCATCGTTATGAAGGACTCTGGGAATAGCTCGATTAAATACTTGGTCTCTCCCTCTCGGTGGGGGGTCTCTCCTCTCTCGTCGCTCTTCTCTCTTGGCCTCCTCTCGTGGTGTCTCTCTCCTTGTGTCTCCCTCTGTTCCTCTCGGCCTCTCTGTCTTCTCCTCCTCCCCCCTCATCTCTCTGGTCTCTGTGTCGTCTCTGCGGTCTGCGTCTCCTCCTCCCGTCATGTCTCCTCTCCTCCCCCTCTCTCTCACCATGTCCTCCTCCTCCCTCCTCCTCTCCTGTCCTCTCCCCCTCCTCCTCTCTCCTCCGCCTCCTCCCTCCGCGTCCTCTGTTCCTCCTCTCTCCTCTCTCGTTGCCTGCGCTCTCTGGGCCTCTCTCCTCTCCGTCTCTCCGGCCCAGTCCCGGCCTTGGGCTCTCTCTCTCCAAGGCCTCTATCCTCTCCCCTCTCCCTCACACACACCTTTGATTATTATCCTTTGTCCGATAAAAATAAAGCACTAGGTGGACATAAGAGTTCATGTTCTTGATGGTCTGAACAACTGTGGATGGGATGGTTGGCGCGGACAGTGAAAAAACACCCACGGCAGAAAGTAACATCATTAACAATAATATATATAATAACACCCAGATGCCCTTGCATCCCAATCACACAATGAATGTGGTAGAGTAGAATTATGGGGCAGGGTGGTGTGTTGTGTGGGGCTAGGGCTGGGGGGGGGGGCAGTCTGTTCGTGACGGGGACATGGTTGTGTGTTGGGGGGGGCAGGGTTGTTGTCGGAGGCAGGGTGTAGTTGGAGAGGGGCAAGGTGTGTGTGGAGGGGGCAGGGTTTGTGTGGAGACGGGTGCAGGGTGCATGGGTGAGGGGACATGGTTGTGGCATGCCAGGATGACAGGGTTGGTTGGAGGGAGCAGGTGCGGAACCGACAGTTGTGTGTGATGGGGCAGGTGGGGCGTGTAGGGTTCAGGGTTGGGTAGGGCGCAGGGTGGTGTGGGGCAGGGTGTTTTGGGGGCAGGGTTGTGGCGGGGTGCAGCTGCGGATGGGACCAGGGTGTTGGTGTGGTGTGGGTAGGTGTGTGTGTGGTGTGGGGGGGGGGTAGGTGTGTGGTGAGGGGGGTAATGCGTGATGGGACACAGATCGATCAACATCAGTCAGAGCGCTGGTATGAACACATGAGGTTCCAGTCTCTCCTAAGACTCTCTCCTCACTGCTCCTCCTGTTATCCCTCCACAGAGGTAGATGATGGCTAACTGCCTGCGAGACCACACACACACAACGGACACAGAAACCACAACACGAGACACACACACACAGAAAGACACACACACATAAACACAAACAAATGGAGAGAGAAAGCTAGAAGCACAAAGAAAGAGAGAGAGAGAAGAGAGAGAGAGAGAGAGAGGATAGAGAGAGAGCAGGAGAGAGAGAGAGAGAGAGAGAGAGCGAAGAAGAGAGAAAGAGAGAGAAGAGAGAGGCGAGTTCCTGGTGACCTCAGCTACACCAGTTCCCCTCCCCACAGGGGGGCGGTTGAGGGATGAGGTCACCCTGGCCCCCCCTGGCCCCCCCCTGGCCCCCCCCTGCCCCCCACCGACTCAACAGCTCCATTACCAGACAACACAGGTTGTTTTTAGCACCAGTTTGTTTCCATTATAAATAATGCACCGTGGCACACGACGGATTCAATTTGACTTTCGTCCTTCTCTCCTCTCTCTCTCCTCTCCTCACCTCTCCCCTTTCGTTCCTGATCTCTCTCTCTCTCTCTCTCTCTCTCTTTCTGTTCCTATCTCTCCCTCCCTCCCTCTCTCTCCGTCCCCATCTCTCCCTCCCTCTCTCTCTCTCTCTCTCTCTTTCCGTCCCTCTCTCCCTCCCTCCCTTCCTTCCTTCCTTCCTTCCTTCCTCCCTCCCTCTCTCTCACAGACAGGAGATCCTCAAGGACGCAAACACAGACACACACACATAGACATACACACACACACACACACAGAGACACATAGACATACACACACAGATATTGCAGACACACAGGTAATGCAGACACACACAGGTAATGCAGACACACACAGATATTGCAGACACACACAGGTAATGCAGACACACACAGATAATGCAGACAGACAGATACACAAACACAAACACACACACAGGAGGACTACAGAAGCAGCAGAAGACAAATGTAAATCAATCAAATTCGATTGTGTAAAAGTTGTATGTTGCTTTTCTGACAAGGTCACTTTTGTTCGAGATGTTTTCAAAACACAGCTAACAAGGTGAGAGGAGTGTTTATAACCAGATGTGATTGTGGACAAGGAGGGATTTGAACATGCACACTCTTGATCTATAATCACATGCTCTAACCACCGATCTGTGATATACTTATACTTTGAGCAGACACCAAATGTCTAAAGGTGTTCAAAACTACACAGACTTCAGCAGATGATCAAGGTAAAGTGTTCATTTTAACCCCTTGTGTTCTCTTCAGGGGTCAGCCTGACCTGAAACTATGTTTCATGTACACACACACGCACACCCACAATGAGACCTTTAGATTGTATGTGCTTGATTGAACTCAGACAAACTAAATCTTTCAGATTCATGTGCAGCATGGCTGCACATTCAGTGCCCAAAAGGGCAAAGAGTAGAAATGTAATTAACCTGCTTTATTTCAAGGTTGAAGGTGATGTCTTTTTGACCTTTAGGGGAGTTACAGAATACGACGAAAGCATGAGGGTTAACAGTATTCAAGAGAGTGATTCCAAAAAAAACGCTTAACTACAATCATAAGTACATCAGAACTACACCAACATCCTAAACCAATCTTCCAGTGCACTCTGTTCACATCTCTGGTCCTCTGGGTCTCCCTGCGAGACTACAGACCCACAAGGCTTCAGTTCAACATGGATTCATAAGCTGCTGTGTTTGCAAAACAGTCAGACTCACGTGCGACAGCGACGGATAGAGAGGGGTCAGGGAGCCAATAGGAAAGGCCTGACAATGTCACATGATACAGGAGAAAGTACTATGTCATCGCCAGTTTAATAGACCTGTACTGTGTGTGTGTGTGTGTGTGTGTGTATGTGTGTGTGTGTGTGTGTGTGAGACAGAGAAAGGGAGAGCAGGCTATGTGTGTATGTGAGAGAGAGACAAAGAGAGAAATACAGGAGAGAGAGACAGAGAGAGTGTGTGTGTGTGTACGCGTTTGTCTGTGAGTGTGTGCGTGTGTGTGTCAGAGAGAGAGTGTGTGTGTGTGTGTGTCAGAGAGAGAGAGGGAGAGTGTGTGAGAGAGACAGAGAGAGTGTATGTGTATGTGTGCGTGTGTGTGTTTGTGTGTGTGTGCGTCAGAGAGAGAGAGTGTGTGTGTGTGTGTCAGAGAGAGAGTGTGTGTGTCAGAGAGAGAGAGTGTGTGTAACACATGAAGGACCTGAACATACCAGACAGTCTTGTCCAGGTCAGAGGAAAACTATTTACAAGCTTTAGAACCTGAAGGTTATAATAAACACACAGCTGTCCTGGGTTAGTCACACACACACACTCACACTCAGGTACACACGCACACACACACACACACACACACAGGTACACACACACACACACACAGGTATACACACCGGTACACACGCACAGGTACACACAGGTATATATACACACAAGTATATATACACGCATGTATATACATACACAGGTATATATATAATATATATATATATACTATATATACGCAAACACTTTCTCTCACACACACTCACACACGCAATTACACTCTCTCTCTCTCACACACACGCACGCGCACACACACACACACACTGGTGCTCTCTCTTCACTTGACAGCCCAGCTAACCACTGTTAATTCAATTCTACAACCTCAGACAGACTCTATTTTTACCTTCTTAAAGTCCTTCAAGTCTGTGCACTTCCCTGTTTGTTCCTGTACCCTTTTATCTGCATCCTTCTTTCAAATCTTTTCAGACGTTAGTCTGGCGTCATATCCTGCAACGTCACTTTCTCATGGTCATCAGAGGCTGCGTTGCATGCGCCACTAACGATCACAACCCAGCCTGAAGGTCAAATCTCATCTGAGGGTTAGAAAGTTAGTTTGGCTTCAAACCAGGCAACGCGAACATCGGCTAAGACAGGTTGTCTGTGTCGTATTGGGAACAGTTAAAGGAATGCGTGCACTTCTCAGTGGCTTTAAGATCAGTATTTCTACTCTGAAATAGCAGGGAGCGAGACAGTTGCGCTTCTTCTTTTTCAGCTCATTGTGTTCGGTATTTAGCGCGAGTCACTATTCTGTAGTCCGTGAACCGAATCATTAATTGACGGTAAACTGCCCCTGGCGTTGCTGCGGAGTTAGAGAGGGAGGTTTAAAGGTATGGAGCGTGGCTGGAACGGTAGTCTCATTAGGGTACTAGCAGTAGGCACGAGCCTCGTTGAGAACGCGATTTAATTAACGGCAATTTCCCTTTCGGCTTTTTGTATTCGTGCGTGGTACCGCGCGTGGGAGATTGTGGTTCAGATCTCACCTTTTAAACTATATCGCAAATAAGTGTGTTTTAGTGGAGGTAGAAAAGAACACACGCACACAAAGAAGCACACACACACACGCACACACAGCGAAGCACATACAGGCACACACACACACACACACACACACATACACATAAATCAAGGACCCTTTGTGCAGAAAACAAGGAGGAGTCTGGTGTTCAACTCTGAAAAAGAAAATATGGAACAGTCATGTTACCGCGTGTGCGTGTGCCTGTATGTGCTTCGGTGTGTGTGTGTGGTGTGTGCGTGCGTGCCTGTACATGCTTCGCTGTGTGTGTGTGTGCTACGGTGTGTGCGTCTGTGTGCCCACATTTGACATCGGTAAAACAGGACTTGCTAGCTATCTGAACGCACCTCTCAACATCCACTTCATTCAGGGTGTAACCCAACCTGCACTGTCTGGCAGAGACGCACTAACCAGGTTAACAGCAGAGTGTCTATCCAGTAACATTCAACACACAGTCAGACTACTGACGGAGAAGAAAGATCTTATGTTATAGGAACTCCTGCTTCACTGCTACGTAGCATGCTAGCGTGTATATTAACTCAATGGTAAAGTATAGTAAATAGTACTGCACAGCACAGTGTATACGCGCGTAGTGCCCTACTGAACGGTAAAGTTCGGCAATATACAACAAAGACAGCTACCGCTGTGAGCGTCTGTCGGCAACTGCATGTGGTAGTGCTGTGGTTTATTTAACCCGCAAAATGTGTTTCAATAAGGAACAGGACCTAGAGATGTAAGGTCTGGAGAAAGCATACGCATTCCAATTCTGCTTTCCTCTTTCGCCGACTAAAGAAAACCAGCGAGCCGTCAGTTTACGTCGAGTCAAACCGTTTCACCTGCTGTGAAGCCGTCGTCAGGGGTGACAGAGTGAATCGCGTTGCTCCACTGAATCAGTTCGTGTGTGTGTGTGTGTGAGTGTGTGTGTGTGTCTGTGTGTGTGTGTGAGTGTGTGTGTGTGAGTGTGTGTCTGTGTGTGTGTGTGTGAGTGTGTGTGTCTGTGTGTGTGTGTGTTTGTGTGTGTGAGTGTGTGTGTGTTTGTGTGTGTGTGTGTGTGTGTGTGTGTGTGTCTGTGTGAGGTGGATATGAGATTTGTGTATCGCATGTGTAGATGGATCGCTTGAAGCCAAACTAACCCTTCCAGACCCTGGATAATGTCCACAGAAACTTCGATCTCTCCATAAACCGCGTCTGACCTTCAAAGATCGAAGAAGCCTGACGTCTAGAGAATGACATGGCCTTATTTGATATTAGACTACTTCTTACCCGATTTGGTAGTATCCCTCTGAAGAATGTACTGCGTCTATCCTCTAGGGAAATCATTTTTTCATGCTAGACTACATTATTTGTGCGAGTTAGCACTTAGCCCCATTGCCAGGCTATGGCTATAACATTATAGCAATAGGCTACACTTTGGCCTACAGTTATTTTGCTGCCGCTTAACAAAAACGGAGATTTAGCGGAAATAATTGTCGCTTGACACAGCATAAAAAAGTAGTTGATAAAAAAGATGTGAAGTCGATAATTTGTGCTACAAAGTAGCTAAATTGGCAACACCAAAAGAGTGTGTATCATCAATATAGGTTAGGTCTGACGATCCAGTATTAAGCATTGGTGAAGACACACACCCCAAAACCGTGCAAAGTAGACAAGCTTTGACCACAATGACAGTGTCGCTTCTACCTTTTATCACTGGTTCCTATTGGGGCTGATGTCGGCATCGTAGCGATAGGTGGCTTGTCTACGTATGGGAAAACGGCAACGTTACCTTTGTAAACATGACTGTAGCTCCGGTGACGTGTATCCAGTCTGCAAAGATAACAATCACTGCTGTCGCTACGTTTGCAAAGCAAACAGTCACTGATACATTATCTGCTTTGCAAACGTAGCGACGGCTGCTAACTTTGTTCACGTTACCGGGCACTAATTCTCCCCCATAAACTTAGTCGCTGTGGACGTTAGAGTCAGGTCGTGTTCTGCTGACTCACCAGTTTGTTCGTATCAGAGGAAGGGCAGGTGTTTACACTTGTCACCATGACAATGAAGACAGAAGATATACTACCATGTTTTTTTTAATTATTATTTCTTTTTTTTCATTTGGGCAAAGTGGGCGTGTGATATGCAGACATAAGCAGTTTTTGCGCTTAAGAATTTCCTGCCCAAATGAGCAGTTTATCAGTTCTGTAACCCTGTGGAGGGAGGGAAGGAGGGAGGGGGTAACTGAATGGTATCATAGGACTTAATAGTAGACAAAACTTCACACTAGACTACAGTACTTTACTATATACTGCAGTACTTCATACAAGACTACACTACTTTACACTGCAGTACTTCATACTAGACTACACTACTTTACACTGCAGTAATTCATACTAGACTACACTACTTTACTTTACACTGCAGTAATTCATACTAGACTACACTACTTTACACTGCAGTAATTCATACTAGACTACACTACTTCATACTAGGACATCAGTACAAATGTTTTTAATTGTTGCAGAGAAGCTCCAACAGTTCAAGCGGAGCCTGCTAAACAGTGTGTTTGATCTGTGTGTGTATATCTATGTTTGTGTGTGTTTGATGTGTGCATCTGTGTGTGTGTGTGTGTAACTCTGTGTGTGTGTGTTTGATGTGTGTAGGCTATGTATGTGTTTCAGTATGTTTATGTGTGTGTGTGTTTGCACATGTTTGTGTGTGTGTGTGTGTGTTTGCACATGTTTATGTGTGTGTATCTGCTTGAACGTGCATGTGTGTGTGTGTGTGTGTGTGGATATCTGTGAGGTTGCCTAAGCTTGTGTGTGTGTGTGTGTTGTTCTGTTTCCAAATGTATTGCAGTGTAATGGAAGAAAGCCTTCGGGTTTTCCCTCCATTACTAAATCTGCCCAATCTTAACCAAGACTGTATGTTCCCTGTTCCTGTACCTTCACAAAACAGGACCCAATCATACCTTTAAAAAAAAGAAAAAGAAATGATAAAGTCAAATAAAATGCCCTAATGCCTTTCCTTTTTAAATAACCTGAGCTGATTAAATTATCCATCTCATTTATTCCTTATCGTTTCTACTGGCCTGTGTTACGTCTTGTCATTTCTAGGAGCAGTCTGAGGTAAGTGGATTCCTGGTGTGTGTTTTCACCACAGCGCCATGCTAACTAGGCCACCGCAAGCTGTAGCTTCATATCCTGTAGAGGAGGGCTCATTTCCAAATAAACTTTTTTTTTAAAAACTACTTCCTGCTTCAGGGGCTACTCCTAAGGGGCACTTCCTGTGCAGGAAGTCCTCCCTCAGCCTGGAGATTGTATCTGTTTTATGCATCAGACGTGGACCTATCGGCTTCCAGCATTTCCTGCCCAGATGCCACCTGCGGACGTGCGGTACTGTAACACGCCATGTGCGACGAGCTGCACGCCGCACGCCACACGCCACACGCATGAGCAGGTTTGCTCACGGGAAACACCGCATGCTAGGATGGTGTCAGGGATGAACGTTTTGTGGGGAAAGAGGCCGTCTGAATGCTCTGCCAGAGCAGAGGAGCTAAGATATGGCGAGCAGCAGAGCGGCGGCAGCAGAGCGGCNAGAACAATGCCCTGCATTTGTAAACATTGTTATGTAGGAAACGTCTCAGACAGAACCTCAAGGGGAAAATAGGGTATGGAACTCCAACGAGGCTGTTTTGGAAACGTCTGAACATTGTCAGCGGGCAGTTAGTCTCCATGCAGAGAAACTACATTACACACACACACAAGTACACACAAACACACTAGAAGAAACACACAAACACACACACAAGTACACAGAAACACATTAGCGTAAACACACAAACAAGTACACAGAAACACATTAGCGTAAACACACAAACACACACACAAGTACACAAACACACTAGAACAAACGCAAACACGAGTACGCAAACACACACAAGTACACACAAACACACTAGTACACACGTACGCTCGCACACGTACATATGAACACACTTGTACACACACACACACCAGCTGACACACACTACAGTAGCTGGGCTGACGAGAGAGATGGTGTTGACCGTGACTCCAACAGCTGTTCGCAGTGTGAAAGGCTCTCCACCCTTCAGTGAGCCAGAGAAATGAAGAGAGAGGGGGAGGGAACATAAAGATAAATTAGAGAGAGCAGGCGATAGAAAAAGAGAGAAGAGGAGGGGGAAAAAGTGAAATAGAAAGCGAGAGAAACGAGAGAAAGCCCCTCAGATTTTTTCCGACGCCCTTTTGATCTCCAAATGTGTTTTCGCTGCGGCTGTAAAACATTCAGCGTGGCATTTCTATGCCAGTTATTGTGAGAGCTGATGAAGGCTCTTTTACAAGCTCTGGTCAACCCGCGAAAACCACTCGTCTTTCAGTGTTTGCTTCTCTGGATGCCACGAGCAGCAGTTAGCTCTGAGGATGAAGGGGTTTGTTGGGTGATCCAAGAAGACACCAGGCTGCAGAAGAAGAGCAGGCCGTCCATTTTCACTGAAACAGACAAGCCATGCGGAGGGGGAAATAAACATACGTTTTGGAACGAGTTCGTATCAAGGAGGAAGAGAGAGAGGAGAGGGAGAGACAGGAGAGGGAGAGAGAGAGGAGAGGGAGAGAGAGGGAGAGAGAGAGGAGAGGGAGATACAGAGAGAGGAGAGACAGGAGGGAGAGGGAGAGAGAGAGGAGAGGGAGATACAGAGAGAGGAGAGGGAGAGAGAGGGAGAGAGAGAAGAGAGGGATATACAGAGAGAGAAGAGAGGGATATACAGAGAGAGGAGAGGAAGAGAGGAGAGACGAAAAGAGGAGAAGGTGAGACAGGAGAGGGAAAGAGAGAGGAAAAGCAGAGAAAGAGAGGTAAGAGAGGAGAAAAGAGGGAGTGAGAGAAAGAGCAGAGGGAGAGTCAGTGAGAGGAGAGGGAGACAGAAGGAGAAAGAGACATGGAAAGAACAGAGATAAAAATATAGTTGAAAGAGAATCAGAGTGAGAAAGAATGAAGAGAGATGGAGAGATAGTATGACAGAAAATAAGAGAAAGAGAGCGAGCCAGCAGGGCGAGCGAGCCAGCAGGGCGAGATAGCAAGAAAGGGGGAAAGAGAGAGAGAGAGAAGAACAGAAGAATAAAGCGAGACAGGAGGGAACAAGGAGCGCGATCTGTCGATTTCCCCAGACTCCTGAATACTAATCAGGACGCATAAGCACAGCACACACACTCATCCCAATTTCTGCCGAATGCGCTTCACTAAAATCCTATTATCTGGGTAAATTTTTCACAATATTTCCTTAACAATGCAAGCCAAAGACACAAGTGAAGCCAAAGCCAATATCGACAGCTGAAAACGTTCCCTCTCAAGCCAGAGATGTGGGTGCAGAGCTGGGATCTTGTGGCGGTGTGGGTGGGCCGGGCTGGGGGTCTCTCTGGGTCTCTCTGGGTCTCTCCAGGTCTGTCTCCTTTCTCTCTGGGTCTGTCTCCTGTCTCTGTGTTTCTGTCTCCTGTCTCTCTGTCTCCTGTCTCTCAGGGTCTGTCTCCTGTCTCTCTGTCTCCTGTCTCTCAGGGTCTGTCTCCTGTCTCTCTGTCCCCTGTCTCTCTGCCTCTCTGTCTCCTGTCTCTCTATCTCCTGTCTCTCTGTCTCTCTGTCTCCTGTCTCTCCTGTCTCCTGTCTCTCTGTCTCCTGTCTCTCTGTCTCCTGTCTCTCTGTCTCTGTCTCCTGTCTCTCTGTCTCCTGTCTCTCCGACATCGATCCTCAGTCCCAGCTTCTCTCAGAGCCATCATGCCCACCCCGACATTAACACCACGGTCACACAAGCATGTAAACATTCATGGATGTTTCCCTAGTCTTACAGTTGGGTGTCTCTCAGACTAGGAACACACGTGTGGTTTCTCTTTTAGTCTCCAGCCAGTTTCATAAGCTCACATTCAGACCCGTGCTGGTCTGTGTTTTGTATGGATTTATAGCTGTGGTAATTATCAGAGTATTTATTGCTGTTGTTCTGAGCAATGTAAGCACAGTTAGGACTGTATGTGCAAGTTAGCTTATCGTTTAACAGCTCACTCATGTTAGAGACTTTTATGGGTCGTTCGTGCTGGACGTACTATTTTGTGTTGGGTGTTACGTTGCCGCTGACGATCAGTGGCATGACTGATTGTGCGATCGGAGTAACACGTAGCACTGCACACACAATGATCACACACGCAGCTACACAATAACACACTAGGACACACACACACAGATATACTATGGAGCGGATTCACATCTCATAAGGTGCTACACAGCAAATTAGACGTATGTTGTATACAGTGTGTGGGGGGTGTGTGTGATGTGTGGTGGTGGTTGTGGGGTGTGGTGGTGTGTTGTGGTGTTGTGTGTGTGTGTGTGGGGTGGTTGTGTGGTGTGTGTTGGGTTGGTGTGTGTGTGGTGGGTGGTGTGTGTGTGTGTGCAGGACTTTGTGTGTGTATTTTGTGTGTATTGTGTGTGTGTGGTTGGTGTTGTGTGTGTGGGGTGGTGTGGTGGTGGGGTGGGTGTGGTGGGTGGTGGAGGGATTGTGGGTGTGTGGGCGTGGTGTGTGGTGTGCGTGTGTGGTGGTGTGGGGTGGTGTGGTGGGGTGTGTGTGCTTGGTGGGTGGGTGTTTGTGTTGTGGTTTGTGTGTGTGTGGTGTGCGTGTGTGTGTGTTGGTGCTGGTGGTGTGGTGTGTGTGTGGTTGGTTGTGTGTGTGTGTGTGGAAGTGTGTGTTTGTGGGGTGATGGTGTTGTGTGTTGTTGTGGGGTGTGTAGTGGGGGTGTCTGTGTGGTTTGGTGTTGTGTGGTGGTTGTGGCGGTTGTGTGGTGTTGTTTGGGTGTGGTGTGGTGTGGTATGGT
>BROE01000007.1:16250012-16263005 GCA_036571765.1 Plecoglossus altivelis
AGCCAACAGCGAAAGATCGCCTCGAGAAAGGAGAAAGACGATTGGCTGGAACATAATTGGATGGAAATTGGCAGGCTGCCAAACTACGGTCCTGTTATCACGCACGTTTAGGGACAAAACCTTTTTTTCTGGGAAAGAAAACCCTCTTTCTTCATTGTATTTTGTTAGCAGGTCTGCTGGCTGAAGTCCTAAGCTCATTCTGTCAAGCGCAACCTCTGTTTTAGCATTTAGTTAGGGTTAGGGTTGCCCCAGGCAAAAGACCTGAGAGGCTGTCATCTGTGAAGATATGCAGTCTAGCAGCAACAGGAAACCAGAGTCTGTCCTGCGGATCTCTCTCTCATTTTCGTCACTCCTCGATTGTCTGTCTTTGTTTCTCTTCTCTTTCTGTCTCTTCTCTCACTTCTGTGCTCGTCTCCCCTCTCTCCTCCTCTCTCCCTCATTCTGTGTGTCTCTCTCTCATTCTCTCTCTCTCTCCCTCATTCTGTGTCTCTCTCTCCCTCTCGCTCCCTCTCTCCCTTTCTCTCTCTCTTTCTCTTCTCCCTCTTCCCGTCATATCACTGCCATCTCACTGCATCTGCCAGCTCTCTTTCTCTCATCTTGCCTCTCTCTCTGTCTCTCTCTCCCTCCTCTCTCTCTCTTCGCCTCTCTCTCCTCTGTTCATCTCGTGCGTGTTCTTCTCTTCTCTGCTCTTCTCTCTCTCTCTCTAGCCCTCTCTCTCTTTCTCTGCCCTCTCTCACTCTCTGTAGCCTCCTTCTTCTCTGCTCCTCTCTCTCTCTCTCTCTCTCTCTCTCTCTCTTCATCTCCATCTCTACTTCTAACTCACTACCACAGTCATTGACACTGTGTTTGTACCTGTTGAGTCGGATTCTTTCTCTCTTCTTCTTTCATAATCATGGATGTGGAGGTTTTTTTTAACCAAACAAGGCTTATTCCAGTCACCTGTTCCAGCCCTGTACGAGCACAGGACTTAGATGTTACCTCACACATCAAACTACAGCTCCTTGTTTGTGCATCGCGAGATGAAGGCTTTCTTCATAAGCTTTTCACGATCCTTGACTCCATAAAAATATATTTTCAGGGCTTTTAATGAGTTATATTCTCAGAGTAATGATGTGGTGTTGTGTTGGGAGAGAGAGATGCAGACAGAGAGAGAGAGAGCAGAGATAGAAAGATAGAGATGGAGAGATGGAAAAGAAAGATAGAGAGACTGAGATAAGAGTGATAGATGGACAGAGATAGAGAGAGGGAGATAAATACATTCATACATACATACATAAAGAAGGAGAGCAGAGATAGAGAGAGAGAGAGAGGTAGAGGGAGAGAGATAAAGGGAGATAGGTGGAGGGAGAGAGAGGGATAGAGAGAGAGAGAGCAATAGGGAGGAAAATGGAAGCTATAGTGGAACAGAGGGAGCCGTATTATTCCGGAGGGGTGGAATACATGCAATAAGTGAATGATGTTTATTGTTTTTCCAACATTCTTTTCCCAGCATGCCGCAGTGGCATTTATTACCGGCCCCGTCCGCCCACCAGCCGTGCAGCACACGGCAGGAGAACCTGAGGGAATCCCTCACGAGACGTCAGGGTTTGTTATCAGAAGTCCAAACCTCCTTATTAACCAGCTCCACCCGACCCTCAGGCCGCCTGGAGCGTTTGTTTCTCCAGGATGAGGATGTCTGGCTGGGGAGACGTTTGTTCTGTCATGGTGTGGGCTGGGAGCGATGTCCAGGAGACATTCCTCACCTCTATCAACAAGTGATGACGACGTCCAGGTTCTATGTTTTCCCTTGCCGTGATTTCATGATTCTCAAAAGGTCTGAACAACCACCTTTCAACCAATTCAACCAGCCACCACAACAAATCAAATCAAAGGTTATTTGTATAGCTTTTTACAAGTAATGTCACAGAGGGCTTCACATACGTCCATAGAACTGCCCCTCAACCAAGGAAAAACTCCCTGAAAAACTCACTAGTGGAGACAAAACACATCCAATTAACCAACCAGTCATCCAACCAATTAACCAACCAGTCCTCCAACCAATTAACCAACCAGACATCCAACCAATTAACCAAGCAGACATCCAACCAATTAACCAACCAGTCCTCCAACCAATTGACCAACCAATTAAGCAAGGAGTCATCCAACCAATTAAGCAAGCAGTCATCCAACCAATTAACCAACCACACTTCCAAGCAATTAAATAACCAGTCATCCAACCAATTAACCAACCAGACATCCAACCAATTAACCAATTAACCACACCTCCAGCGACAGGAAGTCCGTGTCTTACCTCACTGGCTGACGTTCTGTGACCGCTGCGATGGTGTCTGTGCCGGCGTCTGCGTGAGCACCAGCACGAAGCTCTCTGTGCACTGCTGGCTGCTGGATGACAGCGAGCGTCTTGGCGAGCGCTGGAAACGGTTCCGGCGGTTGAAGTAACTTCCTGCCGTCCAGGTGCGTTGCCTCCTCCTCAGGTACTCCTTGTAGTTCTTGGTGAGGAGCGTGTACAGGAAGGGGTTGATGCAGCTGTTGCTGTAGGTGAGGCAGGTGGTCAGGTAGTTGATGTTGCGGCGGACTTTTGTGGAGATGATCAGGGAGGGCTGGAGAAGCTGCCAGATCCAGAAAGGAAGGAAACAGGCCCAGAAGAGGAGTACGATGGTGAAGATCAGGTAGAGAACCTGGAGGACGGGGGGAGATGAAGGAGAGAGGGGGGGGAGGTGAGGGAGGAGGGAGGGAGGGAGGGAGGGAGGGGAGGTTTGGAGGGGGTGTGGTTGGGAGAGAGGGAGACGGGAGGGGAGGAGGCAGGGAAGGGGAGGGAGGTGGAAGAGAGGAGCAGGAGGGGAGGAGGGAGGGGAGAGAGGAGGGAGGGTAGGGGAGGACGGGAGGTGAGGGAGGGGGGAGGGGAAGGGAGGGATGGAGGGAATGATGGAGGGAGGGCAGGGAAGTGTCTGGTCTTCAAGTTCGAAAAATGAGGGAGGGCGAGGAAGAGGGAGGGAGGGGAAGAGAGCACGCAGGTTTTAATGTTTGGCGTGTTTGATGTCAGATGTTGATATTCGATTTTTCAGCTTAGAGATTGTCTCCTTCAGGTAAAGTTCTCTCAGTTTAGATAAAAACATTGTTTCTGAGAAAAAGAGACAGATTGGCTGATGCGGTAGATCACAAAAGACAACTTACCTTCTGATTGGGCAGTTTCTTGGTCTGCTTGAATGTCTCAGTCTGTGACAGCCAATAGGTGCGCGCCAGCCGAATGTATAGGTAACCAATGATCATGCCTGGAGCCACTATGCTGGTGCAGAACAGACAGGAGATGTAGATCTTGTAGGAGAGAGGAGACAGGTTGGGCTGACACATCATCTTGCTTCCTATGGTCTTCAGTTGGATGCTGAGGATCATGGGTAATGTCAGCACCAGAGAGGCCACCCACACCAGCAGAGCGATGGCCTTGCGGTAGCTTTTGGAGCGCTTCACCGTATCCAGAGGTTTGAGCACGGCAAAGTACCGCTCAGTGCTCATGATGGTGAGGGTGAAGATGCTGGCGTGCATGGTGAGGAAGTCCATACCGAAAAGGATCTGGCACCCCACGTCTCCAAAGTACCACACCTTCAGGAAGTGAGTGCAGACCACGAAGGGAATAGTGAGGAGATACAGGAGGTCAGCCAGGGCCAGGTTGATGATGTAGATGTACATGGAGGCTGCAGACCTCAGGGACTGGCACATGACCACTAGGGTGTAGATGTTTCCAGACACGCCCACCAGACACATCAGGGAGAGGATGATGCCAATGCTGAAGGTGGCCGCCGTATCCTCCAGGGAAGGGGGCGGGGCCGTGGCGTTGGGGGCGCGCTCCCCCAGGGCCAACAGGGGCTCCATGGATACGGTTGTCATGTCTGGTGGGGGGGAGAGAGAGGGAGAGAGAGAGAGAGAGAGAGAGAGAGGGGGAGAGAGAGGGAAAGAGAGAGAGGTAGGGATAGAGAGAGAGAAAGAGAGAGAGAGAGAGAAAGTGAAAGAGAAAGCGATAGAGAGAGAGGGGGAGAGAGAGAGGTAGAGAGAAAGAGAGAGGGAGAGAGAAAGAGAAAGAGAGAGAGAGAGGGGGAGAGAGAGAAAGAGAGAGAGAGACAGAAAGTGATAGAGAGAGGGAGAGAGAGGGAGAGAGATAGAGAGAGGGAGAGAGAAAGAGAGAGAAGGAGAGAAACCAATAGAAAACAATTAATATTTAAAGATAGAGTAGAGAGGGAGTATATTAGAGAAGGAAATTAAAAAGCAAGGAAGAGAAAGAGAGAGAGCGAGCGTGAGCTAGTGAGAAGGCGAGAGAGAGAGAGAGACGGAGCGAGAGACAAAATGGAGGAAAAATTAAGAGAGAAACGAAAATGGACGAGGACGGAAGAGACAAATAAAGAGAGAGAGAAAAAATGACAGAGAGAGGAGGCGTTAAAGAAGATTAGATATCTCCAAGGCGTGTCGCTGCCTCCCAGCCTCTCTCCTGAAGGTGCATCAGTGTGATCAGGACCTGTAGGGAGACTATAAGCTTACTCCTGTGAAAGCCAAGTGTTTCTGTCTGTAGGATACAAAACTAAGAGCCGTGAGAAATCACAAGCCAGACGCACTCACATAAGAACTTGCTTTATTTCATAGTTCTTCTTTTTAAATTCAAAAGTTTTTTTAAAACTCATTTTGTTTCGTAATTTGAAGTTTTAAATTCATGTATTATTAGTTTGATCTTCAAAAGTGAAGGCCTTATCAAATGAAGTTCAACGAACACTTACTTTTTACTTGTGGGTAGAGAACAGGAGACTGAGAACAGGAAATACTGATCACTGCTTCTAAGCAACAATGCAGCCAGGAACCAGAGCCGCTTTGCTCAGAGCAATTTCTGTTTGTCCTCCCCTCTGTGGTCCTGACATCTGGACAGACAGGAGGCTACAGTGGACAGGAGGACAGGAGGACAGGATGCTGTAGTGGACAGGAGGACAGGATGCTGTAGTGGACAGGAGGACAGGAGGCTGTAGTGGACAAGAGGACAGGAGGACAGGAGGCTGTAGTGGACAAGAGGACAGAAGGCTGTAGTGGACAAGAGGACAGGACAGGAGGCTGTAGTGGACAAGAGGACAAGAGGACAGGAGGACAGGGGGGCAGGGGGACAGGATGCTGTAGTGGACAGAAGGACAGGAGGCTGTAGTGGACAAGAGGACAGGAGGCTGTAGTGGACAAGAGGACAGGAGGACAGGGGGACAGGATGCTGTAGTGGACAAGAGGACAGGAGGACAGGAGGCTGTAGTGGACAAGAGGACAGGAGGACAGGGGGACAGGGGGACAGGATGCTGTATTGGACAGAAGGACAGGAGGCTGTAGTGGACAGGAGGACAGGAGGCTGTAGTGGACAGGAGGACAGGAGGCTGTAGTGGACAGAAGGTCAGGAGGCTGTAGTGGACAAGAGGACAGGGGGACAGGAGGACAGGGGGACAGGATGCTGTAGTGGACAGGAGGACAGGAGGCTGTAGTGGACAAGAGGACAGGAGGCTGTAGTGGACAAGAGGACAGGAGGCTGTAGTGGACAAGAGGATAGGAGGCTGTAGTGGACAGGAGGACAGGAGGCTGTAGTGGACAGGAGGAGAGAAGGCAGTAGTGGACAAGAGGACAGGAGGACAGAAGGACAGCAGGCTGCAGCGATCCCACAGAGGCAGTGACAGTGTGGAGCTGCAGTGTGTCTCCTCCTGTCCTGCTGACTGACACTGATCTGTCCGCTGACAGGATTTCGATGAACCTCCGGTGAGAGGAGCTTGGTGCTTCTGACTGAGTGATTGATTAGACTCACTCGTAACTGTCCGCTAAGTGGTGTTCTGAGAAGCGCTGAAGGTTACGACGGAAGACGAGGAAAGATCATGCTAAGAGTTCTGCTGAGGTGTTTGCAACGCTCTGCATTGCGTTTTCACGACCGAACAAATAAACCAAAGAGGTCGACAGACGTGACTGAACGTAAACCACAGCTGGACATTTTTTAAAACAGCACCGCTCATTTCCTCATTAGCACCAAACGGTAACCGATGATTATCTACACACGACACTTTCCTTGCGATTTCCATCACAATGAAATCTTCCATCGTGACTCCGCGTCTCTGCAAGTCCATCCCAAGTAGCTAACGTTTGCGTTGTATAATTTCCTCTGGATTAAGGGGTGATTAAATGGCTCAAATGCTTTGTCCATTTCCATATCATGGCCACCCTCCTCCTTCCTCCCCCCCTCCATCCCCCTGTTGAAATCATCTCCCTACTGGCAGGCGTTTGAAAGCTGTGAAAATACTCCAGCTCTGACGACACACCATGACGCAAGCCATCCTCTTAGAACCCTGCTTGGTCAGAACCTCCATCGAATATTCAGCAGCGAGGGTAAAAAAAAAACTAAAAACAGAACTGAGATGTTTCTGGACAAACACACACACACATACACAAACACACACACACAAGCATACAAACACACACACACAAGCATACAAACACACACACACACACACAAGCATACAAACTCACACACACACACACACACACACACATACACAAGCAGATCACACTCACACACACTTGCAGACAAACACACACACACACACAAACACACAAAGCAGTCAAAAACACACACCCATACACACACTCGTAGACAAAAACACACAAGCAGTCAAACACACACACACACACACACGTTCAAACAAAAACAGCCTTTAAGGAAGATGATATGTGCAGAATAGGGGAGACTATCACTCTGTCCAATACAAGGCTGATCCAGAGCTGTCAGAAGACAGAACATCAATACTAATTCCTCTTCTGCCTGTGTGCTTGTGTCTTCAGCCAGACACACACCAACATATGACTTAGACTCTCGTTTTCATCCGCAGGTTTATGAAAAACTCTGCCCTGAGTTTGGACTCTACACAGCAAGTCTGAGCAACAGTTAAGAACATGTGTGTGCGTGTGCCCACACGCGTGTGTGTAACACGTGTGTGTCAGAGAGCAATGTGGGAGCAGTAACATGACTGAAGACAGCGTGCTGTTTTACCTTGGCTGCTGAAGGACTGTTACTCTGAAGGAAGGACCCTGGTCCAGACAGATCCAGTACAGGAACCTGGTCCAGACAGAACCTCCAGGGTCTCTCTGCCCTTCCAAACTTTACACATCACCGTTTCACAACAGCTCCCTCCCTGTGCTCAAACTCTACATTTGGAAACCAGCCAGAGAGAAAAAAGAATGTCACAGCGATGCATTCCTCATGATCTTGAAGTAGTGTCCAATCTTTAAGTACAAATGTCTTTTTTAAGAAAAAGAAAAAAAAGCTTTAAAGATCATGAAAGAAGCCAAAGTTGCGTCTGTCTGTCAGAACACCTTGCGTGAGGAGCCACGGTCAGAGACACGGGAGAGGAGGTATCCAGTTTCAGCCACAAGCATTACTGAAATAATGACATGAATCGTCTCCTACACAGGCAAGTGACTAAAGGTGAGAAACACGTTGAGCTGCAGCTGGTTACGGAGAATCCCTTTTCACTGACAGAGAGAGAGGGAGGGAGGTAGAGAGGGAGGGAGGGAGGTAGAGAGGGAGGGAGGGAAGGAAAGAGAGAGGGAGGGAGAGAGCGTGCCTGCGAGAGAGCGTGTATGCGCGTAAGAGAGAGAGAGACAGCAGGAGAGAGAAGAGAGAGATAGAGAGGCATTCTCACACCGGAGAGAAGAGGGAGGGAGAGAAAAAGAGAGAGAGGGAAGGAGAGGGGACAGGGGAGGGAGAGAGAGAGAGGCAGAGAGAAAAAGAGAGAGAGAGGGGGAAAGGAGAGGGAAGGGGCATGGTTTTGAAGAGGTATGCAGGAAATGTGTCATGGTCTCTCTCGCCCTATATCTCTCTTCCTCGCTCCCTCTCTCTCCATTTCTCATCCTTTCCCTCCTTCCTCTATTCCCCCTTTCTCTCTCTTCCTCCTTTCTCTCTCTTCCTTCTTCCACCACGCTCTCTCTCTCTCTATTCCTCCTTCCACCACACTCTCTGTTCCTCCTTGCACCACACTCTCTCTTTCTCTCTCCCTTTCTCTTCCTCCTTCCACCACGCTCTCTCTCTCTTTCTCTCTCTCTTCCTCCTTGCACCACACTCTCTCTCTTTCTCTCTCTTTCTCTCTCTCTCTTCCTCCTTCCACCACACTCTCTCTCTCTCTCTTCCTCCTTCCCCCACACTCTCTCTCTCTCTTCCTCCTTGCACCACACTCTCTCTCTCTCTCTCTCTCTCTCTCAACAGCTATTTCTGTGCAACAGGAGTGTGCCAAGAGATACGCGAAGCAGTTGAATTGAAACACGTAAATAAATGCCCCCTCACAACACAAACATGCACACACGCGCACACACACACACGCGCACACACGCACGCACACACACACACACACACACGGACGCACACACACACACACACACAAGCTGCACTATGTATCTAAGTATGTAAGTGTGTACAGTACATTAGCACACATTCACCTACTTCTACGATGACATGATCTCCCTGAAAGACAGCTTTGTTGGCTCAAAATGCATTTGCACTTATTTCCAAAGCGACAATAACGTTATCATGACAACAATAATAGCAATAAAGAGAGGAGGAAGATTATTTCGCAAATATTGAGTTGAGCAACCCGCTATCATTTTTTCATCTCCATTTTTTCTACAATCAAACAGATTCATCCTATCTGTCATTAGACCTTTAGTTAAAAAAAAACACTAAAATATTTGTCAGTTTTACATTTCACATCCACATATTCCTCAGCCTTTTGATGTGTGACCTTTGCGGAAGAGGAGAAGAACGTCATCAAATCTAGTTTGTGTGTTGAATAATTTACAACTAACCTCTCAACCTCTGCTAGTCACTGCTCCGTGTCCCCATACAGAACCCCCCCCACACACACACCACACCAGACACACACACAAAACAGCCACTACACAGAGTCCGCCCACAACAAGTCATGCAACACGATATATCATCATCCTTCTCTACACACACAGTTTTTATACCACCAACACACCAGACATTTTATACAAAACACAACATTTCTCTAAACCAACACTGCTCTCTTTACTACGTCACACCACCACACAACCACACCTACACATTCATCCTTCTCTGTTACACACACAACCTTTCTCTAAACACACACGTTATGTCTTCTTACAAACCTCATTTCCAGAAGACAAATGGAATCTTTTAATTTATTTTTTAATTATTCTTCTGCCCAAATTGGTACGTGGTACAAGAAAGATCTCCAGATGAAGCAATAGTATTAAATGAATACGACAGGTCAGTGTGTTGCTTAGCACCACAGAGATTCAAACATTCCATCTGGGTGTATGCATATTACCGTAATTCAATAAAGATTTCCAGTCAAACAATCCTGGTCGGATTTGGTATTAGATAAGTTTGTGTCAAAATAAAAGCTCTAAATCTCCTTGAAATGAAACAGACCTGCAGGTCACCTTGATAAAAGAGAGATGCTGTTTGTCTAAACATTGTTTTTTACACAAGACGAAAAGAATAATGAACTACCACATGAGACCCTGTCCTGGAGGAATGAAGGTGTATGTGTGTCTGAGTGTGCGTGGGTGTGTGTGTGTGAGAGAGAGGTGTGTGTGTGTCTGAGTGTGTGTGTGAGAGAGAGAGAGGTGTGTGTGTGTCTGAGTGTGTGTTTGTGTGTGCGTGTGTGTGTGTGTGAGAGAGAGAGCGAGGTGTCTGAGGTGTGTGAAAAAGTGTGTGAGGTGTTTTTAAGTAAGTAAGATCACACAAACACACATTAAGTCTGATTACTGAGCATCATTTATCAGCATACAATCACCGGTCCCAATCTAAACGCTATAATTGATTATAATAATGATGAAATCCAAAAAACCTTTGAAAGTATTTATCGCATTCAACAACAAACACACATAATCACTCACACATGTGAGGGCTTTGCAGTAGACTGATATCAGATTGTGTTTGTATCTCTGTGTGTGTGTGTTTTTGTTTGTGTTTGTGTGTGTTGGTGTTTGTGTGATGGTGTGTGTGTGTGAGAGGAGAGTGTTGTGTGTGTGTGTGTGTGTGTGTGTGTGTGAGTGATGAGTGAGTGAGTGAAGTGAGTTGAATGGAGAGAGGAGAGAGAGAGAGAGAGAGAGAGAGGAGAAGAGAGAGAGAAGAGAAAAGAAGGAAGGTGTGTGTGTGTGTGTGTGGTGTGTGTGTGTGTGTGTGTTGTGTGTGTGGTGAAGAGAGAGAGAGAGAGAGAGGAGAGAGAGAGAAGAGAGAGAGAGAGAGAGAGAGAGGAGAGTAGTAGAGAGAGAGAGAGAGAGAGAGAGTATCCTCCAGACTGCCAGTAGAAACTTCCCGACACACACAATTGTTTTTCTCTCCTGTGGTTTGAATTCACATCTGGGCTCACTCACTCCAACTGCCATTCATTACTGATCTGACTGCAACCAGAGACCTGGGAGAATTGTAGACAGAAGAAGGCAGTGTGTGTGCGTGTGTGCATGTGTGTGTGCGTGTGTGTGTATGTGTGGCTGTTGTGGCTGTCTGACTGGACTGTCAGAAACATATTTGCTTAAAAAACAAAGAGGACAGAAGGTCATAGAGAAGGGAGAGAGAGAGAGAGAGTGAGAAGGAAGGAGAGAGAGATGTATAGAGTTTACAGAAGGCTCCCTCCTTGTGTAATCTGCTGTTACCCTGGTTCACCCCTCCACCCCTCACCCCTTCACCCCTCTTTCCCTCCAATCACCCTTCCACCCCTCACCCCTTCACCCTTCCACTCACCTTTCCACCCCTCCATTCACCCTTTCACCCCTCTATCCTCCAGCTCTCTACCCCTCACTCCCTCCACCTCTCCACCGCTCCACTCACCCCTTCACACCTCCACTCACCCCTTCACCCCTCCATCCTCCAGCCCTCCAGCCCCCTGCCCCCCCCCCCCCCCCCCCCCCCCCCCCCCCGGTCCATACATCACTGCATTCTCTGCCCACACAGGAAGGAAGTGGGGTGTGTGTGTGTGCAGGATGACAGGGCAGTGGAATGGGTACCTTCCCCTGGGTACCCTCCCCTTGGTATGTGATTATGTGTGTATTAGCAGTAGGGCTGTGAATGTGTGAGTATTTGAGGAGCATGGTGGTATTCATGTGTGTGTCTGTTTGAACGTGCGAGTAAAGCTTTTTGGCTTCCACTGAAAGTGTTAAATGGTGAATGTTTTACGTTTAAACACTTTCTCTGTCTCTCTTAGTTTCAGGAGAGGGCTCTCTTTCCAAACACACACACACCACACACACCACACACCACACACCACACACACACACACACACACACACACACACACCACACACACAGGGAAGAGAGATGAAAATGGGAACTGATTCAGTGTTGAAGTGGAAAAGCAGTTGAACAGAAACACCAACCTGACTTCATCTTTGAGCTTCGATCAGAAACATCTTTGATCTGCAGAGTTACTGTGATTGAAACTAAGCGTGCCTGTGTCTACCTGCGTGTGCACGTGTACGTGTCTGTGTGCACGTGTGCGTGTGCACGTGTCTGAGTGTGTGTTCTGTCTGCCAATGACTACTTGAAGTGAAATGTATCCAGCATCTCCTCACATGAGCCTCCAGCTCCAGACTTCATTCTTGGTTAAACAGGGTATCGTGTCTCTGGTCTTCCAAGGACAGTTAAAAAAAGAGTCACGTCATAAAATAGCACATTTGAATACAAGTTCCATCCCAGTAAATGACTGTGGCCAAGGTCATCGTTATTATCAGGAAGTTGTGCTTCTTTAGCTAATCACACGTCTGTAAACAGCACCACACTGCCCTCTAGTGCTGGTCTCTAGCGTGGCGAGGAAGAGTACTGTCAGTCAAACAGCCTATCTACCACTCTCTCTTTCCTTCCCCCTTAGTCTCTCTCCCTGTCTCTCTCTCCACCCTCTTTCCTCACTCTCCTCCTCCTCGATCTCTTCTTCTCTGTCCCTAACTCTCTCTTTATCTCTCAATCTCTCCTCTCCTCCACCCACCCTGCCTTAGACTTCCTGACTGTGGAAGTCCCAACACGTGTGTGTGTGTGTGTGTGTGTATCTACGGATGTGTTTGTCTACATGTCTACACAACTATGTGTGTGTGTGTGTGTGTCTGTACATGTGCGACCCTTCTCAAGGCTCTATAAATAAACGTCAGCCAATCACGATCTGCCAGCCTCCCTTGTTGGGATAATTCAGGCGTTCAGTGACCCTCTGCTGATCGCATGGTCAGCCTGCACACTATCATCATATGAAAACAGTCATCATGTTGTTGTTGATGTTGTTGTGGTAAACCATTTATGATGGTTTGAATGACGATACTGTTGCTTGAAATTCATTTCACATACAGATACTGCCAGATATAATAGTCTAGTTTGGAGTCTGGGTTGTGTATGATGTGTGTGTGTGTGTGTGTGTGTGTGTGTGTGTGAGAGAGAGAGAGAGAGAGAGAGAGAGAGAGAGAGAGAGGAAGGGAGTTGCTGGGAGGACAGGAGTGGAACAAGAGAGGTGTGGGAGTAAGAGAGAAAGGGAGAAGTGGGGGAGGAAAAGAGAGCAGGAGAAGAGATGGAGAAAATGCGTTAGAGGAGGAGGACAGGAGGAGGAGAGTAGAGGAGAGTATGGGGGGAGGAGAGGAAGAAGAGAGTGCGGAAGGAGGAGAGGAGGAGGAGAGAGTACAGGAGGAGAGGAGTAGGAGAGGAGAGTAAGGGATGAGGAGAGTAGAGGAGGAGGAAAGGAGGAGTAGAGGAGGAGGAGAGGAGATTAAGGGAGGAGTAGAGTAGAGGAGAAGGAAAGGAGGAAGAGAGGAGAGTAAGGGAGGAGGAGAGAAGGAGAGGAGGAGAGAAGGAGAGGAGGAGAGGAGAGTAAGAAGAGCAGTATCTCTGTTCACAGCTGCTGCTGACAAAACTTCATCTCCACGACGAGTCCTCCTCACACACCACACACACACACACACACACACACACACACAACC
>BROE01000007.1:16264526-16285208 GCA_036571765.1 Plecoglossus altivelis
CTCTCTCTCTCTGCCACTCTCTGCCACTCTCTGCCTCTCTCTCTGCCTCTCTCTCTCTCTCGGTCGGTCTCGCTCTGCCTCTCTCTGCCTCTCTCTCTGCATCTCTCTGCATCTCTCTCGGTCTCGCTCTGCCTCTCTCTCTGCCTCTCTTGTTCTGCCTCTCCCACTCTCTTTCTCTCTCGGTCTCGGTCTCGCTCTGCCTCTCTTTCTCTCTCTGTACACATATATACCTAAAAGAGACAGAGATCACGCAACACACACGTGAACATCACCTCCAGAACATCACGTCCAGAACATCACCTCCAGAACATCACCTCCAGAACATCACTTCCAGTACATCACCTACAGAACATCACCTACAGAACATCACCTACAGAACATCGCCTCCAGAACATCACCTACAGAACATCACCTCCAGAACATCACTTCCAGAACATCACCTCCAGAACATCACCTCCAGAACATCACCTCCAGAATATCACCTCCAGTACATCACCTACAGAACATCACCTCCAGAACATCACCTACAGAACATCACCTCCAGAACATCACCTCCAGAACATCACCTCCAGTACATCACCTTCAGAACATCACCTCCAGAACATCACCTCCAGAACATCACGTCCAGAACATCATCTCCAGAACATCACTTCCAGTACATCACCTACAGAACATCACCTACAGAACATCACTTCCAGTACATCACCTCCAGAACATCACTTCCAGAACATCACCTACAGAACATCACTTCCAGTACATCACCTACAGAACATCAGCAACATGTTCCAGATACACTCCAACACCACAAACACACAAGCCCATCTGGTCTGTGCCTGATAACACAAACTAACTGTCTTTTTCTACACTTGGTCTGGATTTAGTACTGAACTCAGTGACAACATGGGATTTGTAGTTCTAACCCCTCCCTCCCTGTAGTCTGTAGTGTGATTCGTGGGTACCCAATGTGAGTGTGAGCAGACATGTTTATAGAACAGTCGATTGGAACTTAACAGATTCGCCCGAAGTTATGAATTGAAGGAGACACTTAATGTTTTTGATTTCCCTGATCAGTTGGTTGAATAACACATGCAATCTGGCACTAGCAGACATGTTACACTCATGGCTCCCTACTGCTCTCTCTCTCTCCCTCTCTCTCTACTGCTCTCTCTCTCTCTCTCTCTCTCTCTCTCCCTACTGCTCTCTCCCTCTCTCTCCATCTTTCTTTATTACTACCGGCCTATCTCTGTCTCTACACACATTCATGATAATTAGCTCTTAACATGAAACGGTAACCGAGGATGAAATGTTCCTGGCATAGGAAGCCTGTGGGAGCTCTGCATCGAACAACTGACAAAACTATCGGATAAACAAATGTTTATTCAAAAACATTTTGCATTATTCCGAACGATATCCATATGTTTGTGAAAACGGAATAAGACTCCATCTGTGCGTCTTTATTTGACAAGCAGCTTGCGGTTGCCAAACGAACTATTTAAATAAATACATTTCCAGAAAGATTTCCAAGGCAGAATCCGATAAACAAGCAACATTACTTGGCAGTACATTCAAACCAAGTTAGTAATTTTCAGTTTTAAGCATGAAAACGTTAAGCGGTTTGACAGAAGATTCTTCTACGACGTAAACCCACTTTGCGATATCGCATTTTATTGTGTTCAGTAGTATTTTCGGAGTCATTTGCGTTCCTTTTTCTGTGCGACAGTTTACGTCGTCACAAATGAATGCTGACACTATACGAAACGTTACCTGAACATGTTATCTCACGAAGCATCTACTGGTTTAAAGCCAACATCAATTTACCGCTTCATATAACTTTGACAAGCGAGGGAAAAAACGTGAAAAGTAAAAAGCATAAGTTTCCTGAGTGGGACGCAGAGAGCGTCTCCCGGAGCTCTGAATCCCCGGGACGACGGGGCGAGCTTGGCTCGTGGGCAGCGGGCCTGTGAGGTGTCATCTTATCAACACCTCGACGCCCTGAAGTAGGAACGACCAGAAGCAAGGACATGCTACTCTCTCCCGCTAGACCGATGAGAGAGAGAGAGGAGGGGAGAGAAAGGGTGAGAGAGAGAGGGGAGGGGAGAGAAAGGGTGAGAGAGAGAGAGAGAGAGAGAGAGAGAGGGGAGGGGAGAGAAAGGGTGAGAGAGAGAGAGAGAGAGAGAGAGAGGAGGGGAGAGAAAGGGTGAGAGAGAGAGAGGCAGAGGAGGGGAAGAAGGGTTGAGAGAGAGAGAGAGGTAGGAGGGGAGGTAAAAAAAGGGTGAGAGAGAGCGAGACGAGGGGGAGGGGAGAGATGAAGGGTGAGAGAGAGAGAGAGAGAGAGAGAGAGAGGGTAAGAGAGACTGAGAGTGAGAAAGTGTGTGTGTGTGAGAGAGAGAGATAAAGAGAGAGAGAGAGCGAGAGAGATTAAGAAAGGGTAAGAGAGAGTGAGCGAGCATGAGAAAGGGTCAGCGTGAGAGTGAGAGGGAGGGAGAAAGGGAGCGAAAGAGAAAATGGTAGAGCGAGAGAGGGGGAGAAAGGGTGAGAGAGAATAGAGGAGAGAGAAGAGAGAGATAGAAAGAGTGTGAGAGACAAAAGAGAAGAGAGAACAGAGAGAGGGAGAGAGGGAGAAAGAAAGGGTTAGCATAGTGATGCAGGTATATAGAGGCTGAGAACTGGCCTCCAGAGTCTCCAATGCTGTGCTCTGCTGGCCATGTGAATCCACCTTCACATCGTAAATCGATGCTCCCCTATTCAGCCAGCTGGCTTGTCAGTGTGCACCATGCAGCGAATCTAAGCGAGAGAATTCATACTGTACACTCACATTTTCATCCACAGCGAAGGACGACCCTGTGCATATAGAAAGAATAGCAGAAATCAGGGACCAGAGTTTGAAGTGTTTGTGTGGTCACCCCACCCTGCTAACCCACACCCTCACCCCCCTCTTTAACCTCTTGTTGCCCCCTATAACTAAAAAACCTGATGTTAACCTCTACCTCAAGTGCAGGAATCTTGACCTTTTGGCCTTTAGGGGATGGGGGGTGAAGGTCTAGGGTCAAAGTTCAGAGGTGAGCACAGAGTGAAAGGGACAGATTTCCTGTAGAGGTGAGTGTTAATGTGCATGGCAGTGGTGGTGACTGGAATGGTAGCTTATTTCTGTGAGGTGGTTTAACTTTGTGTATGTGTGTGTGTATGTGTGTTTGTGTTTGTGTGTGTGTGGGTATGTGTGTGTGTGTGTGTGTGTGAGTATGTGTGTGTATGTGTGTGTGTGTTGGTATGTGTGTGTTGGTATGTGTGTGTGTATGTGTGTGTGTGTGTGCGCGTGGGTATGTGTGTTGGTATGTGTGTGTGTGTGTGCGTGGGTATGTGTGTGTATGTGTGTGTGTGTGTGTGTGTGTGTGTGGGTGGATGTCAGTCTATGGAGGTCCAGTTATGAGTTAGCAGCAGGATTGAATGTTCCCAAACCAGATTAAAAATGATGAGAAAACATCCACACACACTTCTCACACGCACACATACCCCCCCCCCACACACACACACACATCACACACACACACACACCACACACACTCCGCACACGACACACAACACACTCCCACACACACACACACAACACACACACACACTCCGCACACACACACACACACTTCCCACACACACCACACAACACACACACACACACACACACACACACAGCACTCCGCCACACACACACACACAACTCCCCACACACACACACACATACACACACACACACACACACACACTCCCCCCCACACACACACACACACACACACACCACACCACACACACGCTCCAGTGGTTTCCTGGAGTCTCCTTATTGGAGGCACACACAGGATGCAGGGAGTAGCCATCTGCTGGTTAATTTACTGGGCCAGTGAAGAGCGAGGCGAGGGGATCTGGAGAGGGAAGAGACGAGAGAGAGATGACAGAGAGATGAGAGATGAGAGATGAAAGAGAAGAGAGAGAGATGACAGAGAGATGAGAGAGAGAGATGAGAGATGAGAGTGAGAGTGAGAGATGAGAGATGAAAGAGAGCTGAGAGATGAGATGAGAGAGGTGAGAGAGGGATGAGATCAAGAGAGATGAGAGTAGGATGAGATCAAGAGAGAGATGAGAGAGGGAAGAGAAGAGAGAGAGATGACAGAGAGACAAGAGATGAGAGATGAAAGAGAGATGAGAGTAGGATGAGATCAAGAGAGAGATGAGAGAGGGAAGAGAAGAGAGATGACAGAGAGATGAGAGATGAGAGATGAAAGAGCAATAAGAGTGAGAGATGAGAGAGAGATGAGAGTGAGAGATGAAAGAGGTGAGAGAGGGATGAGATCAAGAGAGATGAGAGTAGGATGAGATCAAGAGAGAGTGGGAGGGAAGAAGAAAGAGAGAGAGATGACAAGAGACAAGAGATGAGAGATGAAAGAGAAGAGAGAGAGTTAGGATGAAGATCACAGAGAAGAGATAAGAGAGGGAAGAGAAGAGAGAGAATGAATGAGAGACAAGAGATGAGAGATGAAGAGAGAGAGAGTAGGAATGAAGATCAAAGAGAGAGATGAGAAGAGGGAAAGGGAGAGAGGATACAGAGAGACGAGAGATGAGAGATGAAAGAGAGATGAGAGATGAGAGAGCGATGAGAGTGAGAGTGAGAGAGGTGAGAGAGGAATGAGATCAAGAGAGATGAGAGTAGGATGAGATCAAGAGAGAGATGAGAGAGGGAAGAGATGAGAGATAGATGAAAGAGAGATGAGAGAGCGATGAGAGTGAGAGATGAGAGATGAAAGAGAGATGAGAGGTGAGAGAGGGATGAGATCAAGAGAGATGAGAGTAGAATGAGATCAAGAGAGAGATGAGAGAGATGAGATGAGAGAGGGAGAGAGACTTTGGTAATACTTGACAAATCTTTCATTGAGCAAATAAAACATTTGAAATTAATTTAAGAGATGAGAGATAGCGATAGAGAGAGAAAGAGAGATAGAGACGTATATATATATATAGAGAGAGAGACATAGAGACAGAGAGAGAGACAGAGCGAGAGACAGTGAGAGGGACAGAGAGACAGAGGCAGACAGAGACAGAGAGAGAGACAGAGGCAGACAGAGACAGAGAGAGACATAGAAACAGAGAGACAGTGAGAAGGACAGAGAGACAGAGAGACAGAGAGAGAGAGACAGAGACAGAGAGACAGTGAGAAGGACAGAGAGACAGAGAGACAGAGAGAGGGACAGAGACACAGACAGAGAGAGACAGTGAGAGGGACAGAGAGACAGAGAGAGAGACAGAGAGACGGAAGCAGACAGAGAGACAGAGAGAGGGACAGAGAGACAGAGAGAGAGAGAGAGACAGAGACACAGACAGAGAGAGACAGTGAGAGGAACAGAGAGACAGAGAGACAGAAGCAGACAGAGAGAGAGACGTGTATAGAAGAGGGATTAAGGAAACAATGAAGGATTAGCAGACATCCCTTGTCTGTAGCATGTGAAGGAGTGTGTCTGGGAGCGTAGAGAGGGGAGACGACAGCCACTCAGAGCCCAGGAGAAACACACACCAACCTGTAGGAACACTGAAGACTTCCTGAAAGTCCACCACATCATGAGACGTGACCTCTGATTACCCATGAGCCTTTGCGTGGAAGTGCATGTCCTGTGGACGCTGACATGAGGCCAACTTTAACGCTGGACGCTGTTGTAGTCACTGGCTTTGTCCACGTACAAAATGACAGATTTTCTAGGACTGAAGTGTAACGCTCCTTTTCGATGACTGATGGTCACGCTATCCTGAGGCCCAGGGTTCTACAGGGAAAGAGTGGAACCTTGACTGATAGACCTGAATGGAACCCCCCCCCCCTCCCTCCCCCGCTGCCCCCGCACCCCCCACCTACCCCTGAACAAGACTGAAACAGATTTTCCACCATTTCCACGAGTTTATGGTGGAGAGAGTGTCTTGTTTACAGGCTGGGGCACAATGAGGCAGAGGGAGAAAGAAAAAGAGAGGTAGAGAGAGGGAGGAGAGAGAGGGAGGAGGGAGAGGTAGAGAGGGAGAGGTAGAGCAAGAGAGGTAGAGAGAGAGGGAGGAGAGAGAGAGGTAGAGGTAGAGAGGGAGAGGTAGAGAGAGAGAGGTAAAGAGAGAGAGAGGTACAGAGAGAGAGAGGTAGAGCAAGAGAGGTAGAGGGAGAGGGAGGAGAGAGAGAGGGAGGAAGGGAGGGAGGAAAAAAGGATAAGAGGAGATTAAATAGATATGTGACCAGGAGCGAGAGAGAGAGAGAGAGAGAGAGAGAGAGATAGAGAGAGCTAGAGAGATGAGAGCCAGAGAGAGAGAGAGAGAGAGAGACCGAGTGAGACTATGTCCGCAGTGACGAGGACAGTCTGTTCCCTGAGCAGAGACACACCGAGACGCACGCAGACGCCAACTCAATCACAAACCATTTGCTCCGCGCCGTGTTTCAATTATCCCTGTCTAACAGAAGCCTAATCCTGGCTCCCTATTGAAAACAGAGCTCTGCTCCTCCCTTCCTCATCTCTCTCTCTCCCTCTTTCCCTCATTCATGACTCTCCCTCATCTCTCTCTCCCCCTCTCTTTCCCTCGTTCATGACTCTCCCTCATCTCTCTCTCCCCCTCTCTTTCCCTCGTTCATAACTCTCCCTCATCTCTCTCTCCTCTGTAAGTGGGCTGCAGTGGGTTGGGTTTGGGTTCGGTGGTGGAAGATCTGACCACGAAAGACCTTTGATGTTCAGACCGCATCCACTGTGGAGCTGGGTGGATCTGATTGGACGAGGTTGTGGACCTGTGCCCACCCTGGCTCTCTGTGATGCCATGGCGATGGTTGTTGTTGTTGTTGTGTCAGGGTCTTCTACAGGGAGAGATGCGTGTCTGGAATGCAGACAAGAGTTGGACAACTTTGATGTTTGAATGTGTAGTGTTGAGAACGGTGGCTGTGTGCATGTGCTGGTAGCTGTGTGGGAAAGTGTAGAGACTGTGTGTGTCTCAGTCTTATAGCTTTCATCCTACACACTGCTCTTAGGTTCCTTCCTCCTCTCCTCCTCCCCCTCCTCTTCCCCTCTCTCCCTCTCCTCCTCTCCTTCTCCCCATCTTTCTCTTCCCATCCTCCTGATCTTCCCCTCCTCATCTCCTCATCCTCCTCCTCTCCTCCCCCCTTCTCCTCTCCCTACCCTCCCCCCCTTCTCCCCATCCTCCATCCTAATCCTCCTCTCCTACCTCCTCCTCTCCCCTTCCTCCTCCTCTGCTCCTCCTCTCTCTCTCCTACTCTTCCTCTTCATCCCTGAGACGAAGGTGTCCTGGTCTGACAGGGTCTCCCCAGCGGCACCATGATCCACTCTTACATCATCATCATCCTCCTCTTCCTCTATGGGCTTCATCCGGAGTCATCCTCTCCCTCGTCCATGTCAAAGGATGACAGCTCAGCGTCTCTTCCAACCCTGAGGTGCTCCTCCTCTGATGGAGAAGAGAGTCAGGACAGTCTGGGGGGGGGCAGTGTGTGTGTGGGGGCAGTGTGGTTGTGTGTGGGGGGGGGCAGTGTGTGTGCGTGGGGGGGGCAGTGTGTGTGGGGGGGGCAGTGTGTGCTGTGTGTGGGGGGGGGAAGTGTGTGTGTGTGTTCATGTTTGTGTGTTTTAGTGTGTGTGTGGGGGGGGGCAGTGTGTGTGGTGTGGGGGGGCAGTGTGGTGTGTGTGTGGGAGGGAAGTGTGTGTGGTGTGTTGGGAGACAGCGTGTGTGTGGGGGGGCAGTGGTGTGTGTGTGGGAAGGGTAGTGTGCGTGGGGGGGGCTAGTGTGTGTGTGTGTGGGGGGGGGGGGAGTGTGGTGGTGTGTATGGGGGACAGGTGTGTGTGTGGGGGGGGGGCAGTGTTGGTGTGGGGGGGCAGTGTGTGTGTGTGGGAGGGAAGTGTGTGTGTGTGTGTGGGAGACAGCGTGTGTGTGGGGGGCAGTGTATCTGTGTGTGTGTGTGTGTGTGTGTGTGTGGAGGGGCAGTGTGTGGGGGGCAGTGTTTGTGTGTGTGTGTGGGGGGGGGCAGATTCAGAGAAAACAGGAAATTAACTGAGAGAAAGATGAGTCTATTTTTGCGCGTGCATTTCACATCCTGCAATGCAGTCTGGTCACTGTGTAAAAGTAACAAGCTTTAACAAATACAAACCTCTTCACACTGTGATTTATTATTATAATTTACCTGCTACTGACATCCACCTGGTCCAACTGCTGCTATACAATCTTGTTATGAAAGTGTGTGTGTGCGTGTGCTCGTATGTGTGTGTGAGCTAGTGTTTGTGTGCGTGTGTGTGAGCTAGTGTGTGTGTGTTCGTATGTGTGTGAGCTAGTGTGTGTGAGCTAGTGTGTGTGTGTGTGTTCGTATGTGTGTGTGAGCTAGTGTGTGTTCGTATGGTGTGTGAGCTAGTGTTTGTGTGTTGGCATTGGATTATCTCATACATGGGGATTTTGGTCCAACAGCTGGTGGACACAGGGCCCCTGAAGGAGATAGGATTAAAACCCTGCAGGGTTTAGATGTTACATGCTACCCTCCTTATCTCCCTATGTAGAAGAAACTGTGTGTGTGAGAGAAGTGGGTGTGTGTGTGTGTGTGTGAGAGGGACTGTGTGAGAGAGGTGTGTGTGTGTGATAAAGAGGGTGTGTGTGCGTGTGTGTGAGAGGGGAACTGTGTGAGAGAGGTGTGTGTGTGTGAGAGAGAGGGTGTGTGTGTGCGTGTGAGAGAGGGTGTGTGTGAGAGAGGTGTGTGTGTGTGTGTGTGAGAGAGAGATAGAGCTGTGTGTGTGTGTCTGTGTGAGAGAGGCGTGTGAGTGTGTGAGAGAGGTGTGTGTGTGTGTGTTGTGTGTGTGAGAGAGAGAGAGGTGTGTGTGTGTGTGTGTGTGAGACAGAGAGGTGTGTTTGTGTGTGTGAGAGAGGGTGTGTGTGTGTTTGTTTTTGTTTGTGTGTGTGAGTGTGGTGAGAGAGGTGTGGTGTGTGATGTGAGAGAAGAGAGGTGTGTGTGTGTGTGTGAGAGAGAGAGAGAGAGGTGTGTGTGTGTGTGTGTGTGTGAGAGAGAGAGAGGGTGTGTGTGTGAGAGAGGTGTGCGAGTGTGTGAGAGGTGTGTGTGTGTGTGTGTGTGAGAGAGAGAGGTGTGTGTGTGTGTGTGTGAGAGAGAGAGGTGTGTGTGTGTGTGTGTGAGAGAGAGGTGCGTATGTCCTGTGGGCTGGGAACAGGCCGGAGAGGATAAGGCTACGGATGGAGAGATAGAGAAGAACGTGAGGAACTGCATGGACTGGAAGACAGAACAGGAAGAACGAGCGAGAGATACCATCAGTAGCTGCTCTCTCTCTCTGTCTCTCTCTCCATCTCCCACGTAGGGAAACCACTGTGCCACACACACCGTCGTCGCTTGCAATTACCTCATATGGAGCATGACATCGCTCTAAACCAGGAGATGGAGCCTATTAGCACTAGTCCATGTCATTTCCTGTCTGCGCGGGTCACCATGGTCACAGCAGACGGACACATGATGGGATGTGAACGAGGTACGTGTGGGGAGGGAACCGCGAGGTTCCAGCAGTTCAGTCAGCCATCATAGTGTATCATTAAACCTACACACACACACACACACACAGGCGTGCAAACACACGCGTACCCACACGTGTTTGGGCTGTTCCTTTCACCAATTAAGAAGATAAGAATGTCAAAAAGTCTGACAGAATCAGAACTTGGTCGTGCTCAAAATAAACTGACAGGATAGCGTAGGAGGAGAGATGTCAAAACCCACAAACTGTTTTATTATTTAGCAGTGCTGCAATGGGCCTGAGTTCACACCACCACACAGAGATACAGGAAGCAGGAAGTAGGAATGATTAGAAGGAGGTTTCTGATTGGCTGGATGGAGTTGGTATGCACACAGATCCGCAGCAGGTGTGAGACACAGCAGAGAAAAGAGAAGAGACAAACAGATGATTACAGGTTAAAAGATTGGACAGAAGTGGACTGACAGAAAGGGAGAAAGAGAGAGGGGGGAGCGAGAGGGGGAGAAACGAGAGAGGGGGGAGGGAGAGGGGGGAGGGAAGGGAGTGGGTGAGCCAAAGAAAAAGGGGGGAGGGAGAGGGGAGAAGAGAGAGGGGGAGGGAAATGGGGAGGGAGAGGGGGGAGAAAGAGAGAGAGGGGAGGGGAGGGAAGAAAAAGGATGGGGAGGAGAGGGGGAGGGAGAAGGGGGGAAGAAAGAGAGAGGGGGGAGGGAGAGGGGGGAGAAAAGAGAGAGAGGGAGGAATGGGAGTGGGGGGGAGAAAAGAAAAAGGGGGGAGGGAGAGTGGGGAGAAAGAGAGAGGGGGGAGGGATAGGGGGAGGGGAGAGGGGGGAGAAAGAGAGAGAGGGGAGGGGGAGGGAGAAAAGAAAGAGGGGGGAGGGAGAGGGGGGAGAAAGAGAGAGGGGGGAGGGAGTGGGGGGGAGAAAAGAGGAGAGAGTTCGGTTTCTTTGGGTCAATAAGACCCCACTCTCTCATCCCCCCTTAATACTGAGTGACCAAACACACAGAACATATCAAGAAAGCAGGATTATGGAATTTGATTGAATGCAAAGATTCCTTTTAAGTCTCTTTATTTCTTGGTAAGACACTTTTTCAAAACTTTCTTTTTGAAATGTTCTAACCTTTTGAAACTTTTTTTCCCCCACATACAATGAAAAGAAAAGGGAGAGGAGAACAGAGAACTTGTTTCAACTTGAGAAAAAAGGTAACCTTTTTTGATTTTTTTTTTCTAATCTTTCTTCTGAAAAGAATCCGACCTTTGCTCAAAATATTCTTTTGAAATTTCCCCCAAACTTTTTTCTCAGACACACAATCAAAGGTGACGAGTAACTAGGGGATGAAACGTTTTTCTTCTAAAACTTCTTTAAAAAAAATATATATATATTTTTACAACTCTGTATTTTTTTACAACTTGATATTTTTCAGGGCAAGTCTTTCAAGTATTTTATTATAAACTTTTTTTCTAGAATTGAAAACAGGCATACAACGACAAGAATTCATATCGATCATGCCACCAGTGCAAATGAAAACTAGAATAACGAGCCTGGCTTTAAAATATAAGACGTAGAAAAGTACAGATATTTGGATCAAGTTACCAAAAGTTTTACCCAAGGACATCACTTCCTGTCTCTGCCAAACAGTAACTTTAGCCTTCACGCCAACCCGGGGACATGTGCAGTCGGGACAATACTTTTAAAACTTCAACTTGTAAAACTAAACGCAACGATAAACTTGACTGATTGAATTGATGTGGTTCCATGTTTTGAATGATTGAATATGTGTTCAGCAGTAGAAGCGATTCCCTTACTGGTCTGTGCCTTGGAATGAGATTAATTTACAAATCGCGTTGAATACCCGCTAAAATCAAAAGAAATGCGCTATATAAACACAGTCCATTTACCATTCCACCAGATGGCTAATCTTAATGAATCAAATGATCACAACACAACACAGACTGTTGTTTTTCAGGAGCCAGTTCTCAAATGATCCAGATGTGAGACATTCAATCTCACGTTCCTGTTCCGAGTGTTCAGGTCCACGTTTGAAAGCTAGTGGAAGATACTTATGCTCAATGCGGCCTGACATCTTTCTGTTAGAGTCAGTCCTCTCCGGGGATCCCGTCAGCGCCCGGAGCGCAGGACGGCGATTCAGACGCCATCCAAGGACACCGAACTTCCACGGATACGAAAGAGAGAATGAAGTCTAAATAAGAGTACGTACCTGCGCTCGATATATCAGGTTTAAACCTGATCTGTTTCAGAATCACCTCAGCTTCCCGCTGTTGTGTGCTAGTTGTTTTGACAAGGTGATGTCAGAGGACTCCTGTAGAGAGAGACCTTAAAACGAAACAACACGAAAACACACATACAGACTCACACACGTACACACACACACACACACACACGCACACACACACGCACACACACACACTGCATTTTCATCATGACAGCGAGGACACAAATAGAAGATCAATCAGAATGAAATTACCTCACCCATTACCATGGCAGCGCAAGTGTTCTCAAACACTAGCATTTCATTCACCACAATAGCCTCACAATCTCACTCACAGTTCTCTCCCCTTCACTAAAAAAAAAACTCCCGCTGTGATAGCAATGAAAAACAATAACGTTAGTGACTAAACTTGAACTTTATTATTATTTTTTTTTATGAAAGTCCCATGAAGGCTTTTTTTGTTTTTTTTGGTATCTCTTTTTAACTGGCAGCGGTTACCATACTCCCGTGGTCTGCAAGCTGTCTCCGTGTCTCTGTCTCTATCCCTGTCTGTCTCTATCCCTGTCTGTCTCTATCCCTGTCTGTCTCTATCCCTGTCCTGTCTGTCTCTATCCCTGTCCTGTCTGTCTCTATCCCTGTCTGTCTCTATCCCTGTTTTTTTTTTTTTTTTTCCCTGTCTGTCTCTATTCCCCTGTCCGTCTGTTCTCTATCCCATGTCTTCTCTATCCCTGTCCTGGTCTGGTCCATATCCCGTGTCCTGTCTGTCTCTATCCCTGTCCTGTCTGTCTCTATCCCTGTCTGTCTCTATCCCTGTCTGTCTCTATCCCTGTCCTGTCTGTCTCTATCCCTGTCCTGTCTGTCTCTATCCCTGTCTGTCTCTATCCCTGTCTGTCTCTATCCCTGTCTGTCTCTATCCCTGTCCTGTCTGTCTCTATCCCTGTCTGCCTCTATCCCTGTCTGCCTCTGCCTCTACCCCTGTCTGTCTCTACCCCTGTCTGTCTCTATCCCTGTCCTGTCTGTCTCTATCCCTGTCCTGTCTGTCTCTATCCCTGTCCTGTCTGTCTCTATCCCTGTCCTGTCTGCCTCTACCCCTGTCCTGTCTGCCTCTACCCCTGTCTGCCTCTATCCCTGTCTGTCTCTATCCCTGTCTGTCTCTATCCCTGTCCTGTCTGTCTCTACCCCTGTCTGCCTCTGCCTTCATTCCTGACTGCCTCTATCTCAGAGACAGATCAAACTGGCGTCCATCTCCCTCCTAACTCCGCAGGGATCCACAGCATACGCAGCGCCAACCACACGCTAGTGTTTAGCGATCAGTTAAGATAGCATTATTACGTTATGTTATTTCGATTTTGTGATGAAAAGTTATTTCAGCCAAACCCCATTTTGATTTCCACAGAGACAATGAGGATTGTGTACATCCCCTTCCAGTCTCACATTTTACCCAACTTCCTCTCAAAATCAATGCGCAACGTGTTTAGTGGTATAATGAAGCTTAGTGTTGTCTTTCAGGTATAAAACGTGAATCCTTAGGACAGTTACCCCTAGAGAACACAAACACAGAAACCAACTTTTGGTTTTGAACAAGAGCTTTCTCACCCACCAGTTTCATTACCTAACACAATAAACACGTTCTCCGTCAGGCTACTTTCCCCGCGGAGAGTCGCGAGGTGACTACAGGTTCAGACACGCGTCTAAATGACTCCGCCTTCCAGTGCCAACGTATGGGGATAGACCCTGTTGTTTTCCTGTTTGACGTGATTGATCCATCTCTTAGCGGGAACAGCCACCGGTCCCCCCCTCCCCCCCACCCTCCCACCCCTCTTCGAGACGCGGCGTTGGATCCTGAGCCCCGCGGAGCGCTCCGCTGAGCACGCCGTCTCCTCCACCGACCGACCAATCAAAGCTGACCCTCCAGAGCACCACTGTGGAGACCGGTTTCACGGGCTCTAACTGGTAAACACGCGCTCTGGGTCAGCCTCTCTGGGCCAGCGGTTACTAGAACTCATCTGGGGGGTGTGTTTGCATGTTGTTTGGTTATGCCAGCTGGTCCTCCTAACCTCTGCCTCCACTAACTCCTGCAGCACTACTCTGGAACTTGTTTTTAAGGCATCCTAATTGTGTTGTTGATCTTGTGGGGGAAGAAGGGAGCCGGTTTATGGTTTTCCTCCTGTGGCGGAGGAAGGAGGAGGAGGAGGAGGAGGGAGGAAGGGAGGGAGGGAGGGAGGGATGGAGGAGGAACAGCAGTAGGACAGGATGAAGAGGAAGGAAAGGAGGAGGAAGAAGAGGAGGACAAGATGAAGAGGGAGGGAAAGAGGAGAAGGAGGAGGAACAGGAGGAGAACAAGATGAAGAGGAAGGGAAGGAGGAGAAGGAGGAGGAACAGGGGGAGGTGTGTAAGTAAACACTGCTATGTGTGCGTCAGGGAGGGAGGTGTTAAACCCAAACTGAAACACAGACCCTGGGAGACCAGAACACATGTCAGTCTGAAGGTTTACGGATAATAACAACCAATCATCCTCCATCTGACCCTTATTGTTATCCATTAAGGCATTCTGGGATGAGGCAAGGGAGAGAGGGAGGAGGAGGGGATGAGGAGATGGGGTGGAGGGAGAGAAGGGGAGGAGGAAGAGGGGGGTGAGGAAAGGGAGAGAGGTAGGAGAGAAGGGGAGGAGGAGAGGTGGTGGAGGGAGAGAAGGGGAGGAGAAAGAGGGGGAGGAGGAAAGGGAGAGAGGTAGGAGAGAAGGGAGATGGAAGAGGGGGATGAGGAAAGGAAGAGAGGTAGGAGAGAAGGGGAGGAGGAGAGGTGGTGGAGGGAGAGAAAGGGAGTAGAAAGAGGGGGAGGAGGAAAGGGAGAGAGGTAGGAGAGAAGGGAGATGGAAGAGGGGGATGAGGAAAGGAAGAGGTAGGAGAGAAGGGGAGGAGGAGAGGTGGTGGAGGGAGAGAAGGGAAGGAGAAAGAGGGGGAGGAGGAAAGGGAGAGAGGTAGGAGAGAAGGGAGGAGGAGGGAAGAGGAGAGGACGTGGACGGAGAGAAGGGGAGGATGGGAGGGGAAGGATGGGAGGGGGAGGATGGAAGGGGGAGGATGAACAACAGGAAATTGCAGATAAGGAGCAACAAGAGGACACAGGAGAGGTGAAGGAGGAGGACGGGAGGAGGAGATCTCAAAGGAGGTGAGGGAGGAGGAGATCTTAGGGGAGGTGAGAGAGAAGGTCTTAAGGTAGGTGAGGGAGGAGGAGGAAGCAGAGAGGAGATAGGAGGCAGCTGAGGCCCACATATTAGAGTCAGACTGAAGGACTAAAACCAGTTTCAGCTGTGTATCTGAGAGCAGGAGACCAGGACAGAGATCTGAAGATGGAGTTCATTAGAAGTGAAACGCCCAACAAGGTTTGTGTGCGGCTAGTCTCCTGGGGTTCATTACACAGTTGAGAACCTGGGAACAGAACTTTCCAAACCACCAACTGCAGAGTCACAGATCTTTACCTCAGAAAACCTCGTGCCCAAAAATACCCATGTCTGTCCAAGCCTGTTATCTACAACCACTGTCCAAGCTAGACAACCACTGTCTAGTGTAGACAACCACTGTCCAAGCTACAAAACCACTGTCTAGTCTAGACAACCACTATCCAAGCTGCACAACCACTGTCTAGTCTAGACAACCACTGTCCAAGCTACACAACCACTGTCCAGTCTAGACAACCACTGTCCAAGCTACACAACCACTGCCCAAGCTAGACAACCACTGTCCAAGCTACACAACCACTGCCCAAGCTACACAACCACTGTCCAGTCTAGACAACCACTGTCCAAGCTACACAACCACTGCCCAAGCTACACAACCACTGTCTAGCCTAGACAACCACTGTCCAAGCTGCACAACCACTGTCCAAGCTACACAACCACTGTCCAACAGAAACACGCTAGGCTAATGTTAGCATTGCTAACCAGGCTAGGTATCTCTTTAAGTACTCTTTTCTTTCTTCCTTTTTTTCTTTTCTCTTATCCCCCCCCTCTCATCTCTCTCTCTCTCTCTCTCTCTCTCTCACACACACACACACACACACACATACGCACGCAGGCACGCAGGTACGCACACAAACACACACACATACACACACAGAGATTAGCTGTGCTGTCAGTGAGACTTGGACAAGCATGTGAGCCTGGAGCTTCCAGCAGGTGACCAGATGTGGTTCATCCTGTCAGCCTGCTGACCTGGAGGACATGTTAACACACACACACACACACACACACTCTCTCATTGACACACAAACAGAACACACACACACACACTCTCATTGACACACAAACAGAACACACACACAAGCACACACACACACACACACAAGCTCACACACACAGACACACACACAAGCTCACACACACACACATACACACACTCTCATTGACACACACACACACACTCTCATGGACACACACACACAAACAAGCGCACACACACACCACACAAACACACACACACACACAAATAAACAGAACACGCACAAACAAACAGAACACACATGCACACACACAAAGAGAACACATGCACACAAGCACACAAACAGCACACACACACGCGCACACAGAACACACACATAAGACAAACCCACACACACACTCACTAGAACACACACACACACACACACGAGCACACAGAACACACACATAAGACAAACCCACACACACACACTCACTAGAACACACACACATCCTGGAAGCCTGTGCATGTTGCAGAGTGAGAACAGTGTGAACAACCACTTCAACACCAGGCCAACTCCTTCGCTTTCCCCTGGAGACTCCTCCCCTCCAGCCATGCATCATTACACAAAACAAACAAACCCCTTCTAAGTGCTACACAGAGAGGAGCTGGGGTTTTTTTTTACTAGCGAATCCTCCGTCATTCCACTGCCTGTGACGAGCAAGAGGAGGGTGGAACGATTACAAACATCATGAAGCACACGTTAACATTTGTCTCGTCCAATCGCTCGCATTCCCTCTACTAACCAACCAATGAAACTAACAAAGACTCTTATTCTTGTGCTTAAAAATCCAAGCTCAGTTTAATGAGTTGTTTTTATATATATATTATTCCTACAAATACATGATTCTCAGCACTTGAAAAATGTTTCACTCTCCTTAAATCAAGAAAGTTACAAATATTCTACGGTGGAAAACACACAAACCAAACCTTGGAACATTGAAACGAACAAAAGTCACAAAAAGACAAAACAAAATAAAAAAAATAAAAACGCAAAAAAAACGAAACAAAAAAATCCACATCCTGTACAAACACTACTAATAATTTAAGAAAATAGTGTCTCTAAAACGTTCATATTGCTTTTTACCTCCTCTGATACCCTTGGTGGGGCATAAGTCCATCTGCTCAACACTGGGCAATTCCATCATCAGCCACAGGGGGCGCCACCCACAGACCCCCAGTGTTGACGTCCCTTTCAGAGGTCAGGTGATGCCCACGCAGCCAATGGGTGCACAGGCTCGGTAGGAGAAACAGCCCACGATGGTGGTTGTAAGTTTCATCTCTGCTCAGTTGTTCTCCTGTTCTTTCAGCAGTAACGATACAAAGACAAATGATGTTTACACAACAACAGGACTGCACTCCTCATGAAACTCAAGGACGTTGGAACCTTTTGGTGGACTTTGTTTTTTTTTTTTTAAACCATTATTACTCTCTACGGCGTTACTACTAGAACTATCACCATCAAGAATGCACCGAGTGCATCGTGTGTGTGTGTGTGTGTGCGCAGAGTCTGTCTGAGAGAGAGTGTGTGTGTGTGTGTGTTTGTGTGTGTGTGTGTGTGTAGAGTCTGTCTGAGAGTGTGTGTGTGTGTGTGTGTGTGTGTGTGGGTAGAGTCTGTCAGTGTGTGTGTGTGTGTAGAGTCTGTCTGAGAGTGTGTGTGTGTGTTGTTGTACATGTGTGTGTGTGCAAGTGAGAGAGAGTGTGTGTGTGTGTGTGTGTGTAGAGTCTGTCTGAGAGAGTGTGTGTGTGTGTGTGTGTAGAGTCTGTCTGAGAGTGTGTGTGTGTGTGTGTAGAGTCTGTCTGAGAGAGTGTTGGGTGTGTGTGTGTGTGTGTGTAGAGTCTGTCAGTGTGTGTGTGTGTGTAGAGTCTGTCTGAGTGTGTGTGTGTGTGTGTGTAGAGTCTGTCTGAGAGTGAGTGTGTGTGTTCAGTGCTCAGAGCTGGTTTTCTCGAAGGAGAAACTCGGGAGAGTCAACAGCTTAGGGTTCCCCGGCCCCCCGTCCTGGCTGAAGGAGCCCCCTTCGCCGCCCCCCAAATCGAACGAGTCCTTGGATTCGCTGGAGGGGGCCCTTCTCCTCAGACAGGTGTCCCGGCAGGGCAGAGCAGGGGGCCCGTGGCCCCCTGGGTGCACGCCAGGCTGGGCCTCCAGGGGGGGGTCCACGGAGATGCAAGGGGGGCTCATCTTCTTTTTGCGGCGGGGGGAGGGCAGGGAGGTCTGGGTGGGGGGCTGGGTCTGGAGGCTGTCAGTCAGGGACAGGAAGCCTGAAGAGGTGGAGACCATGCTGCTCCGGGGGGGGCGGGGCTCCACCGCCGAACACACCTCCACCGAGTGGCGCCGCGGATCGTCCAACCAGGATGAGGGGCGTGGGCGGGGCAGCAGGAGGCTCCGCCCCCCCTGGGTGTCCACGCTGTGGAACCGCTTCAGCTGCCGGAGGCACGGCCCAACCCCGTAACCATGGTAATCCCCGTCGTGGTAGTCCCCGTCCGAGCCGAGCCCTTCGATGACGTCATCGCCGCCCGCCAGCCCCGCCCTGGTGAGGAGAGAGACTTCCTGGTCTGCCGCTACTTCCTCCTGTCTGCGGGGTGGGGCCGGGGGGGAGGCAGGGGGAGGGAGGGGGGAGGAGGAGAGCTGCGTGTGCACGCTGCCGGGGCGCGCAGGTGTGGGGGAGGCTCCCGGGGTGGGTGGTACTAGGCAGAGAGACGGCTGCTGATAGGAGGAGGGGGAGGAGGAGGGGGAGGAGGAAGGGGAGGAGGGGGGAGGGAGGTCCAGACAGGACAGGTCCAGACCCCCCTCTTCACTCCCCCCTCCGTCTGGAAACAGAGCCTCCTGAGAGTCAGCAGACACTGCCACCTGAGAGAGGGGGCGGGAAGGGGGGGGAGGAGGGGGAGGGGGGGAGGGAGGGGGGAGGGAGGGAGGGAAGGGAGGAAGGGGAATGGGGACGGGAGATGGTTAAGAGGATGAGAGTTGGAAAATGACAGAGAACAGAGAGACAAAGAAAGAAGAAAGAAAGAAAGAAAGAAAGGAGAGAAATAGAGGAGAGAAAGAGTGAGGAGAGAGAGTAACAGGAGACAGAGTTTGGACAGAGTGTAAGGAGAGAGTAAGAGAGTAAGACCAAGGGTGAAGGGAGGGTTAGGAGGAGATGAGAGGGTAAGGGGGGGGGGGAGACTGGTTAGTGTGAGGTGATTGGGTGACGATGGACCAATAGGAGCCAAGGTCAGAGTTCACTGCCAGACCAGAATGCCTCCACCACCCTCTGTGCTTCCAATATGGGAAGGAGGTCACATAGGAAGTCATACTTGGCATCGTAGCCGGGTGTGTGTATCTGTGTGTGTTGTCTGGAGTTTTGGGTTTGGGTTTTTTTTTTTTTTTTTTTGTTGTTGTTTTTTTGGTGTGTGTGTATGTGTGATCGGTGTGTTCTGTGTGTGTGTGTGTATATCTGTGTACGTCGATGTATCTGTGTGAGGTGTGTTCGTGTGTGTGACATGAATGATATTTACAGATCTCTTATGTGTGAGTTTTATAATACTTTTTTTTTTTTATTTTTTTTTTTTTTTTTTTTTTTTTTTTTTTTTTTTTTTTTTTTTTTTTTTTTTTTTTTTTTTTTTTTTTTTTTTTTTTTTTTTTTTTTTTTTTTTTTTTTTTTTTTTTTTTTTTTTTTTTTTTTTTTTTTTTTTTTTTTTTTTTTTTTTTTTTTTTTTTTTTTTTTTTTTTTTTTTTTTTTTTTTTTTTTTTTTTTTTTTTTTTTTTTTTTTTTTTTTTTTTTTTTTTTTTTTTTTTTTTTTTTGTGTGTGTGTTTTTTTTGTCTGTGTGTGTGTGTAGTCTGTGTGTTGTGTGGTGTGTTGTCTTGATATCTTGCATGTGTTGTAATATTATGTTTGTGTGTTTGTGGTTATCCGGGTGTGTAGATGTGTGTGTGTATCTGTGTGTGTATCTGTGTGTGTATCTGTGTGTGTATCTGTGTGTGTGTGTGGTCTAATTCAAGTACTTTTCTAAACTGAGATTTGTCAAGAATTGGTTTATTTGTGTCAATCCGTGTTGTTTGTTTCATGTATTATTTAAAACCCAGAGCGGATCCAAATTTGTCTGTTTAACAACAGCGCACAAACACACTTACACTCTCGCACAGTTAGTCAGTTGGTGTGCGAGTAGGTCAGAGGGAGATGGAGAACAGCCTGGTGCAGCGAACACACACACACACACACACACGCACAGTAGCACCCGATGCCCAGAGATCTCCCCCCCTGCACCACCTTCCATAGACGGGCCTCTAACCTCGTGAGTGAGGAGACTTAGAGGCTGAAGGGGTGAGGCCGCATCCCACTTAGAGGCTGAAGGGGTGAGGCCACAGCCCCCCAGGGGTGAGAGGTCAAAGGACATGAGGGATGGCAGCATCAGGAAAGGAATAATTAGTAGAAATAAACATGCACACTGCATCAATAACCAGTAACCCCCCCAGACTCTCTCTGATTCAGACTCAGACAGGCTGAGCTGACACACCAAGAGGCTCTGATTCTCAGAGACTCAGACAGGCTGAGCTGACACACCAAGAGGGAATCTGCTTCCCCTGTCATGGGTATGTTGTTTTGGAGTTAAGAGTTCAGGGAAGATTGGGCATCACGTTTGTCTCTGGAGGTACTGCTGGGATTGTAGTGCTCTCTGGTGGAGAGACACGGTACTGC
>BROE01000007.1:16285708-16298113 GCA_036571765.1 Plecoglossus altivelis
TTTAGAGATGTTTTAGTTCCAGATTATATCATAACATCAACATTTGTCTCCCTAGTTAGCTTGATAATCGTTACAATCACTATCTCACTCTATCAAAAGTCAACAAAGTGCTCTATCGCTTAGTAAAAGGACTAAAAAACGGGTACATTGTAATATTAACATCGCCCTGAGTTATGTGTTTGGAATAAGCGCACTGCAGTATCAGTTCAACACTGCAGAACCCATCCTCCTTGTGACTTCCAAACACCTGGATCAGAACCTGCACACCTGGATCAGAACCTGCACACCTGCATCAGTCTCTCCCTCCTGTGGTCAGGTGGATACAGCAGGCAGCTAGCTAGATCAGTCTTACTGTGGTCAGGTGGATACAGTAGACAGCTAGCTAGATCAGTCTCTCCCTCCTGTGGTCAGGTGGATACAGTAGGCAGCTAGCTAGATCAGTCTCTCCCTCCTGTGGTCAGGTGGATACAGTAGACAGCTAGCTAGATCAGTCTTACTGTGGTCAGGTAGATACAGTAGACAGCTAGCTAGATCAGTCTCTCCCTCCTGTGGTCAGGTGGATACAGTAGGCAGCTAGCTAGATCAGTCTCTCCCTCCTGTGGTCAGGTAGATACAGCAGGCAGCTAACTAGATCAGTCTCTCCCTCCTGTGGTCAGGTAGATACAGCAGGCAGCTAGCTAGATCAGTCTCTCCCTCCTGTGGTCAGGTAGATACAGTAGACAGCTAGCTAGATCAGTCTTACTGTGGTCAGGTGGATACAGTACTGTGGTCAGGTGGATACAGTAGACAGCTAGCTAGATCAGTCTCTCCCTCCTGTGGTCAGGTGGATACAGTAGACAGCTAGCTAGATCAGTCTCTCCCTCCTGTGGTCAGGTGGATACAGCAGGCAGCTAGCTTTTATTTCTATCAGGGGTTATGATGACTGTTACTCCATCATAGAAATAGACCAGGAGAGAATGAGCGCTCGTGCCTCGTGGCGTGACGAGTTATCTGAGGAGGGCTGCTGCGTTTAGATGGAGGGCAGTCTTGCCCCCAACCTCCACCCTCTCCACCCCAACCTCCACCCTCTCCACCCCCACCTCCAGCCCCACCCTCTCCACTATCACCCTCTACATCCCCCACTCCACCCCCACCTCCACCCTCTCCACCCCTACCTTCACACTCTCCACTCCCAACCTCCACCCTCTGCACCCCCAACTCCACCCTCTCCCCACTTTACCTCCACCCCCACCCTCTCCACCACCACCCCTACCTCCACCCCTACCTCCACCCTCTTCACCCTCACACCCCCCACTCCACTCCTACCTCCACCCTCTCCACCCTCTTCACCCCCTCTCTACCCCTACCTCCACCCTCTCCACCCCCTCTCTACCCCTACCTCCACCCTCTCCACCCTCTTCATCCTCTTCACCCCCCACTCCACCCCTACCTCCACCCTCTCCACCCCCTCTCCACCCCCACCCTCACTCCCACCTCCACCCCCCACCCTCACTCTCTCTCTCACCCCCCACTCCACCCTACCATCCACCCTCTTCACCCCCCACTCCACCCCTACCTCCACCCTCTCCACCCCTACCTCCACCCCCTCTCCACCCCCTCTCCACCCCCCTTCTCCTATCCTCTTATCCTCTCATCTCTCCGTGCCTTCACCCCTCTCCACCTCTCCACATTCCACCCCTCTCCACCCTCTCACCCCCTACTCCCACCCTCTCCACCCCCACACTCCCCTACTACCCCTACCTCCACCCCTACCTCCACCCTCTCCACCCTCTCCACCCAGGTCAAACAGCCAAGCCTGCTACTGGTTTAGGAGCGGTGCTTCTATCCGTTCTAGATCTATGATGGGTTGAGCCTGCAGCAGGTCAGCAGGTGGGATGCAGAGTGAACAGCAGGAAACAGGGGAGAGGAGAGGGAGAGGAGGGAGGAGGACAGGAATGGGGGAGTCTGCTTTTCTGTTTGTGTGTGTGTGTCTGTTTGTTTGTGTTAGTATGTATGTCTGTTTGTGTGTGTGTGTCTGTTTGTGTGTGTGTGTCTGTTTGTTTGTGTTAGTATGTATGTCTGTTTGTGTGTGTGTGTGTGTTTGTGTGTATGTGTGTGCGTGTGTTAGTGTCTGTTTGTGTGCGTATGTGTGTGTGTGTGTGTGTGCGTGTGCGTGAGTGTGTGTAAAGGAGCAGAAGGGAAACGCTTCAGGATTCAGACACAGGAGTATCTGTGTCTTAGTACGGGTCTGACTGCTTCTTAACGAAACTGAGCCGAGATCAGTCATTAAGAGGCGGGCAGAGCGGCAGCACAGGACCCAAGCAGACCCAGAAGAGGAGACCGGATCACAGGGAAGAGGAGGAGGAGGGCAGGAGGACAGAACACAGACAGGTTAGAGCATAGGTACCTCACAGAGCAGGACAGAGAGGAGGCGTTCAAGGTAGAACACGACAGCACAGTCAAGAGAAACACTCAGAAACAGACAACAGGTGCAACAGGTGTGCGTTGCCAGGCAACGGGTGATGGTTACCAGGCTACATGTGTGTGATGGTTACCAGGCTACGTGTGTATGATGGTTACCAGGCAACGGGTGTGTGATGGTTACCAGGCTACATGTGTGTGTGTGATGGTTACTAGGCGACATGTGTGTGTGTGATGGTTACCAGGCTACATATGTGTGTGATGGTTACCAGGCTACGTATGTGTGATGGTTACCAGGCTACGTGTGTGTGTGATGGTTACCAGGCTACACGTATGTGTGTGTGTGATGGTTACCAGGCTACGTGTGAGTGTGTGTGTGATAGTTACCAGACTGCGCGTGTGTGAGTCCCCTTGATACACAGCATGAGTGAGTGTGTGTGTCTTACCTGTCTGCGTAGTGTGCGGCTGAGTGTGTGTGGGCGTCGTGGGGGGGGCAGACGGGGGATGCAGTCCGTGTCAGGATGCGGGGGAGGGGTGATGGGTCTGAACAGAGACGAGGGAACCAACTGCTGGGCTGAACTCTCCTCTGGTTGGGACTGGACTGAGGTACTGGAGCCTGCACACGCACACACACACACACACACACGGAGGCACACACATACACACACAGAGGGACACACGCGCACACACACACACACATACACATACGCGAAGACACACACATACACACACGTGCACACTCACAGACACACACAGACACACGTGCACACACCACAAACGTGTGTCATTTTCTACCAACACAGCAATAATACTCCGACATGAAAAGACCTCCTCACACACCTGACTGAGTCTGGGCCAGGCCGGCCCCCGGGGCCAGGGCCCCTGGCTGCAGGAACATGTAGCTGTCGTTGGGTAGGGAGTGTGTTCGCCCCACTGCTGACTTGCGGACGCAGAGAAGGTGTTCTTCCAGCGGCTCCCCAGGATCGAGTGGCTCCGTCTGGGGACACATAGACAGACGTCAGCCTCTCTCTGGAGCTCCACACACACAGCATTTACACACACATCATTTACACACACACACAGCATTTACACACACACACACATACACACAACATTAACACACACACAGCATTTACACACACACAATTCACACACACAGCATTTACACACACAGCATTTACACACACACAATTTACACACACAGCATTTGCACACACAGCATTTACACACTCAGCATTTACACACTCAGCATTTACACACTCAGCATTTACACACAGTATTTACACACACATACACACACAACCACAGCATTTATACACACACACACACATACAGAATCACAGAAGTCGTGACACACACACACCCTCACATACATTTGCATAAACAACTTGAAGTGTGACACACACCACACTGCTGAAACCCCCCCCCCCACACACAAACACACACTCTGACCCCCCCCAGCACACACACACCACACTCATGAACCCCCCCCTCACACACACACACACACAGGCACAGCGAGAGGCAAGTAGTTAGAGCACCACAGCTAGCAACAGATGAGGCGCGAACAGAGAGGCTTCTAAGCCTGGACCAACACCACACGCACCCTGCACTCCTGAGCCTCCCCCGTTCTAACTCTGACCCTTCGAGCTGGCCTCAACCTGACTACACACCAAGGTGCTCCAGGTAGTCACAGGACAACCAGACAAGTTTCTTGACCATTACCGGTTTGTGGCTTCGATTGCAGTCACTGCACAGCATGGTCGCTGAGTGTCTCGTCGTTGGTCTCGTCTCTCTGCCGCGCTCCGCCCAGCCCCCATGCAGACTCGCTCCCCTCTCCCCCCGTCCCTGTCGCTCCGCGTTCCCCTGGTCCACTACCCCGGTGTGTCTGTGTGTGTTGTGCAGCTGGGCCAGTCTCCTGTTTCTGCCTGGGCTGAAGACAACAGGACTGACGCAGCACAGAGCTACTGGAGCAGCGCTACAGGGAGGAGGAGGAACAGGTTGGAGGAGGAGAAGAGAGAAGGGAGGAGGAGGAGGGAGGTGAAGATGGGAAGAGGAGGAAGAGGAGAAAAAGGAGGGGGAGAGAAGCAGAGAAGAAGAGAGAAGAAAAGAGAAGAGAGAGACAGAGAGAGCAGAGAGAGGACAGAGAGAGACAGAGATGAGAGAGGAGGGAGAGATGAAAGATGAGAGAGAAGGACAGGAGAGAGAGAGACAGAGAGAAGAGAGCAGACAGGAGAGTGGCAGAGAAGAGACAGCAGAGAGAAGACAGAGGAGAGAAGACAGAGATGACAGAGACAGAGTAGAGAGACAGAGAGAGAGACTTGAGAGAGGGAAGAACAGAGAGAGACTGACAGAGACAAAGAGAGGAGCAGAGAAGAGAAGAGAGACATGAGAGAGACAGAGCAGGAGAGAGAGACAGGAGAGACAGAGAGGACAGACAAGGGAGAGAGAGAGAGACGAAGACAGAGAAGAGGAGACAGAGAGAGACAGGAGAGAAGAAGAGAGAGACGGAGAGAGGGGTGGAGAGAGGGGTGGAGGGGGTTGAGGGAGAGAGACAGAGAAGACAGAGAAGACAGAGAGACAGAGAGAGACGACAGAGACAGAGAGAACAGAAAGAGGAACAGACGGAGAGAGAGACAACGAGGAGAGAAGACAGAGAAGATGAGAGACGAGAGAGACAGAGAGGACCAGAGAGAGACCAGAGGGACAGAGAGACAGACAGAGACAAGAGAGAAACAGAGAGAAGAACAGAGAGGAGACAGAGAGACAGAGAACAGAACGCAGAGGACAGAGAGAGACCAAGAGGAAGAGAGACGCAGAGAGAGAAGACAGAGGAGGAGACAGAGAGAGAGAGACAGAGAGAGAGGACAGACAGAGAGAGACAGGAAGAGAGACAGAGGAGAGAGAGAGAGAGAGACAGAAGAGAGAGACAGAGAGAGAGACAGAGAGAGAGAGAGAGAGAGAGAAGAGAGACACAGAGAGAGCAGAGCGACAGAGAGAGACAGAGACAGGGAGACAAGAGAGAGACGAGAGAGAGAGACGACAGAGAGAGGACAGAGAGAGAGAGACAGAGAGGAAGACAGAGAGCAAGGAAGAGAGAGCACGAGGAGACAGAGAGAGTACAGAGAGAGAGAAGAGACAGAGAAGACAGACAGAGAGAGACCAGGAGAGAGAGAGACAGAGAGAGCAGAGACAGAGAGAGACAGAGAGACAGAGAAGAGAAGACCGACACCAGAGAGAGGACACGAGAGAGGACCAGACAGAGAGAGACAGACAAGAGACCAGAGAGAGAGAGAGACCAGGAAGACCAGAAGGAGACAGAGAGACGAGAGAGAGAGAGACAGAGAGATTTAGAGAGAGAGAGAGACAGTGACAGAAGAGACAGTGAGAGAGGAGAGAGGAAGACAGAGAGAACAGAGAGGAGGACCGAAGCACAAGGAAAGTAGAGAGAGGGCAGCGCTGGCAAGACAGCATCCTACACTACTGAACGTACACACACCAGCAGGCTAGATAAACAAAGAAACGCAAAAGGGAAGCTGACACCAGGGTCTTCCAGACTCACATGCTCCCTCCCTCTCCCTCCCTTTCTCCCTCTCTCCCACCCCGCCTCGCCTCTCCCCCCTTTCTCCCTCCCCCCCCTCCCTCATCCCATCCCTCTCCCTCCCTTTCTCCCTCTCTCCCACCCTCCCTCTCCCTCTCCTCCCTTTCTCCCTCCCTCCCTCCATCCCTCTCCCTCCCTCCCTCCCTCCCCTCCCTCTCCCTCCCTCCCTCTCTCCCTCCGTCCCTCCTTCCTCACTCTCCTCTCCCCCCCCCCATTCCTGTCAGCAGTGTGAGCTGGGAGTCAAAGTAACCCACCAGAGGACACACACTGTTTTGACTCCACACTGATGAACCAATCATCTCCATCGAGCTACATTGAAGGATTAAATGTCCTCACGACGTCAGTCAAGGTTGACTCCATGTAACAGTGCGTGTGTGTGTGTAAGTGTGTGTGTGTGTATGAGTGTGTGTGTGAGTGTGTGTTTAAAGCAGCAGTACACCCAGCTGACTAGGAAAGCATCCATGAACACGCCAAGGCTGCAAGATGGTCGATAATCATGGCAGCTCATGTTCCACCTGTTGAAATAGTGATTAACGAAGTGGCATATATGGGGGGGAGATGAGGAGAGGGGAGAGATAGAGGGGTGAGGAGGGAGGAGATGCGAGGGGGAGAGATGGAGGGGGTGGTAGGGGAGGGAGATGGAGAAGGAGCAGAGATGGAGGGGGGTGGAGGAGGAGGGAGATGGAAGGGGTGAGAGGGGGAGGAAAAGATGGAAGGAGGGAGAGATGAGAGGAGGCGGGGAAGAGAGGAGGGAGTGGAGGAGGGAGGGACATGGAGAGGGGACTGGAGGGCCGCAGGGGATCCGCAGAGGGGGAGAGATGGAGAGAGGAAAGAAATGGAGGGGAGGAAGCCAGCGAAGAGAGAGATGAGAAAGAAAGAAGAATCGAGACGCAAGCAGGGAGCTGAAGAGGGGGGAGAGATGAGAAAGAGCGAGAGATGAACGACCGAGACAGAGAAGAGAGAGAGATGGAGGGCGGGAGAAGAGAGAAGAAGAAACAGATAGAAGAAAGAAGAAGATAAGAGAGAGAGAAGAAGAAAAATGACAGAAAGAGGAAGAAGCATAAGACAGACAGAAGAAGAAAATAAAAAGAGAGCAAGAAGAGGAGAGGATGAAGACAAGGGTGGAGGAGGGAGCGAGAGGGAGGGGTGGAGGGGAGGGAGAGGCAGCGAGGGAGGATGCGAGCCCCGGGGGTGCGACCGCGGCGAGGGAGATGGAGGAGGAGAGCATGAGAGGGGGAGATGGCGGGGGAGGGAGAATGAGCAGGGTAAGGATGAGGGGGTGGAGGCGGCGAGGCAGCCGAGGGGGGAGATCGTGAGAGGGGTGAGAGATGGAGAGTGATGGGGCGGAGGGAGATGGCACGGGACTGGAGGGGGCAGCAAGACTGGAGGCGGGAGACGATGGAGAGGTGATGGCAGGGGGACGGATGGAGGGGGAGCAGCTGGCAGTAGTGAGGAGGAGGTGATGGAAGGGGGGAGGGAGATGGAGGGAGCGAGAGATGGAGACGGCTCATCGCCCCCCGACCCCGGGGGGGGGAGAATCCCCTCCCTTCTCGCAACACACGACAGAACACACACCACCGCGGACATGTCCACCACCCACACCCACTACCCACACCCACCACCCACACAAACACACACACCCATCTGAATATCAAGTGTGTGCTTTAGACTCCAGGATAGCCACAGCATAGGACATAAAGGACATCAGGCAGCGTTGGACACCTGTACTTCCTGCAAAGCTGAGCTGCACTTTCAAAGTGTGATTAGTAGGTTATTAACTCCAAATACAGCCAGATTCCTGGAGCTACACCCAAGTGACTTCCAGTAGGACCCCCCTTGTCCCAGAGATTAGACCCCAGAGTAGAGGACTGTGGAGCGGGCAGGTGAATGAGGAAGAGCCCTGGGAACTGTGGAAGAAGAGAGAGAGACAGAGAAAAACACGGAAAAGAGATAGATTGACAAAGAGAGAGAGAAGGTGCAAGAGAAAATGAGAGAGACAGAGACAGAGAGAGAGAGACAGAGAGAGAGAGAGAGAGAGAGAGAGCAAGATAGAGACAGAGAGAGAGACAGAGAGAGAGAAAGAGAAAGAAAGAGAGAGACAGAGAGAGAGAGAGGGAGAGTGAGGGAGCAAGAGAAAGAGAGGGAAAGAGAGAGAGGGAAAGAGAGAGAGACATTAACAGTACATTGCGCTCCAGACTGGTTAGTAAGTGAGGGTAAAGCTCGTCGGGGGCGGAGTCATCGGTGAGAGCTAGGGACCAGGATTGGTCGGAGGCCAGAGACAGAGCTTCCATCTCGGCCAATGGGATCTAAACAGGAAGAGATGAGGTCAGGTAAGACGACGTAGGCTCCTGGGAAACAGGAAACACACACACATATATACACACACATAGAAACACACACACACATATACACACATAGAAAGACACACACACACACATATATATATATATATATAATATTTATATATATATAATATATATATAAAAATATATATATATACAAACACACACACAGATTTACACACAGAAATACACACACACAGACATACACACACACACACACACACACAAATGCAAAAATACACACACACACACACACCACACAGAAATAACCACACACACACAGAAATACACACACACACAGATATACACACACGCACAGATATATACATGAACACACACGCACAGATATATACATGAACACACACGTGATATATCACAACACAATAATCAGCAGCAACACAGAACGCACGCAACATCACACACATTCATAGAAAGTTATACCACACATCACATTTATACACACACATATGAACCAAGACACTGAACCCTGTTCAGTGAAGCAGAGATACAGATGCCAGACGAGAGAGAGAGAGAGAGAGAGAGAGAGAGAGAGAGAGAGAGAGAGAGAGAGGGAGAGAGGGAGAGAGGAAAAGAGAGAGAGAGAGAGATTCTGCAAACAAAGCAGATACAAGCAGAGTCTTCAGCAATAATGTCAAATCAGATTTCAACCTTTCCCAGCTTGTATCGGAACAAATAATGTTTTTTTTATCATCCTTTCAGAAAACAAAACTAAATCTAAATGTTGTTTCAAAAACAAATTTTCAACCTTTCAGTCCAAAAGCGGCTTCAGACTGACTCAGCAAATCATCTCACTTCACATCAAATCACTTTCAATGTCTTTACCACCGTCACCATAACGACAACAACCATCATCATCAAACCATCATCACGCTGCTCAGCTTCACAGCTTCCACAACACCCTCTAGAACCCTTCGTATTCCCTGTGTGTAAAGGCCACACCCCCTCCCCCAGCTGGATGACAGGCAAGCAGCTAGCAAGACGGCCCTGTAGGGCGGAGCCAGGGCTGGGGGCAGGGTCAGGGGCGGGGCCGGGGGCAGAGGAGGGGCCGGGGGCGGGGTCAGGGGCAGGGGGCAGGGCTGGAGGAGGGCCCGGGGGCAGAGGAGGGGCCGGGGGCAGGGGCAGGGGGCGGGGCCGGGGGCAGAGGAGGGGCCGGGGGCGGGGTCAGGGGCAGGGGGCGGGGCTGGAGGAGGGGCCGGGGCGGGGCCAGGGATCTGTCTAGGTCTCTTGGGCAGTTGGGAAGGTTCTGGAAGGGATTTCTGCAAACTTTTCGGATCGAACTACACAGTGAAAGACAGCCTATTACTATGGGGCATTAAGTTGGACTCAATCTTATTTAAAAGCTTTTACAAGACAGCATTTTGCAATGCTAATGTGATTGGGCAAGTTTTTTTCAGCTGGAAATGGGAAAAGGAGACATTGGGATGCATAATTCAACACAGCTTATTGATTGGGACATTATCACAAGACTGTGTGTGTGCACGCATCATGAAACTTTAGACACAGTTCAAAACTTGTCTTCAGTTTCTGCTTTTACCGTAGGTGGCTTGTAGTGAAGCCAAGTGTGTGTGTGTGTGTGTGTGACTGTGTGACTGTGTGTGTGTGTGTGACTGTGTGTGTGCGTGTGTGTGTGTGTGTGTGTGCTAGGTAAACATTACTTTGCTGCCAAGGTAGAGTGAGGTTGGGAGAGAGTTTGAAAAGTTACATTACTGATGACTTCAGGGGCCAAGGAACACTTCCAAACACACACACACACACGCACACGCACACACACACATATACACTCTTTCACACACACTTACACACACCGCACACACACAGCACACATTACACATACAACACATACCACTGGAAGACACATCGAGCGCACACACACAAAGAAACACATACACTGAAACACACACCACAAACACAACACACACACTCACAAACACACACTGCATACACGGAAGAACGAAAGCCACCTGAGAGGCCCACACACACACACAGAGCACACAGACACACATATATACTGAGAAACACACACACAAACAGACAAGCACATCAATACACACTCAGACTGCTGCATTGTATGCATGAGGAGGGAATGACATCACAGCTGAGGAGAAGGTGGAGAGAGAACTAAGAGAAAGAGAGAGGGAGAGGGGAGAGGGAGAGGGGAGAGAGAGAGGGAGAGGGGGAGAGTTAGAGGGAAGGGGAGAGGGAAGAGAGAGGAGGAGAGGGAGAGGGAGAGAGAGAGAGGGAGAGAGAGAGAGACGGAGAGAGAGAGGGAGAGAGACGGAGAGAGAGAGGGAGAGAGAAGGAGAGGAGAGGAGAGGAAGAGGCACGGAGGGAGAAGAGAAAGCTGGGTAGCGAGAGAGGGAGAGAGAGAGGGAGGTGAGGTGATCTTGGGGGTCAGGTGGGTGAGGAGGTAAAGGGGTGGGAGTGTTGATCACCTTCTGATGGTTGCAGTGCATGCTGGGAAGTGGAGGCAGGGCGTAGTAGTGGCAGATGGATCCAGACAGGTTGTCCATCATGTTCAACTCTCCGTCCATGGAACCCTGGATCACCATGGAGACCGAGTCAAACATCGCCCTCCGCTGAGGAGGGAGACAGAGATGGAGAGAGGGAGAGGAAGAGAGAGATGGATAGAGAGAGAGGAAGAAAGAGATGAATAGAGAGAGAGAGGAAGAAAGAGAGATGGATAGAGGGGGAGGAAGAGAGAGATGTATAGAGAGAGAGGAAGAGAGAGATGGATAGAGAGGGAGGAAGAGAGAGATGGATAGAGAGGGAGGAAGAGAGAGATGGATAGAGAGGAAGCGAGAGATGGATAGAGAGGGAGGAAGACAGAGATGGATAGAGAGGAAGCGAGAGATGGATACAGAGAGAGGAAGGCAGAGATGGATAGAGAGGAAGAGAGAGATGGATACAGAGAGAGGAAGACAGAGATGGATAGAGAGGAAGAGAGAGATGGATACAGAGAGAGGAAGACAGAGATGGATAGAGAGGGAGGAAGAGAGGAATGGATAAAGAGAGAGATGGATAGAGAGAGAGGAAGAGATAGATTGATAGAGAAAGAGGAATAGAGAGATTGATAGAGAGAGGAAGAGAGATAGAGATGAAGAGAGAGAGAGGAAAAGAGACATGGATAGGGAGAGAGGAAGAGAGAGATGGTTAGAGAGAGGGTGAGAGAGACAAAAAGAGAGAGATGAAGAGAGGGAGAGGAAGAGAGAGAGAGGAAGGAGAAGAGAGACCACAGTGAGGTAAGATGGAACACATCTAGAAACATCCTAGAAGCGTACACTGGAGGATGCAACACATATGTTATTTATTTAACAGAAGCTTTAGTAACCAGGTTATCTAAACTCCCTTCCATAATCCACCCTGACGTAGACAGACTACAAGCAGACCTGAGGTCAGTGTTTGCTCTATCTGCACTGACTTCACATCTCTACAGCTAACTGGAAGCAGACCTGGGGTCAGAGTTTGCTCTATCTACACTGACTTCACATCTCTACAGCTAACTAGAAGCAGACCTGGGGTCAGAGTTTTTTCTATCTACACTGACTTCACATCTCTACAGCGAACAAGTCTGCAGCACCTCCACTCCTGTCCAGAAGAGGGCAGCAGAGACACACTGCTACCAGCTCCTACTGGAAACAACCAGAGACTGGGGCTTAACCAGGGGGGGGGGGAGAGAAAGGGAGAGAGAGAGGGAGACAGAGAGAGACAGTGAGAGTGAGAGAGACAGTGAGAGTGAGAGAGACAGTGAGAGTGAGAGAGACAGAGAGAGTGAGAGAGACAGAGAGAGTGAGAGAGACAGTGAGAGTGAGAGAGACAGAGTGAGTGAGAGAGACAGAGAGAGTGAGAGAGAGAGACAGAGTGAGTGAGAGAGACAATGAGAGTGAGAGAGACAGAGAGAGTGAGAGAGACAGTGAGAGTGAGAGAGACAGTGAGAGAGAGAGACAGTGAGAGTGAGTTAGACAGTGAGAGTGAGTTAGACAGTGAGAGTGAGAGAGACAGAGACAGAGAGAGTGAGAGAGACAGTGAGAGTGAGAGAGACAG
>BROE01000007.1:16313414-16325914 GCA_036571765.1 Plecoglossus altivelis
GAGAGAGAGACCGAGGGGGAGAGCGTGAGGGAGAGGGGGAGAAAGAGACTGAGGGAGAGAGACAGAAAGAGGGAAAGACAAAGGGAGAGAAAAGACAGTGAGACAGAAGGCGGAGAAAGGGCCTGCTGGAAAGAAAACAGGATGTTGCCTTGAAGAGACGCAAGAGATAGAAAGACAGGGACAGAGAGGGAGAGTGGGGATTCAGGCGGAGAGAGATGACAGGAGAGAGAAAAAAGGAGAGAAAGAAAGAGAAAAGGCGAGAGAGAGAAAAGGCAAGAGAGAGAGAGAGAGAAAGAGAGAAAAGGAGAGAAAGAGACAGAAAAGGAGAGAGAGAAGAGAAAAGGAGAGAGAGAGTATAGGAGAGAGAGAGAGTAAAGGAGAGAGAGAGAGTATAGGAGAGAGAGAGAAGAGAAAAGGAGAGAGAGGGAAAAGGAGAGAGAGAGAGTATAGGAGAGAGAGAGAAGAGAAAAGGAAAGAGAGAAAAAGGGAGAGAGAGAGAGTAAAGGAGAGAGAGAGAGAGTATAGGAGAGAGAGAGAAGAGAAAAGGAGAGAGAGAGAAAAGAAGAGCACATCACCTCATCCCAGCTCCCGTGAGGCCGGCAGTCATGACTAATCAAATCAGAGCTCCACTTCCTTGATCAACAATTATTCAAATGTTTTCCCCCCGGAGAGAGAGCATTATGAGGGAAGAACAGCATAGTCAGTGTGTGTGTGTGTGTGTGTGTGTGTGTGTGTGTTTTCGATGGCCACAGGGAACTGGAACATACAGGTTAGAAGTTTCTCCTTTTCAACCCCTCCATCTCCCCCCTTTCTCCCCCCTGTCTCCCCACCTCGCGGGGGAGTCTTTCAGACTCAGCATGCTGGAGACCACAGCCTCAAGATGTATGTCAGGAGAGGGGCTGTAACAGGAACACATCTACCTCTCTTCCCCATCCCTCCATCCCAAAGTGGAGGAGAAAAGTACCGTAAGGATCCGCAAAGGTAACAGAGGAGACCGGAGAGAAGGAGGATGAAGGAGAGAGGGGTGCATGGTTAGGAGACATGGACAAGGAGGTACACACACACACACACACAGTCATAAAAGCACAGACACACACACACACACACACAGTCATAAAAGCACATACACACACACACAATCATAAAAGCACACAAACACACACACACGCACAGGGACACACATTCTTCCAAGGCATCCATACTTTCTCTCTCTGGCCCAATTAGTCAGAGGCAACAGCTGTATGGGCTGAGACAACTGTGTGTGATGTGGTGGTGTGTCTGTTGGTGTGTGTGTCTGTTAGTGTACGTGTGTGTCTGTTAGTGTATGTGTGTGTCTGTTAGTGTATGAGTGTGTCTGTTGGTGTGTGTGTCTGTTAGTGTGTGTCTGTTAGTGTATGTGTGTGTCTGTTAGTGTATGTGTGTGTCTGTTAGTGTATGTGTGTGTCTGTTAGTGTACGTGTGTGTCTGTTAGTGTATGTGTGTGTCTGTTGGTGTGTGTGTCTGTTAGTGTACGTGTGTGTCTGTTAGTGTATGTTTGTGTCTGTTAGTGTATGTGTGTGTCTGTTAGTATACCTGTGAGTCTGTTAGTGTATATATGTGTGTGTGTTTGTGTGTGTAACAGTCTGCTTGTGTGTGTATGAGAGTGTGTGTGTTTGTGTGTAAGAGTCTGCTTGTGTGTATATGTGTGTGCGCGCTACTTTCCCATAATGCCTCATCATAGACAGTACTAGAACAGGTGAGGGGGTCTGGGCCCTAGGAGAGAGAGGGAGGGGGAGAGAGAGAGGAGGAGAGAGGAGTGGGAGAAAAAGACACTGAGAGAAAGAGAGAGAGGAGGATCTCCTGGATCCTCAATGCCATTGGGCAACTATCTGGTCGCAGTTGCACAGGTGGTGGCGGGGAGCACACACACACACACACATCCATATGCGCGCGCGCGCACACACACACACACACACACACACACACACACACACACAACAACACACACACACACACAGAGTAAAGAAGGAAAGAAGAAAGAGAGGTATACGGCATACACCCATCTCAGGACACTCTTTACATCTCACCTTCATCTCCTCCCTGCCCCTCTACCCCCTGTTCTCGTACCCCTCTAACCCCTGTCCTCTTACCTTCCTGCCCCTCTAACCCCTGTCCTCTTACCTTCCTGCCCCTCTACCCCCCTCTTCTCTGTCCTGCCCCTCTACGCCCATGTCCTCTACTCCCCTGCCCGTCTACCCTCTCTCCGCCTGCCTCCCTGCCCCTCTATCCCCTGTCCTCTACCTCTCTGCCCCTCTACCCCACTGCCCCTCTACCCCCCTCTCCTCTTGCCTCCCTCACCCATCCCCTGTCGTTACCTTCCTGCCCCTATATTTACTCCCCTGCCCCTCTACCCCCCTCTCCTCCTGCCTCCCTACCCCTCCACTCCCTCTCCTCCTGGCTGGAGGCCGGCTCCTCAGCCTTAACGAGGCTGCGTGAAGCGACTCCACCCTGAGTACTTGATGGAGGAGTTCATTTAGCACTTAGAGAGAACCATCCTAATCAAATATCAGCCACTCCAGTCGCTGAGGGTTCAACAGCCCTGTCCTTATCCTGCCACTTAGGCTTTATGGAAGAGAGAGACAATCTGTTTTAGTGCAGTAGAGGAAGACAGAGAGGGAGTGAAGGTGGAGGAAGAGAGGGAGGAAGGGAGGGCGGAGGAAGAGAGGGAGGGAGGGAGGGGAGAAGGGAGGTGGAGGGGAGGGCAGAGGAAGAGAGGGAGGGAGGGAGGGCAGAGGAAGATGGGAGGAGGAGGGCGACGAAGAGAGGTAGGGAGGGAGGGAGGCGAGGATGAGAGGACGGGAGGGAGGGCAGATGGAAGAGAGGAGGAAGGGAGGGAGGGCGGCAGGAAGACGAGGGAGGGAGGAGGGAGGGAGGAAGGGAGGGAGGGAGGGCAGAGGAAGAGAGGGAGGGAGGCGGGAGGAAGTGAGGAGGTGGGGGGAGAGGAGGGAGAAGAGAGGGAGGAGGAGGCAGAGGAAGAGAGGAGGAAGGAGGTGAGGGCGGAGGAAGAGAGGGAGGGAGGGAGGCAAGGGGGACAGGAGGGAGGGAGGGCGGAGGAAGAGAGGGAGGGCGGGAGGGCGGAGGAAGAGAGGGAGGGAGGCAGGGGGAAAGTGGAGATAAAAGGGAGGAAAAGAGCTGGAGAAATAAAGATGAAATGATAAATGAAACAGGAGAAAGAGAAAGATGGAAGTATCTTGGCTTGTTATCAGTCCTGCTTGAGCTCTCAGGGCAGAGAAATGAAGAGAGAGATTTGGTGAGGGGGCCAAGTTACACCCCCCTCCCTCCCCCCTCCCTCCCCCCTCCGCTGATGAGGAGGGGACAGAGATAGACGAGAGGGAGTTAGGGGAGAGAGAGAGAGAGAGCGGAGACAGGAGTTAGAGAGAAAGGAAGAGAGAGGAAAGGCGGGAGGTTAGGTATTTAATGGGATGGAAAATCTCTCCAAGGGTTCCATCAACACCTCTCAACATGTTTGTGCGTTCTCACTTTCTCTATGCTACATCTCTTTCTCCTGTTCACACCTTCTCTACCTCCCTCCCTCCCTCTCTCCCTCTCTCACACCACCCCTCCCCTCCTGCCTGATAGACCTTCCCCCTCCGTGACATCATCATCTTGTGACAGCATGTGGCAGGTAGATTCTGGACCATGTGACCATGCAGGTCAGAGGGAGAAGGGGAGGCAGGGAGGGAGGGAGGGACGGAGAGGGGGGTGAGTGCTCCTCACTTCTCCCCTGGTCCCCGTTCCACCCTGGCCCAGGTCACATGCTCTCAAACACCCCTCTCACGGGACGGAACACATCATCACTCAGCAGAACCTGAATCTCCAGACAGAATCTGTAGACCACATATCAAAGCACTAAGAGCTTCATGCATTTTTGTGACGTTGATCTGTTTTTGTACAGAAATGGTACGTCGTACTTAACGTTGCCAGGGTGTGTATGTTCACCTACTCATTTGACAACTTCACCATGGATACCGTGTGCTTCTTCTTCCACTTGTCAATATTTTGTCACCTGAGTATCTCATGTCTAAACTCCTTTGTTAGAGGACTTTATCTGAAGGAACATTCTGGAAGCAGGTATCCATTCGCAGGATATGTGACACAGACAGCTGTATCAGCTGGTTATTACTGGCATCAACCTGGGAGATGCTTACACATGTTTTCTATCGATATTCTACTGAATACTCAACATGTGTTCTGCTGAGAATGCACCGATTCCACTGGAAAATAGAATATACGTTCTACAGATCATCTACTGGAGATCTCAGGTCCCTGTACACCTGGAAACATCGGATTGGCTCCTCTGTGATCACATGACAGGAAGAAGGAAAGGCAGATTAGTGAGATAATAAACAAACAAGAGAAGATAAGAAATAGCCCTGAGACCCGTCCTAAAACAGCCCCTGGCCCCATCCTCCAGGCCGGCCTCACCTACCTTCTGCACCGCCCGGCCCCCAGGGGCCACGGGCAAAGGGGCCACGGGCGAGGGGCCACAGTGGGAAAGGGGCCAGGCCTTGTTTAGGGACAGGGCAACACTGAAGAACAGTCCAGAACATTGTGCATCCGGCGTGGTCGGGGGAGACGGAGGTTGTTGGGAAATACAGACACAGAGGTGACCCAGGTCATGTGACGAGGGCAAGGGCACACCACAGCACTGCATGATGGGGGTTTAGAACTGGGAGACTGAGTCATTGACCAACCCAGTGAGTGAGTGAATGACTGTTTGACTGAGTGAATAAGTGATTGAGTCACTCAGGAAACGAGTGAGTGAGTGAATGACTGAGTGACTAAGTGAGCATTTGGGTGAACAAGTGAGTCAGTGAACGACTGTTTGAGTGAGTGAGCGACCCACTCAGGAAACGAGTGGGTCAGTGAATGACTGAGTGACTGAGTGACTAAGTGAGCATTTGGGTGAACAAGTGAGTCAGTGAACGACTGTTTGAGTGAGTGAATAAGTGATTGAGTCACTCAGGAAACGAGTGAGTGAGTGAGTGAATGACTGAGTGACTAAGTGAGCATTTGGGTGAACAAGTGAATCAGTGAACGACTGTTTGAGTGAGTGAGCGACCCACTCAGGAAACGAGCGGGTCAGTGAATGAGTGAGTGTGAGTGAATGACTGAGCATCTGGGTGGCCAAGTGAATCAGTGAATGACTGTTTGACTGAGTGAATAAGTGATTGAGTCACTCAGGAAACGAGTGAGTGAGTGAGGCTAGGTAGGATGTATGAGTGACGATGCTTCATATCGTCATCATCAGTGTGACTGTTCGTCTGATGTCTCTGTGAGGGTGCTGTTGAGAAGCTGGCTCACAGCCTGGAGAGGGGGAACTACCAGGGGAGGGGGGCTCCTAGCTCTGACAGCATCAGGGGGGGGTGGGGTATGACTGAGGGGGGCAGAGCAGGGGGGGCTGGGTGTAGCTCTGGGCGGGGCTGATGGTGCAGAGATGTTAGAGAACAGGTGGATGATAAAATAATGCATGTGAAGGTTTGAGGTGGAGCGGGGGTGAGGTGGAGCGGGGGTGGGGGGGTGGAGTGTATGTGTGGAGGGGAGGTGGGGGTGGGAAGGGGCTGAAGCCATCTAGCACTGACTGCTGTCTTTGTAATGGGGCTCCAGGGTCAAAAGGTCAGATTCAGATCCTGGAGGTCAGAGGTCATAGAGAGGGAGCAGGGGTCATAGAGAGAGCAGGAGGTCACAGAGAGAGCAGGGGTCACAGAGAGAGCAGGGGTCATAGAGAGAGCAGGAGGTCACAGAGAGAGCAGGGGTCACAGAGAGGTCAGGGGTCATAGAGAGGTCAGGGGTCATAGAGAGGTCAGGGGCAGGACAGCAGTGTGAAGGCTAGGCAGGCAGCTGCAGCCCCTCCTGTATGGTAACAGTTTCACGCTGTGAGTCAGTGTCTACTGGGATGACCCTGCGCCAACACCCTTCACTTCCACAGAGGGGTCAAAGTTCAGGGTTCACAGGGCAGCGCAGGAACACGCACCAGCACACACTGAGTCAGAAGACGACCGTCAAAAGCAACGAAAAAAACAAAAACAATCCGAAAGGAGAAACGCGTTGGGCTTCCCACACACACCGCCGCACTGAGGCACCACGGAAGAAGAAAAACAAGGAAGTAAACAGGAAGTGGGGCGGAGGAGAGGAAGAGAAGGAGGGGGAGGAGGGAGGGTGCAGGAAGCGGACTGTGTGAGGAGCCCGGAGAAGAGAGGCAAAGAAACCAAGAAACACAACATCTTTCAATATGACAAAGGCATGACGAGGCATGACACACACACACACACACACAGGCGAGACACAACACACACACACACACACAAGACACACACACAGGCGAGACACAACACACACACACACATAGGCGAGACACAACACACACACACACAGGCGAGAGACACACACACACACAGGCGAGACACAACACATGCACACACAGGCATGACACAACACACGCACACACAGGCGAGACACAACACACACACAGGCATGACACAACACACGCACACAACACACACAGATAGCCCAGATAAATACAGATAAATACAGGTAGTGTTAGTACACATGGTAGACTGACAGTTCTTTCTGAGTCTGACTTGAGCAAGATGGACCGATTGGAATGGGGGGGGGACTAAAATGACGAAGGCAGGCGATTGGACAACGTGTGAGTGGTGGGTGGGGTCACAGGGCGATAATGGGCGTATGTCAGCGGAGAACAGACCAATGGGGTTACATCTTCTCAACAACACCAAGGGGTAAAAAAACGACATGATGGATCCACGTTAAGGATAAACCTGTCCCTCGGGTAACTCTCTGAATACGGGAACATTTCCTGTTATGACTCCATGACACACACAAACACACACACACACACAGAGACACACACAGAGACACACACACACACACACAGAGACACACACACACACACACAAGCGTCTCATGGTCAGTAACCTTGCTCATACAGTGATAGGACAAGCTTCTCAATGGCTGTGATCCTCCCGCCCTTCTTCACTGGTGTTTTATGAGTCGTCCATCTAACAGCTCTCTAGATAATGGTGCTGGGGGAGGGGGGGCTGGGGGGGCTGGGGGGGGCAGCCCTGAGGCATGAGCCCATGAAACCTTGAGCAGCTGGAGCTCCTCCTCTCTTCCCTCCTCCTCCCTCTCCCTCTCCTCCTTCTCCCTCTCCTCCTCCCTTTCCCTCTCCTCCTCCCTCTCCTCCTCCAACCTCTCCTCCTCCCTCCTCGCTCTCCTCCTTCTTCTCCCTCTCTCCTCCTCTCCTCCTCCCTCTCCTACCTTTCCTCCTCCCTCTCCTTCCGCTCTCCTCCCTCTGCCTCTCACACCCTCGTCCTCATCTTGCTGTCCCTCCCCTCCCTCGCTCCTCCTCACCCTCCTCCCCCATGTTGCTTCCCCTCTCACTCCTTACCTCCTCCTCTCCTACCTTTCCTCCTTCTCCCTCTCCTCTCCTCTCCTCCTTCCTCTCCACCCTCTCCTCATCCTCCCCTCCCCACCTGCTCTCCCTCTGCCCTCCCCTCCTCCCTCCTCCTCTCCCTCCTCTCCTCCTCTCCTCCTCCCTCTCCTACCTTTCCTCCTTCGCCCTCTCCTCTCCTCCTTCCTCTCCACCCTCTCCTCATCCTCCTCCCTCCCCTCCTCCCTCTCCTCCTCCTCCCTCTCCTCTCGCTGGGAGTCACTGGTCCTAGTGACTAGTTCCATGTGTTTGAGGCATGGATTATCACCCACATCTGTCTTGCTCTCCCTCTCTTTATCCATCCGTCCCTCCCTCTCTTATCCTTTATCTCTTTCTCTCCATCTCCTCAACTCCTCCCTCCCTCCTCCTCCTTATTCTCTCTCCCTCCCTACTCTTCCTAATGACCTGGAGTTATTAATTACAGGAGGGATATAAACGAGGGAAGAAGGAGAAGAATGTAAAACTTGTGTGAGATCCATCTCTGTTAGAGCTGACCCAGATAGAGCTGAAAGGATTGGCTCTAGCTGCTCGGTATGTGTGCGCATGTGGGGTGTGTGTCTGAGTGTGTGTCAGTGTGTGTTTATGCGTGTACATGTGTGGTGTGTGTGTGTGTGTGTGAGAGAGAGAGTGTGTGTGTGTGTGTGAGTGTGTTTGTGTGTGTACATGTGTGGTGTGTGTGAGTGGTGTGCTGTACATGGTGGTGGTGGTGGTGGAGTGGTGTGTGTGAGTGTGTGTGGTGTGGAGAGAGAAGAGAGAGAAGAGAGAGAGAGAGAGGCGTGTGTTGTGTGTGTGTTTGTGTGTGTACATGTGTTTCCGACACAAGAGGAGTATCTCATGATTGACGCTTCTTAAATGACTAGGCACAGATTGTGCATACTGGATCTTTGTGTCAGTGTGTGTGTGTGTGTGTGTAGTGAGTGTGTGTGTGTGTGTGTGTGTGTGTTGGTGGTGTTGTGTGTGTGTGTGTGTGTGTGATGTCTCTTACTGATAAGGGAGGAGGCGACAGGTCCGTCTTCATCTTAGTTGTTCATCCTCTGTGCTGACATCCTAGTTTAGCAGTGCGGCGCTGGAGTGTGTGTGTGTGTGTGTGTGTGAGTGAGTGAGTGAGTGAGTGTGTGTGTGTGTGTTGATGAAGTGTTGTGTGTGTGGTTGTGTGTGAGTGTGTGTGTGGTGTGGTGTGAGTGAGTTGAGTGAAGTGAGTGTATTCATAGACTCACAATATTCATACATCCATCCCCAGCAGTAAGCTAGCAGAGTTACCCCATCATGCCTGTCATCATCTACCCAGTGCATCTCTCCTGCCTTCCCCCTCCACCCACCTCCTCCATCATCCACCTGCCTCTCCACCCACCTCCTCTATCATCCACCTGCCTCTCCACCCACCTCCTCTATCATCTACCTGCCTCTCCACCCACCTCCTTCATCATCCACCACCTCCATCATCCACCACCTCCATCATCCACCACCTCCATCATCCACCACCTCCATCATCCTCCTCCTCCACCACCACACACTCTACTCTATTCATCCAGTACGCTGCCCCTCCACCATGCACCATCCTCTAATCATCTACCTTCGCTCTCCACGCCACGCTCACTCCGATTCATCCACTCTGCCCCTCCACCAGCCACTATCCCTCCACTCATTCCTTACCGTATGCCTCTCCACCCCATCCTCCCCTACATCATCATACCTCGCGCTGCTCCACACGCCACCCTCATCGCTCCATCATAGCCGACTGCCCCTCCACCACCTCCTCTATCTATTCGTACCGTCCTCTCCACCCGACCTCTTTCATCATCCCACGACTGCCATCTTCCACCGATCTACCTCCTCTATCATCTACCTGCCTCTCCACCCACCTCCTTCATCATCCACCTGCCCCTCCACCCACCTCCTCCATCATCTACCTGCCCCTCCACCCACCTCCTCCATCATCTACCTGCCCCTCCACCCACCTCCTCTATCATCCACCTGCCCCTCCACCCACCTCCTCCATCATCCACCTGCCTCTCCACCCACCTCCTCTATCATCCACCTGCCCCTCCACCCACCTCCTCCATCATCCACCTGCCCCTCCACCCACCTGCCAGACTAGCCCCACTCCCCTCTCTGCTCCACCTGCCAGACTAGCCCCACTCCCCTCTCTGCTCCACCTGACAGACTAGCCCCTGCCTGACCTGTGTCTTGGTTGTAGATCTGGTAGCTGAAGTCTCTGCTAATGAGACCAGCTTGTAGTTATGAGTGTGAAAACAGAGAGTTCAGGTTCCTGGAAATACAATTTCTTCAGGAGGAGATATTGGGGAGCAGTGTGTGGTGTGTGTGTGTGTGTGTGTTGTGTGGTGTGTGTGTGTGTGTGTGTGTGTGTGTGTGTGATGAAGGGGTCTGGACAGGGGGTATATGTGGGTATGTGATCCGCGTTACAGAAACAGGCTTGTCTGAAACGTCATTTCTGTTGTACACGCCTGGGACTGGCCAACTACGCGAGCCATCCTTGTCTCTTTCTCTTTGTGGCGCTCTTATTCTCTCTCTCTGCTCTCTTATCTTCTCTCTTCTTGTCTCTCTTCATGCTCTCCTCTGTGCTCTCTCTCTCATCTCTCGATTCTCTCTCTTCGTGTCTCTCTCCATCTTCTCTTCCTCTCTTCTTCTCTGTCTCTCTCTCTCGTGTCTCTCTCTCCCTCTGTCTCTCTCTGTCTCTCTCTCTCTCTGTCTCTGTCCCTCTGTCTCTCTCCCTCCTCTCTCTCTCTCATCTCTCCTCCTCACCTCATCCTCCTCCTCACCTCATCCCCTCTCCTCACCCCACCCCCATCTCCATATCTGTCTCCTCTCCCTCCCCCCATCCTCACCCCCTTCTCCCTCCCCCTCTCTCTCTTCTCTCCTCTAATATGATCTCTATCGCTTCTTCGTCTCTTCTTAATATCTGCCATTCTTGTCTCTCGTCTCTCTCCTCTCTCTCCCTCCTCTTCTCGTCTCTCTCTCTCTATGCTCTCGTCTCTAAATCGCTCCTTCTATCGCTCTCTCCTCTATCGCTCTCATCTCTATCGCTCTTCCTCTCTGAATCGGCATCTCTCCTCTAAAACTTAAACCAATCGCTCTCTCTCTTTCTTCTCTCTCATGTACTATCCTCCTCCTCTCTTCACTCCCTCCCTCGCTATCAGCTTCTCTCCACCTCATGCTCTCCTATCTCTCTCTATCTCTTCTCGACTCAGTCCTCCTTCGTCGATATCTATCGCTCGCATCTCTCCCTTCGCCCGTCTTCCTGTATCGTCTCTCCCCGTCTCCTCTCTATCTCCTCCATCTCTGGTCTCTTTCATTGGTCTCCCTGACAGGCTCAGGGGCTGCACAGGGGGCCATATGGTGGAACCATGTAGGAAGGGCCTCTGTGATCCTCTCAGCTTAACCAACTAGGTATGCCGTGTGCGCACAGTGCGTCGTGCCACCGATGTTGGCACGTGCTTTGTATGCATTCCCTCTCCTGTCCCTCCACTCTCTCCTCTCTTCTTACTTCTCTGCCTAACTATGGACAGAAGGCGTCTCCTTCAATCCCGATCTTCTCTCATTCGCGCCTTCTATACAGGACACTCCTCCTCTCTTCCTCTATCTGGTCCTCTCCCCTCTCCGCCCATCTCCTCCTTCACTCTCATTCCTCTCTCACCACCTCCTCTCTCCTCTCACCCTCTTCTCCTCTTCAATCCTCTCCTCTCTCACCTCTCCTTCTCTCACCTCTACCTCCTCTCTCCACTCCCTCTCTCCCCTCATCCCCTCTCTCTCGGTCCCACCTCCAACGTTACGAACAGAGAGTATCTCCTCCAGCTGTGCAAGCAGGAGATAAGGACACAAAACAACACAAAATCAATTTCAGCCTCTGCTCCTCAGAGCATATAACCTTATTAGCAAATACAAACACATATACAGTTTACAGATTAGTCGTTTGAGATACATGTTGATCTAGTTGTCATGCCTCTGTCCCTGCCCTGCCTTTCTGCCTGCCTGTCTGTGTCTGTCTGTGCTGTATCTGCGTGCCTGCCTGCCGCCCTGTCCTGCCCTTGCCCTGCCTCTCTGATCTGTCTGTCTGTCTCCGAAGTAATTTCCCTCTTCGTCTCTCCCACTCTACAATATGTGTAGTGAGAGAAGAATGTCGTAGTTGCATGTGTGTGACATAGACCGAGAGTTCAGGGGATTTGGGATGAAGGGCTAGTCCTGCATATTTTACACTCTGTTCTGCTCTGTATCCATATTTCTTCGCTTACCCTGTGACACACACACAACAACATGACACACACACCACATCACATACACACGAGAACACAGACAAATACCAACACACACCACCAACACACCAACACTACACACACACACACATTCTCTCACTCACTCACACATTTTCTCTCTCACTCACTCACTTTCACTCTCTTACACACACAGTCACACAGACCACACACCATACACAAACACACACACACTGTCTTTCTCTCACTTTCTTTCTCACACACTCACACTTTCTCACACATGCTTACACACACTTTCACACACAGCAGCGCACACACACTCTCCACACACACAACACCTCACACACACAGCGCTCTACATCGCTCATCGGACACATCTCACACCCACACACACATACACACGAGTCACCATTCACACACACCTTCACATACACCACACACACACACACAGCACATCACACACACACACACACACACAACACACACATACAGCAACACACACACACCACACAACACCACACAGCATTGCTATCACACACCACACACACAACGCCCATATCTTCACGTGCGGTCAACACACATCATTGTGGTCATAGGCGGCGATGAACCAGAAGATATCATGCGTTAGGTTACACACACACACAACCGACACACAACACACAACACACATCACACACACAACATAACACACACACACACTCTGATACACAAACACACACTCTCCCCATTACACAGCACACACACACACATACACACGACACACACACCGAAACACACACACC
>BROE01000007.1:16393308-16396507 GCA_036571765.1 Plecoglossus altivelis
AGGGAATCTCTCTGCAGTCCATATATCAGCAACCTTGAAGACAACCTGAACTATCTGGAATGGCTGTACTGGAATACACACACACACACACACACGCACACACACACACAAACACACACACAGCTACACCTGCCACACGGCACACACAACACACACAAGCACACACACACACACACACAACATCAACAAAGGCACACACATCCACACACAAACATCACAGTGCACTGCATGAGCACAAAAGACACACACAGCGCACACCAGTCCACCACACAACACACACACACACACACACACATCTAACCCCCGGCCCTCATGGACCACAATACAAGGTTACACGCACACAACACCGCACATACACACAGTCCACATAGTCATGAGCACATTTATACAGACTACACTCAACGTAGTCGACAACACACACAAAGTACTGGGGAATACTGCCCATCCAACCAGGCGTGGACACAGAACATTCCAGAATAATTGTTTTCTTCAATGTAGTTTGCCCCATAATGAAACTAAAATAACATTACGTAGATTGTGCTGGATGAGAGATAGTTTAATCTAGTTAGCACTAATGCCACGTAATCTAATACAATCTCTGGCTAATCTAATCTAATGCTCCATTCTGTTTCTGACTCAATGATACATGGTCCTATTAACTAAAACCCCTCCCTCTGTTAGTTTATGTGTGTGTTGTTTTTAGTGTGTGTGGTGTGTGTGTTCAAGAACTGCTTCCAAAAAACGAGACATCACCTTGATTATAGACAAAAAGACAGGCTAATATGACGTTTCAGACCATATACGATGATAGAGAATACGATGATATGCATTGACTAAAAGAAATGCCGAAAATTAGAAGATAACTGATGTCATAATGCAGCCATGTTTTGCAGTCTCAAGTATGTACAAACCCTTTTATCAGAGAGAGATTGGAACATCTTGTAGGCTATGTAGGTGGAAGCAGACAACTGTGTGTGTTATAGAGGTTGCTGCCAGTTCTAGATTCCTAACCTTGGCCAGGAGAAATGCTGGATAAATATTTTCACAACTTAGTGAGCAAAGCATCATTAGACGCTCTTTCCATTGTCTGAGTGCTTTTGAAACCACCTCTCTCTCCATCTCCACCCCTTCTACACTTTCCACTCTCTCATGCCATACTCGTATCTCTTCTCTCTCGTCTCCGCCAATCTCTCTGCTATAGGCTCTTATCTCACTCTCTCCACCTCTCTCCCATCTCTCTCTCTTTTTCTTTCTCTTTCTCTTTCCTTCCTTTTTTCTCTCTCCGTTTCTCTTTCTTTACCCGTCGCTCTTTCTCACTGACGGTCTTTGTCCATTTCTCAGACTCTTTTTTTTCACTCTCTCTCTCTCTATAGCTCTTTCATCTTTCACCACCTCTCTCTCCCCAATTTCGTCTCCTCTCTCTATAATTAGCTCTTCATTCTCCCATCTCTTCTCTTCTCTCTCTCTTTTTTTTTTTTTTTTTTTTTTTTGTGTGTGTGTGTCTTTTTCTCTCTCTCTATGTATGTTTCTCTCTCTCTCGTCCTCTATAAGCACTTCATCTCCCAATCTCTCCTCACTCATGCCCATCATCTCATCTCCCTCAAGTAGGCGCTCTCTTTCTCTCCCCATTCTCTTCTCTCTCTCTTCTCGCTTCCTTTCTTTCTTTCTCCCTTCGGATAGTGTAAGTCTCTGTCATCTCGCCGGATCTCTCTGCCAAAATCTCATGTCACTTCTATTAACGCATAGTTCAGACTCCGCATTCTCTCTCGGCATCATCTTCTCTCTTCTCTAAAAATAGCTCCTATCATCTGGCTATCCCATCGGGTCTTCTCTCATCTCGTCTCTCGCATTTCCTTGTAAAGCTGTTCAACTGGGTTTTCTTCTTATATCTAGCTCTTTCATCTCCTTCGCCCAGTAAAGCTCATTACATCCTCTCGTCATAGTACACAGCATCCCTCCGTTTATCAATAGTCTACCACATCTCCCTCTCTCGTCTCTCGTCTAGTATTAGGGCTCTTGCATACTCCTCCATCGGCTCGGTCTCAAGGTTAACATCGACGAGGCTCTTCTGTCTGTTACGTTGGATAATTTTGAGGACTTGTGGTGGACCAGTAGGATCTTACCTGTTCTTTTCTCAATGGTATATACCTTTCTGAGTGTTGAGTTGTGTTAATCTTTAGCAATAATATTCGGAGTCGGTCGCGACTGGGAAGGATTCCTGGCTACTTCTGGTGACTCTGACTCTCAACTACCGTATTGATGCCCCTTGGTTCAGTGCAAGAGTTGCACCGATGGCCTCATCGTCGGCCGTTCTCTGGAGAGCGTCGTATCATTTCGAGCAATCCAGTTTGTAGCAAGGGCGGAGAGTCTACCAAATCTCTACCTCTCTCTCACCCATTGACTAGCCCCTGAAATGAAAAGATGGATGGTAGAACTTGGAGAGAGAAGATCGCATTTTGGAGGATGGAAAGCTCAGCTCCAGAAGAGAGGCCTGAGAAGAAGTGGGGTCCGCCTAGGAGGAACCACTATAACGGGAGGGAAGGACAGGGGGAGGACGAGGGAGTAGGGGAGAGGAAGAGGAGACAGGAGGCGGAGACAGGAGGAGGAGGAAACGGGAGGGGGGAAAGGAGAGAAGAGATGAGGAGAGAAAAGGCGATGAGGGAGGAGGACAGGAGGGGGGGGAGACACGTTTGGGGAGTACAGGGAAGAGGCTGGAGGAAGCAGGAGGAGGTTAGGGAAGGTGAAAGAGATGGAAGGGGCGGAGATGATCGGGGGAGGAAGGAATGGAAGATGGGGTGACAGGAAGGGGCAGACTGGGGAGGACAGGGGGAGATGGGAGGACAGGGGGCAGATGGGGAGGAAGGGGGGAGATGGGCGCAGGACAGGAAGGTGGGGAGGGGGCAGAGAGGGGAGAGGGGGGACAGGGAAACGGAGGTTGGAATGAGGGGGAGATAGGGGGTGACAGAAGGGGGAGATGGGGGAGATAGCAGGGGGAGATAGCGGGGGGAGATGGTGGAGAAATTATGGCGAGGAGTTAAATGAGCAAGGCTTGTAAACAAGAGCCCAGCATTGTCACATTCCTGGCAGGAGACCACTGAGCACACATACCATCATCTCACTCATATAAAGCGCAATAGTTCTTCAACACAACAAAGAGAGAAGGGTGAGATGGAGAGAGACCAATCAGAGAAGAGAGAGA
>BROE01000007.1:16400960-16413826 GCA_036571765.1 Plecoglossus altivelis
GAGTACTGTAGGTAGTGTGTTTAATGTGGGTGTGTGGTGTGTCCACCAATCCAGGGGCAGGGTGGGGGGGATGTTGAGGGTGGTGAGGGTGGTGGGGTCACGCTGGCTCTTCTAGCTCCACCAGGCATGGGGCTGGAGGTGGGTAGTTCTTGGGGCCTGGAGCTTGCGAATGGTAAGAGTTCCTCTTTCATGGCTCTGGCGGCTGGGGCTGGGCAGAGAGAGGGGCCGGGCGAGAGCCTCAAGGGCAGGAATGTCGTCTGCACCACGCCCTCGCCACTCCCGTCAGGCTCGGGTCGGAGGTTGCGCAGGGGGCGGGGCAACGCAGACGCCCACACAACCCGCCGACGCGCGACGTCCCGTTGCCGCGGGAACCTGCTCTCTTCCACGCCCTCCTCACCACCCCGCAGCTCCGGCACCGACCCGCCGCCCTCCCTCTCGCGCCCAGCCTGGGCTGCCGTGCTAGGTGATAGTGGGTGGTGATGGTGGTGGTGGTGGTGGTGCGCCGACACGGACCTCGCGTGCTCCTCCTTTCGTCTCCTGCTCCGGCTCCGCTGGGGCTCCGGGGGAGGGGGAGACGTGACGCAGGTTGTGCCCCACGTTGATTCCAGCACGACGTGCTCCTGCCGGGCCTTAGGTGGGCACCTGCCTTGGCTCCCATGCGGAGCAGGTGGGACAGATACTTGAGCAGCTCGTCGTAGCAGGAGCCCGGTTGAGAAGGAGGCAAGCGTGCTGGCGTTGGACAGGAAACGCACGCGCTGCTCCTTCATCAGCTGCTCTCACGCTGCTTCTGTCTCCGAGAACTGGTCGCTATGACGCCAGGCACAGGTTGATCATGAAGAAGGAGCGGTCTGGATTTGGGGTGGGAGGGGCGGGGGCGGGGGCGCGGGGGTGGGTGGGGGCGGGGTGGAAATGAAAAGGCAATGTTGTTAGGTAGGGTGTGCCTTGGACAAGCGTGAGTGAAATGACACACAGGTAGATAAGGACGTGTGACAGAACTGATCTTGAAGAGAGGAGGAGAGGGTAAACAGAGGGAGAGGAGGAGAGAGGCAAAGGAAGAGGAGGCAGGGAGAGGAGAAGGAGGGAGAGAAGAGGAGGAGAGAGAGGAAGAGGAGGTGAGAGAGGAGGATGGGGATCCATTATACTCTAAAGTTTCTGTAACGAAAATAACTCACACAGATGACTCATTTACATTCATGCTAAGAGACAGATTCTCTCTTACACACACACACACACACACACACACACACTCACAGACAGACAGACAGACAGACAGACAGACATGCATGGCAGGCAGACATGCAAGCAGACAGACAGGCAGGAACAGGCAGGCTGCTGTACTCACGATGATGAGGAGGATGAAATAGATGAAGTTGTAGAAGGAGTGGGCATCCATCACAAAATACATGATGTCCACCCAGCCCTCCAGAGTGATGACCTGGAGATAGGAGGAGGAGAGGAGAGGGAGGGAGGGGGGGGAGGGTGGGAGGGGGGAGGGTGGGGAGGGAGCGGCGAGGGTGGAGGGCAGAGGGGAGGCAGAGAGGGAAGAGAGAGAAGAGGGAGGGGGAGAGGGATAGCGAAGAGAGATGGAGGGAGGGAGGAGGAGGAGCGGAGGGTGGGGGAGGGAGGGAGGGGAGGAGGGTGGGGGAGGGAGGAAGATGACAAAAGAGGGATAGAAAGGAAGAACAGTTTCACTCAGGCTTTGTCCCTGTGATGTTGACCTGTTAATCTGCTAATCTGTTAATCCCTAGTTTTCTGGTGATCCAACGCTGGAGCAATTAGCCTCCTGTCATGGAGACAACCTTGCATCCTCCTGGTCTGGTCACTGTGTGTGTGTGTTTGTGTGTTAGTGTGTGTGTGTGTGTGTGTGTGTGTGTGTGTGTGTTTGTGCGTGTTTGTGTGTGTGTCTGTATGTGTGTGTGTGTTTGAGTTTGTGTGTGTGTTTGTGTGTGTGTGTGTGTGTGTCTGTGCATGTTTGTGTGTTTGTGTGTGTGTGTTTGCGTGTGTGTGTGTGTTTGTGTGGTGCATGCTGTTTTGTGTGTTGTGTGTGTGTGTGTTGTTTGTGTGTGAGAGAGACAAAGAGACAGACTGTGTGTGTGTTTGTTTGTGCGTTTGTGTGTGCATGTGTAACCACCCCTCCCACACTGAAAGATAGCGATCCAGGCGTAGCAGATGTTGTCGAAGTTGATAGCTCCCTTGAAGGGGTTGACCAGTCCAGCAGAGCAGTTGGTGTAGTACTGGTTCCAGTTAACACAGGTGGTGTTGTCTGTGCTGTTGTAAGACTCTGCTGCCAGTCGACACTGCCGACCCTCTTCGTCATACACAGCAGGGACAGAGGTACACTCACGCATGCCGTTCTCTCTGGACTGAGAGCAGATGAACGGATTCTCGTCATCGTTCTCCGTGTGGTAGTAATTCCCCAGGTCTACAGACAGAGGGCTGGAGGAGTGGAGGAGTGGAGAAGGGAGGGGAGTTACTTGAGTTCAGGGAAGAAAGACAGACAGAGTCAGTGGCAGAGAGACAGGCAGAGTTAGTGGCAGAGCTAATAGCAGAGTTAGTAGCAGAGTTAGAAGCAGAGCTAGTAGCAGAGCTAATAGCAGAGCTAGTCTAGTAGCAGAGTTAGTAGCAGAGCTAGTAGCACAGCTAGTAGCTGAGCTAGTAGCAGAGCTAGTAGCAGAGCTAGTAGCAGTGCTAGTCTAATAGCAGAGTTAGTAGCAGAGCTAGTAGCAGAGTTAGTAGCAGAGCTAGTAGCAGAGCTAGTAGCAGAGTTAGTAGCAGAGCTAGTAGCAGAGTTAGTAGCAGAGTTAGTAGCAGAGTTAGCAGCAGAGCTAGTAGCAGAGCTAGTAGCAGAGTTAGCAGCAGAGCTAGTAGCAGAGTTAGTAGCAGAGCTAGTAGCAGAGTTAGTAGCAGAGCTAGTAGCAGAGCTAGTAGCAGAGTTAGCAGCAGAGCTAGTAGCAGAGCTAGTAGCAGAGTTAGCAGCAGAGCTAGTAGCAGAGCTAGTAGCAGAGCTAGTAGCAGAGTTAGCAGCAGAGCTAGTAGCAGAGTTAGCAGCAGAGCTAGTAGCAGAGCTAGTAGCAGAGCTAGTAGCAGAGTTAGCAGCAGAGCTAGTAGCAGAGCTAGTAGCAGGGATCAAAGCTGGATTGCCTGCAGCAGTAGGGAACACAGCTTTTCACTTTGTACTGTTTAGTCTCTTCAGGCTCTTTCAGTGTTCCTAACAATGATCCCTCAATTACCCTCACAACATACACACACACAGACACTCGGATATACACACACACACACACAGACACACACACACACACACACACACACACACACTCAGATACACAGACACACTCAGATACGCACACACACACAAACAAAAAAAACATTCAGCGACTGCACCCACCCCCACCCCCCATTCACACACACACAAACAAAAACACACACACACACCCTGATCACACACAGACACACAACTGTCTACCAGCAGAGCAATACTTTCCAAATACCTTATACTCTATATGGATATGGGAGTATCCATGTGTGTGTGTGTGTTTGTGTGGTGTGTGTGGGGGGGTGTGGGTCTTGTGAGCGTGTCTGTTGTGTGTGGGAGGGGGGACGTGTGTCTGTGTGTGTGGGGGGAGGGGAGTGTGGTGTCTGGTGTGTGTTGGGGGGGCGAGTGTGTCTGTGTTGTGTGTGGCGGGGGGGGCGATTGTGTGTGTGTGGTGTGTGTGTGTGTGTTGTGTGTGTGTGTGGAAGGGGGGGAGGTGTCTGTGTGTGTGTGTGTGTGGAAAAAGGGGGGAAGTGCGTCTGTTTATGTGTGGTGAATAGGGGGAGTGTGTTGTGTGTGTGTGAAGGGGAGTGTGTCTGTGTGTGTGTGTGTTGTTGGAGGGGGGGAGTGTGTCTGTGTGTGGTGTGTGGAAGGGGGGGGATGTGTGTGTGTGTGTGTGGTGTGGAAGGGGAGTGTGTCTGTGTGTGTGTGTGTGTTGTGTGTGGGAGGGGCGAGTGTTGTCTGTGTGGTGTGTGTGTGTGTGTGTGGGAGGGGCGAGTGTGTGTGTGGTGTGTGAGGGGGAGTGTGTGTGTTGTGTTGTGTGAGGGGGGCGTGTGTGTGTGTGTGTGTGTGTGATCTCAGGCCTGGCTCTAATGGTGCATATCCTCGTCGGAGGATAATTGGTGCGTCTGTCAGGGCTAGTGTGACACGGTGTATTAGCAGCACAAGTAGCTTCCATTACACACTCACACACATTACACACTCACACACACACAGACACTCACACTCACACACACTCACACACACTCTCTCACACACACACACATACTCACACTCACACACACACAACACTCACCACACACACACAAAACACACCGCTCCCCTTTTTTTTATATTTATCTCCCTCCTAACCCTCCTTATATATTTATATACAGTCTGAAAGCCGTTTCACATTTTCGAATGTACTGTAGCCTGGCAGAGGATGTTGTGTTTATCTCAGTTAGCTGACTGGACTGTCTGGACCGGGACACATCACCCCTGACGCTTCAGCCCAGCCCAGCACGCCAATGACATCACTCCAAACACTGTCCCGTTACCCTTCTAGGTCTGGAGGACGGTGGACTCGCTAACCCCGCCCCTCTCCGCCAGGCATGGCAGCAACCGAGAGACGATTCTAGACCCACCGCGAGCGCCCCAATACGTTATTCTTTGGGCAGAACTGTCTAGTTGTTGGATGAACGATTCAACACACCCCAAAAAACTTGAACTAGCTACTAAAACAGCGTCCAATAACATTAATATAATACAGAAGCAGACTCTCTCTATAAAACAAACATGCTAGCTACCAAGTGTGTACGTTGCATAGCAACCACCTCACTTAGTGTTCCGGGAGCCAAGAGGGACAATTTTATTTGGAACATTATTATTTATTAATAAAAAAACGATTTAAATTGGTAAAGGGTGTCTATTACTTTCAGATGGCCGTACTTAGCGATCGTTTAATACAGGCGACAGCTCCAAGCTGGGATGTGGGGAAGTCACGTCACAGCTGAGAGGGGTTGCTAAGGGCGACACGTGGAGCTGTTCAACACTTTCACAAGGTACAGAAGTCAAACCTTTGAGGAGAGACGCCTGCTTGTGTTTCTGTTTTTGTCGTTCTGCCTGCAAAGACTTCGCAGAGTCCCTGCTGAGAACGCATAACTGACACCAGGTAACACACCTGCACACACACACACACACCTGCACACACACACACACACCCACGCACGCACACATACCACACACACAACACACACACAACCCTACAACACCTGCACACCTCAACCAACACTACCACACACAACACATACACACACACATCACACACACACACTCTTTCACACACATACACACCCCCTTACACACATACACCCTCACACCCATGTATACATTGTATACACACACATACACTCCATACACACACACACAATACACCATTACATACACACACCCATACATTCTACACTCCCCAACACTCACACACACACACTCACACACAAACACATACATTCTACTTACTTTTTTGCCGCCCCCTACAACCACACATCTTCACACACCCTATCCCCCGCCCCTCCCTCCGCCCCTCCCCCGCCCCTATCCACCGCCCCCTATGACTCCCCTGCCTGTCCCCTTCCCTTTTCCCCTCACACGGCGGTGGGAGTGACTCACAAGGAGAAGTTGTCTTTGAGGAAGCAGCGGTTCCTCAGAAGCCCCGCCCACAGCTGCACGCCCACGATGCCGAAGATGAAGAAGACGAAGAAGCAGAGCAGCAGCACGTTTCCCAGCATGGGGAGAGTGTCCAGGAGCAGGGTCACCAGGATACGCATGCCTGAGAGAGACAGAGAGACAGAGCATGGGCAGAGTGTCCAGGAGCAGGGTCACCAGGATACGCATGCCTGAGAGAGACAGAGAGACAGAGCATGGGCAGAGTGTCCTGAGGCAGGGTCACCAGGATACGCATGCCTGAGAGAGACAGAGAGACAGAGAGACAGAGAGACAGAGAGACAGAAAGACAGAGAGACAGAGAGACAGAGAGACGAGAGACAGAGAGACAGAGAGACAGAGAGACAGAGAGACAGAGAGACAGAGAGACAGAGAGACAGAGCATGGGGAGAGTGTCCAGGAGCAGGGTCACCAGGATATGCATGCCTGAGAGAGACAGAGAGACAGAGAGATGCACACACCACCATACAAACACACACGTACACACACCACCATACATACACCACACTTCACAAAGACACACACACACTCTCACCTGTCTTCACACACACTCTCACATGCTACACACACATACGCATAGTTACACACACACAGACTGACACGCATGCACGAACAGAAATTGACACACACACAGACTGACTAACATACACACACACAGACACATAGAGACAGAAAGACAGACAGAAAAAAAACGAAATAGAGAGAGAGTGATTCGCTATACTTATAGATGTGTGTGTGTGTAAGATGTGATGTGTGTGTGTGTAGTGTGTGTAGTCTAGGACAGTATGTGTGTGTGTAGTGTGTGTAGTGTGTGTAGTCTAGGACAGTATGCATGTGTGTAGTGTGTGTAGTCTAGGACAGTATGCGTGTGTGAGTGTGTGTAGTCTAGGACAGTATGCGTGTGTGTTGTGTGTAGTCTAGGACAGTATGCGTGTGTGTAAGTGTGTGTAAATGTGTGTATACATGTGTATACATGTGTGTAAATGTGTGTATATGTGTGTACAGTATGTGTGTTTGTGTGTAGGTGTGTGTAGTGTGTGTAGTCTAGGACAGTATGCATGTGTGTAGTGTGTGTAGTCTAGGACAGTATGCGTGTGTGTAGTGTGTGTAGTCTAGGACAGTATGCGTGTGTGTAGTGTGTGTAGTCTAGGACAGTATGCGTGTGTGTAGTGTGTGTAGTGTGTGTAGTGTGTGTAGTGTGTGTAGTCTAGGACAGTATGCGTGTGTGTAGTGGACATGTTAGTAAATGCAGTGGAACAGCAGTAAACCCCATCTGAACTGCCCCAGACACCCCACTATACCTCACACACAGACACACACACAGACACACACACATACACACACACATACACACACATACACACACACAGACACACGTCTGCTCAGTGTTTGATGAGCTTTCTGACAGTACAGACATCCTGATCCCTGGCCTCTCTCCTTCTCTCTCCCTCTCCCTCTCCCTCTTTCTCTCTCTCCTTCTCCCTGTCCCTCTCTCCTTCTCCTTCTCCCTCTTTCTCTCTCTCCTTCTCCCTCTCCCTCTTTCTCTCTCCTTCTCCCTGTCCCTCTCTCCTTCTCCCTCTCCCTCTTTGTCTCTCCTTCTCCATTTTCCTCTCTCCCTCTTTCTCTGTCTCTCCCTCTCTCTGTCTCTCCCTCTCTCCTTCTCCCTCTCTCCTTCTCCCTCTCCATCTTTCTCTCTCCCTTTCTCCTTCTTCCTGTCCCTCTCTCTCTCCCTCCTTCCCCTTCCAATACACTATCTTTCCCACGCACCCTTTCTCTTTCTCTCCCATTCTCTCTCTCTCCCACCCTCCCTGTCTCTCTCTCACACCCTTCCTCACCCGTTTTCAGTCTCTCCCACCCTCTCTTCACCTCCCACCCTCTCTTCACCTCCCACCCTACCTCCCTCTCCCACCCTCTCTTCACCTCCCACCCTACCTCCCCTCCCACCCTACCTCCCTCTCCCACCTTCTCTTCACCTCCCACCCTCTCTATCCGTTCATTGATCTCTCCATCCACATCTGCTGCTCTCCTCCCAGCAGACAGGTGTGCCAGACGTCAGTAATGAGCATCTTTTTCCGATCAGGATTTCTCCAGGAGACTTAATCCCTCTGTTACTCTGACAACCATGGAGAAGGAGGATGGAGAGATAGAGAAGGGGGGGGGAGAGAGACAGAGAGAGAAAAGGAGAGAGACAGAAAATGTGTGCAAGAGAAAGAGAAGAATGGTCTGTTCCACTGACAATCGCTGATAAGGGAAATTGTGCACGTTTGGAAAAGAAAGAAAGAATTAAAGAATGAAAGGAGAAACCAGGGAGAGAGAGAGAGAGAGAGGGGGAGGGAAGGTGGAAGAGAGATAAGACGAGAGGGGGGGGGTAAGGTGTCCAAATAGACGGAGGGGGAAGGGGGGTGGGAAGGGGAGGGCAGTGATGGTGATGGGGAATGTCTGACTGGATGGTTTAAGAGAGCCTAGCTAACACCACCGCTAGGAGAAGTAGCAGGCTAGCCAGGAGAAGTAGCAGGCTAGCTACAAGAAGTACATGGCTAGCTACGAGAAGTCGCAAGCTAGCTACAAGAAGTAGCAGGCTAGCTAGGAGAAGTCGCAAGCTAGCTACGAGAAGTAGCAGGCTAGCCAGGAGAAGTAGCAGGCTAGCTACGAGAAGTAGCAGGTTAGCTACGAGAAGTCGCAGGCTAGCTAGAACTCCCCAGCTAGCGTACGGATCAGGCCCAGAAGAGAGTCTGTCCACACAGGGTGTCTCCTGGACTCACTAATGAGCTTTAAAAATCCCTCATGCGCTGCTCTGATAAAACACCAACACAAATCACACTACTACCATTACTACCACTGCTACAAATATGTGCTGTACTGATAAAACAACAACAATACTACTAATAAGACAAATTTGTCAGATGAAACAGCAAAAAAAAAAGCAGCTAATCTACATGACGGCGTAAACAAGGTCGTCACTCTGGATTAGCTCCATAAACGCAGCGTCATATTCCTGTGCGCTTGTGTTAAGCCCTCCCCTGCTCTCCAGGAACCTGAAAAGGATCGAGGGAGATTCAACTCGTTGCTGGAGAGCTAAAGAACGTAATAATTTCTGACAAGACTTGGGTTTTCTGCAGAGAACAGCAATTAAGTCCTTTTCTCTGCTCTCTCTCTCTCTCTGTCTCTCTCTCTGCTCTCTCTCTCTCTCTCTCTCTCTCTCTGCTCTCTTCTCTGCTCTCTCTCTGCTCTCTCTCTGCTCTCTCTCTGCTCTCTCTCTCTCTCTCTCTCTCACTGCTCATTAGGAAACGCACACATTGACACACTCACACTTGCGCAGGCACGCACGCACGCACGCACGCACGCACGCACACACACAGAAATGAACAACACAAAGTCCTAAATCAGAAAAAGCAGACTGGTTGTGGAGTGTTGTGTGCTGAGCTAGTAGAAATGTACTTAGCTAGACTCTAAGCTGGTGACAGAGGCAAGGATTACTGTCCAGCACAGTCACAGTCACACATCCTGTTCACCCACACAGAGCTGTGATGGGGTGCGTCTCCATCAGCTAGCACTCCCTCCTTCCCTGATGCCTCCCTCCTTCCCTGATGCCTCCCTCCTTCCCTGATGCCTCCCTCCTTCGCTAATAGGAGTGAGGGAGAGGGGGGAGGGACGGGATGATGTGAAGCCACTGAGTGGTCCAGGTAGCAGGGGAGAAGGGGGGGAAGAATGGTAAGAGAGACCAGGAGAGACAGAGAGGGAGAGAGAGACAGAGAGGGGGAGAGAGAGACCAGGAGAGACAGATAGGGAGAGAGAGACAGATAGGGGGAGAGAGAGAAATATGGATATGAGGAGGCATTGTATTATATTCGGGTGCCAGATTATGGGTGAATTGGGTCAGAGAAGGAGGGAGAGAGGGGGGAGGGTGGTATAGAGAAGGGAGGAAAGGAGTGAGGAAGAGAGGGAGAGCTGAGATGAGGAAGGAGGAAGGTAGAGAGGGAAGAGAGAGGACCAGAAAGGGAGAAGGAGAGAGACAGAGGCAGGGTGAGGCAGTGGGAGGCAGGGTGAGGCAGGGGGAGAGCGGAACGAGGGAAAACATGACCGAGGAGGAGCAAGAAAACAGCATCCGTGACCAGTTGTGTTTTCTCTGCTGCGTTGTGATGCTAATGTCCGAGCGCACACATCTTTCACGCCCCGGGGCCACCCTGAGACCACCCCACCATGCTCTCCCAACACACACACAGGAGCAGGGACACCTTACCTTAACATCCATCACCACAGAAAGAAACGTCTTTCATCCACCAGATAATAGAATCAATCCAGGGAGCCCCCCCCCCCCCGACTCTGCCCAACCCTCCAGCACTTCCAAACTGATGGACATTTCAGATTCAATAACGCTCAGCCCTCCATACACACACACACACACACACACACACACAGCCAACAGCACAACACAACACAACACACTAGCAACGCACAACATACACAGACAACACACAACACACCACAGACAAACACACACACACCGCGGGCCGCCGTTTCATCCCGGCAAGTCTGCCAGGTGATTGGCCGTGATTGGACACCATCTGTTAACGGGCAGATTAGATGTGCTGGGCGCCGTGGTGACGAGGGTTCTGGAGAGCATGGCATGCTTGTCTGTGTACTCTGCACTAATGGACTTTCTGAAGGCAGAGCCGAAGCTCACCTGCGTCCCTCCGCCTCCTCCACGCATTAACTAGTCCCTGACAGGGAATGAGTCTGGAGGAACCATCTCCTCCTCCTTCTTCCTTCTCCTCCTCAGCCCCCCTCTCTTTCTCCCTCTCCTCTTCTTCTTTCCTCCTTCACACCCCCCTCTCTTTCTACTCCTCCTTCTCCTTCTCCTCCACCCCCACCCCTTCTTTCTCTCCCCTTCTCCTTCTCCTCCTCACACACCCCTCTCTTTCTCCTACTCCTCTTCTCCTTCTCCTCCTCACACACCCCTCTCTTTCTACTCCTCCTTCTCCTTCTCCTCCTCACACACCCCTCTCTTTCTACTCCTCCTTCTCCTTCTCCTCCTCACACACCCCTCTCTTTCTACTCCTCCTTCTCTCTCCTCCTCACACACGCTCTCTCTTTTACTCCTCCTTCTCCTTTCCTCCTCACACACCCTCTCTTTCTACTCCTGCCTTCTCCTCTCCTCCTGCACACACCCCCTCTCTTTCTACTCCTACTTGGTCCTCCTCACTCCCTCTTCTTCTTCTATTCTCCTTTCCTCACCTCCTCCTGTTACTCCTTCAGTGAGCTGCCTTCATATCCTGCCTCAGAGGATGCCAGGGCCAGTGGGATGGATCACACACACACACACCGGGGCGAAAGAAGAGTAGGACGTAGGACAAGGCAGAGGAAGGAAGGAAGGAAGGTAGGAAGGAGAGAGAGAGAACAGGTCCAATGTTGTTACCTCCGCTTTTAGGGCTTGATCATTGTGGCCAGAAAAGGCAGTGCTCATCAGCACTCACAGACTCTCTCTCTGCCAAACATACACATGCATAAACACACATAAACACGCACACACTAGCAACGCGTGGAAAACCGGATGAAATGCTCTTGCTAATGCCAATTCAATAACACAGTGCAAGTGTATTCATGTGTGGATGTGTGAAACACAGGGAGAGAAGAGAGAGATGGGGGGGAGATGGAAGAGAGAGGAGGGGGGAAAGAGAGGGAGGGAGAGAGACGGGATGGGTGAGAGGGGGGGAAGGGAGAGAGGGGAGGGAGATGGAGAGAGAGGAGGGGAAGAGTGGGGGGAGAGAGGAGGGAGAAAGGGGGGATGGGGAGAGAGAGGGGGGAGAGGGAGGGAGAGAGGAGTGGGGAGGGGAGAGAGAGGGAGGAGGGGGAGGGAGAGAGGGTGGGGAGGGGAAGAGAGGGGGGGGGGGGGAGAGAGAGGGGGGGAGAGAGTGTTTTCTTCACTAATGCCAACTCATTGGTGCTTTGGGAAAGGGCACAGCTTAACACTGAGCATGAACATGAGGTACACTTAGAGAGGGAAGAGAGGGGGAGGGGGGGGAAGTGTAGAACATGTGTGTATGTGTGTTGTGTGTGTGTGTGTGTGTGTGTAGTGCAGTGTGTGTGTGTGTGTGTGTGTAGTGCGTGGGCACAGTGTGTGTGTGCGTGCGTACAGTGTGTTTAGTGTGAGTGTACAGTGTGTGTGTGAGAGAGGTAGAGAGAGAGCCAGAGAGCGGCTTTTGTTTGTGTTTGTGTTTGTGTAGTGTGTGTGTGCGTACAGTGTGTGTAGCGTGTGTGTGTACAGTCTGTGTCACGCAGGGCTGAGGTGTTCCCTGTGACAGCACTCTCAGGTCCGTCATCAGTCACACAGCAGGAAGAGGAGGTGAGGATTTGACGACAGGCAGCATGTTCATTAAGACTGGGAACTGTCAGGCCGAGGTGTGTGTGTGTGTGTGTGTGTGTGTGTGTGTGCGCGCGTTTGTGTGTGCGTGTGAAGCTACAACCCAAGCAGAGCAGAAAGACAGAAGAGAGAGAGAGAACAGACAACAGCAGACAAGATCAGACAGACAGACAGACGACAGACGACAGCAGACAGACAGAAAGAGACACAGAGCGAGAGAGAACAGAGAGAGAGAGAGACAGAAGAGAGAGAGACTACAGGAGAGAGAGACGAGAGACAGAGAGAGAGAGAGAGAAGAGAGAAGAGACAGAGAGAGACAGAGGATTAGTGGTTTTATTGCTCTACTCTAGATATGTTGCTTCCTGTAAGACTGGATGGTTTGTGGTGCTTCTCTAAGTACAGTACATATAGTTTTCCAAGTAGCCAAACGTCCAATGGTCATTTTTGTGTGTCTGAGTGGTGAGTAGGAAGGGAGGGAGGGAGGAGGGGAGGGAAGAAGAGATGGATCACACATATCAGAGATCTACAGCCGCTGTCCAGGAAATGACATCATCCCAGCAGGAGCCCAGACAGTCCTCTACATTAACGCAGACATTAGGCCTCTGATTGGATAAGAGTAAGCAGGAGTGTGTGTGTGTGTGTGTTGTGTGTGTGTATCTATAAGGAGCTCTCAGGTTTGATTGGCAGAAGTGTTAATTACAGAGAGAAGCAGGAGAGAGGAGAGGAGAGGGGGGAGAGGAAAGGAGAGGGGGAGAAGGAGAGGAGAGGGGGGAG
>BROE01000007.1:16437886-16452646 GCA_036571765.1 Plecoglossus altivelis
CACACGCACACACAGACACAGACAAACACACACACACACAGACAAACACACACACACCGCGGGCCGCCGTTTCATCCCGGCAAGTCTGCCAGGTGATTGGCCGTGATTGGACACCATCTGTTAACGGGCAGATTAGATGTGCTGGGCGCCGTGGTGACGAGGGTTCTGGAGAGCATGGCATGCTTGTCTGTGTACTCTGCACTAATGGACTTTCTGAAGGCAGAGCCGAAGCTCACCTGCGTCCCTCCGCCTCCTCCACGCATTAACTAGTCCCTGACAGGGAATGAGTCTGGAGGAACCATCTCCTCCTCCTTCTCCTTCTCCTCCTCACACACCCCTCTCTTTCTACTCCTCCTTCTCCTTCTCCTCCTCACACACCCCTCTCTTTCTACTCCTACTTGTCCTCCTCACTCCCCTTCTTCTTCTATTCCTCCTTCTCCCTCACCTCCTCCTGTTACTCCTTCAGTGAGCTGCCTTCATATCCTGCCTCAGAGGATGCCAGGGCCAGTGGGATGGATCACACACACACACACACAGGGGGAAAGAGAGTAGGACGTAGGAAAGGAGAGGAAGGAAGGAAGGAAGGTAGGAAAGGAGAGAGAGAGAACAAGGTCAATGTTGTTACCCTTTTAGGCTTATCATTGTGCCAGAATAAGGCAGTGCTCATGCACTCACACAGACTCTCTCTCTCCCAAACATACACATGCATAAACACACATAAACATGCACACACTAGCAACGCGTGGAAAACCGGATGAAATGCTCTTGCCTTATGGATTCAATAAACAGTGCAAGTGTATCATGCTGTAGAGAGTGCTCACAACACAGGGAGCAGAAGAGAGAGATGGGGGAGATGGAAGAGAGAGGAGGGGGGAAAGAGAGGGAGGGAGAGAGACGGGATGGGTGAGAGGGGGGGAAGGGAGAGAGGGGAGGGAGATGGAGGAGAGAGGAGGGGAAGAGTGGGGGGAGAGAGGGAGGGAAGAAAGGGGGGGATGGGGAGAGAGGAGGGGGGAGAGGGAGGGAGAGAGGAGTGGGGAGGAGAGAGATGGGAGGGGGGTATGACATCCATGTGGAAGAGCGGGGAGGGAAGGGAGGAGGGTGGGGAGGGGAAGAGAGGGGGGGAATCGGGGGAGAGAGAGAGAGTGAAGGCCTACGAGGAGGGGGGCGGCATATCGAGGTGGGAGAGGAGTGTTTTGCTTCACTATATTGCCAACTCATTGGTGCTTTGGGGAAAGGGCACAGCTTAAAAGCAATGAACATGAGGTAGGCACGTAGAGGAGGGAAGGGAGGGGGAGGGGGGAAGTGTAGAACATGTGTGTATTGTGTTTGTGTGGTGTGTGGTGTGTGTGTGTGTAGTGCAGTGGTGTGTGTGTGTGTGTGTTGTGTAGTGCGTGGGCACAGTGTGTGTGTGCGTGCGTACAGTGTGTTTAGTGTGAGTGTACAGTGTGTGTCTGTACTGTGTGTGTGCCTACAGTGTGTGTGTGTACAGTGTGTGTAGTGTGTGTGTGCGTACAGTGTGTGTAGCGTGTGTGTGTACAGTCTGTGTCACGAAGGGCTGACGGTGTTCTGTGACAGCACTCTCAGGTCGTCATCAGTCACACAGCAGGAAGACGGAGGTGAGGATTTGACGACAGGCAGCATGTTCATTAAGACTGGGAATGTAGGCCGAGGTTGTGTGTGTGTGTGTGTGTGTGTGTGTGTGTGTGTGTGTGTGCGCGTTTGTGTGTGCGTGTGAAGCTACAACCCAAGCAGAGCAAGAAAGACAGAGAGAGAGAGAGAGACAGACAGACAGACAGACAGACAGACAGACAGACAGACAGAAGAAAAAGACACACTGAGCGAGAGAGACACAAGAGAGAGAGAAGAGAACAGAGAGGAGAGGACATAACAGAGAGAGAGCCAGAGATGAACAGAGAAGAGAGAGAGGAGAGAGAGACAGAGACAGAGAGAGACAGAGATTAGTGGTTTTATTGCTCTACTCTAATATGTTTGCTTCCTGTAAAGACTGGATGGTTTTGTGTGTGCTTCTCTAAGTACAAGTAATATAGTTTTATCCCCAATAGCCAACCGTCCCAATGGGTCATGTTTTGGTGTAGTTGAGTGTGGAGTAGGAAGGGAGGGAGGGAGGGAGGGAGGAAGAAGAGATGGATCACCATATCAAGATCTACAGCCGCTGTCCAGGAAATGACATCATCCCAGCAGGATGCCCAGACAGTCCTCTACATTCAACGGCAACATTAGCTCTGATTGGGATAAGAGTAAGCAGGAGTGTGTGTGTGTGTGTGTGTGTGTGTGTATCTAATAAGGAGCTCTCAGGTTGATTGGCAGAAGTGTTAAATTACAGAGGACAGCAGGAGAGAGGAGAGGAGAGGGGGGAGAGGAGATGGGAGGGGGGAGTGGGAGGGGGTTTGGGAGAGGAGAGGGTTGCTGAATCTGTCCCGTCCATGGGGTAACCACACACTAGAACACACACACCTTAGAACACACAGACCCTAGAACACACACACCCTAGAACACACACACACACCTTAGAACACACAGACCCTAGAACACACACACCCTAGAACACACACACCCTAGAACACACACACCCTAGAACACACACACCCTAGAACACACACATCCTAGAACACACAGACCCTAGAACACACACACACCCTAGAACACACACACACACCAGAACACACACACCCTAGAACACACACACCCTAGAACACACACATCCTAAAACACACAGCACTTCTAACTTCAATCCCTTCCACACCCTCACCCTTCCTCTTAATGTAATCAGGGTAAGATGGTGTCTCTCTGAGCACAGCAGGGGGGGACAGCGCGGTGGGGGAGAGGAGGGGGGAGGAGGGCAGGGGGGTAAATACGATGGCGATCTAAAAATGTCCTGCAATAATGAGTAGATCATGTCTCTGGCAAACAGACAGCACTGATTAAACACTGAAGGACATCAGTATCACAACAGGAAGAGGAGGGGGGGGAGAAGAGACAGAGGGAGAGATACACAAAGAGAAAGACACAAATGGAACCAGAAAAAAGGGAGAGAGACATAGAGAGAGAGCAAGGGAGAGTCTAGTCCACCATGACCTATAGTATCAAACACTGAGAAGAAAATTCATCAAGAACACAGCAATTCATGAAAATAAAGAAATGGTTTTATATAAAAGAAGAAGCCCTTCCTTTTTTCTGTTAGAGGTGAAGGAGGAGGTCATGGGATTGAGGGGTCAGAGGTCAAGGGTCAGAACTTACTTGGCACTCTGTTGATGGCTCTAAGGGGTCGAAGCACACGGACTGTCCTCACCGCAGAGAAGCTCACGTTCTGGAGGTTGAGAGAGTACTCCAGCATCCTGGAACACACAGAGACGACACAGAGACACACAAGACACACAGACACACCAACCACACACACACAACACGCACACACACACACTCTGGTGTACACACACACACAAATGCTGACTCTTATATATATACACACACAGAGACACCACACACAGGACACACACACACCACACAGAGACACGACAGAGACCACACACATAGAGACACACACACAGAACACCACACACACACCACACACAGACACACACACACACACACAGACACACACACAGACACACACACAGAGACACACACAGAGACACACGCACACACACAAAACATGTCACACACGCAACACACTACACACACACACACACACAGAGACACACACACAAAAGACACAAACACAATGACACACACACACGCACACACACACATCCTCACGCACATGCTCACACACATGCCATCTGTGCAGACCAGCAACAACCTCTATAGTTTCCCATGCACATACAGCAAACACACACCACACGCACACACACACACACACACACACACAAATCATAGTTAGCATAGAGATTTACCAGCAGCAATCTTCTCTTTGTGTGTCTCATTCCACAATCCTGAATACTACAGCCACGTGTTGTCAATTAACTAGCATGTGTAAAGACATCTACCATAACCAGCATGTATAGGACATCTATCATAACCAGCATGTATAAAGACATCTACCATAACCAGCATGTATAGGACATCTACCATAACCAGCATGTATAGGACATCTACCATAACCAGCATGTATAGGACATCTACCATAACCAGCATGTATAGGACATCTATCATAACCAGCATGTATAAAGACATCTACCATAACCAGCATGTATAAAGACATCTATCATAACCAGCATGTATAGGACATCTACCATAACCAGCATGTATAAAGACATCTATCATAACCAGCATGTATAAGACATCTATCATAACCAGCATGTATAAAGACATCCATCATAACCAGCATGTATAGAACATCTACCATAACCAGCATGTATAAAGACATCTATCATAACCAGCATGTGTAAGACATCTACTATAACCAGCATGTATAGAACATCTACCATAACCAGCATGTATAAAGACATCCATCATAACCAGCATGTATAGAACATCTATCATAACCAGCATGTATAGGACATCTATCATAACCAGCATGTATAAAGACATCTATCATAACCAGCATGTATAGAACATCTACCATAACCAGCATGTATAAAGACATCCATCATAACCAGCATGTATAGAACATCTACCATAACCAGCATGTATAAAGACATCCATCATAACCAGCATGTATAGAACATCTACCATAACCAGCATGTATAAAGACATCCATCATAACCAGCATGTATAGAACATCTACCATAACCAGCATGTATAAAGACATCCATCATAACCAGCATGTATAGAACATCTACCATAACCAGCATGTATAAAGACATCCATCATAACCAGCATGTATAAAGACATCTATCATAACCAGCATGTATAAAGACATCCATCATAACCAGCATGTATAAAGACATCTATCATAACCAGCATGTATAAAGACATCTATCATAACCAGCATGTATAGGACATCTACCATAACCAGCATGTATAAAGACATCTACCATAACCAGCATGTATAGGACATCTACCATAACCAGCATGTATAGGACATCTACCATAACCAGCATGTATAAAGACATCTACCATAACCAGCATGTATAGGACATCTATCATAACCAGCATGTATAGGACATCTACCATAACCAGCATGTATAGGACATCTACCATAACCAGCATGTATAAAGACATCTACCATAACCAGCATGTCTAGGACATCTATCATAACCAGCATGTATAAAGACATCTACTATAACCAGCATGTCTAGGACATCTACCATAACCAGCATGTATAAAGACATCTATCATAACCTGGGTCATTACTCTACTAATAGGCCAAAAAGATACAAAGACCAAAAATAGCTTTTAGATAAGAATACTTGACAGAAGTGAACCATCCTTTCATTCTGTTCCGTCCTTTCTTCCTTCCTTCCTTCCTTCCTTCCTTCCTTCCTGTCTCTCCCTTCCCTTTGATCTCCCTTCTAAACGTCTGTGCACAGGTAACAGGACTTTTCTGGCTGAACACTGAAGTGTGCATCTTGCAAAGAGCATAGAGAATCATATTTCATGAAATTTGCCATAGAGATGCAACCATACTTCACGAACTGGTATAACTTGGATATGACTTGGGAAAGGAATGTGTTTGTATCTTATCAGTAACCTTGGCTAGACTGTATCTTCACCTGTCACAGGGAGAGGGAGGAGAGAGAGTGAGAGGAAGGGAGAAAAGAGAAGGAAAGAGACGAAGGAGAGAAGAGTATGTAAGGGATGGAGGGAGATCGACAGAGGAGCGAGAGTGTTAGAAGCAGGCCGTAGTCTCATAGACAGACAGTGTTAGGAGCAGGCTGCACTGTGGAGACAGACAGTGTTAGAAGCAGGCCGTAGTCTCATAGACAGACAGTGTTAGGAGCAGGCTGCACTGTGGAGACAGCATGTTTGATCACGTTTGTTCATGGTGACTTTACCCTTGACATAAGCATTATGGGACTGTAGAACAGCTAATGATAAAATACGATCGGCTCATCTCTGCTCTCTCTCCTCTTCTCTCTTCCATCCTCTCTCTCCCTCTCTCTCTCTCCTCTCTCTCTCTCTCTCTCTCTCTCGTCTCTCTCTCCACCTCCTCTTGCCTCCTCTCTCAGTCTCTCCTCCCTCCCTCCCCCTCCCCTTTTCACTCTGTCCCTCTCTCCCCTCCCCTCTCTCCAGTACCCTCTCTCCTTCCCCTCCGTCCCTCTCTCCCTCCCTCTCTCCCTATCTCTCTCTCCCCTCCCCCTCTCTCTCCCCCCTCTCCCTCTCCCCCCTCTCCACAGTGCAGCTGCAGAGCACATGTGGATGTTGGAGAGCAGATGAAGGAATCCCCTCAACCCAACGCCTGTCTGCCAGCAACCAACTTACATTACATGTTTTCTGTGTGTTGCTGTGGCTGTCTTATTTGACTGTGTTGAGCTGTTGTTAGTTTGAGCTGTAGTGTGTGTTGTGTGTGTGCGTGCGTGTGTTTGACTGTGTGTATTCGTGTGTAGGTCTGCATGACTGTGTGCGTTTGTGTTTGTGTACGTATGTATACATGTGTGCGTGTGTGTGTTGACTGTGTGTGTGTGTGTTGTTAGTTTGAATGTGTGGCGTTTGATGTGTGTGTTTGTGTGTGTGGGTTAAGAAACAGTGAGGAAAATGTGTTTGTGTGAGTGATGGTTTGAGCATGTGTGTATATCTGTGCTTACGTGTATGCTTGTGTGTCTGTATGGGGTAGGTGCTAGGCTCTGTGTGTGTGTGTCTGTGTGTGTATTTGTGTTTGACTCTGTGTGTGAGTTTGACTGTGTGTGTATTTGACTGTGTGTGTGTGCGTGTGTCTGACTGTGTGTTGTGTGTGGTGTCACTGTGTGACGGTGTGTTTACTGTGTGTTATGTTTTTGGTGTGTGTGTGTGTGGGGGGTGCTGTGTGTTACCTGGGTGTAGGATAGCCCTGCACAGGTGGAGCACAACTGTGCACCAGAAAAGTATTCATCATTCCCTGCTAACACACACACACCACCCACATCCACACCCACACACACCCACACAGTCAAAATACACACAGTCAAACACACACACACACACACACAGTCAAACACACACACACACACACACAAAAACACACAGTCAAACACACAGATACACACAGTTACACACACCCACACACACACACACAGTCAAACACACACACACACACACACACCACACACACAGTCCCAAAATCACACGTACACACAGATCAAACACACACACACACTACACACAGTCAAACACACCACACACACACAGTCAAACACACACACACACAGTCAAACACACATACACACAGTCAAACACACACACCTTTCTCGCTCTGAAGCAGCAGCCATCTGCTTACTCTGAACTTTCAGTCCTGAGCAATGCCAGCTCTGCTGTGCGTCTGTGTGTTTGTATTTTTGTTTCTGTGTGCGTCTTGTGTGTTCGTGTATGTTTGTGTGTGTTTGTGTTTCTGCTGTGCGTCTGTGTGGGTTTCTGTATGTGTGTGTGTTTTTTTTTGTTTGTTTTTTTGTTTGTGTGTGTGTGAATGGGGGGTGGGGGTGGGTGCAGTCGCTGAATGTTTTTTTTGTTTGTGTGTGTGTGTTTCGATGTTTGTGTGTGTTTCTCTGTGTTAGTGTGTGTGTTCTGTTGTTTGGTGCTGCTGTGCGTCTGTGTGTGTTTCTGTATGTTTGTGTTTCTGTATGTTTGTGTTTCTGTATGTTTGTGTTTCTGTATGTTTGTGTTTCTGTATGTTTGTGTTTCTGTATGTTTGTGTTTCTGTATGTTTGTGTTTCTGCTGTGCATCTGTTTGTGTTTCTGTATGTTTGTGTTTCTGCTGTGCGTCTGTGTGTGTTTCTGTATGTTTGTGTTTCTGCTGTGCGTCTGTGTGTGTTTCTGTAAATGTTTGGTGTTTTCCTGTGTGTTTGTGTTTCTGCTGTGCATCTGTTTGTGTTTCTGTATGTTTGTGTTTCTGCTTGTGTGTTGCGTCTGTGTGTGTTTCTGTATGTTTGTGTTTCTCTGCTGTGCGTTCTGTGTGTGTGTTCTGTATGTTGTGTTTTCTGTATGTTTGGTTTTCTGCTGTGCAATCTGTTTTGTGTTTCCTGTATGTTTGTGTTTCCTGCTGTGCGTCTGTGGTGTGTTCTGCTTGTGTGTTTCTGGTATGTTGTGTTCTGTGTGCGTTCCTGTGTGTGTGTTTTTTCTGTATGTTTGTGTTCCTGTATGGTTTGTGTTTCTGCTGTGGCCATCTGTGTGTGTTTTCTGTATGTTGGTGTTTTACTATCTGCTGTGCGGTCGGTGTGTGTGTTTCTGCTGTGGCGTGCTGGTGTGTGTTTCTGCTGTGCGTCTGCGTTTGTTTCTGCTGTATGTTGTGTTTTTCTGTATGTTTGTGTTTCTGTATGTTTGTGTTTCTGTATGTTTGTGTTTCTGCTGTGCGTCTGTGTGTGTTTCTGTATGTTTGTGTTTCTGTATGTTTGTGTTTCTGCTGTGCGTCTGTTTGTGTTTCTGCTGTGCATCTGTTTGTGTTTCTGTCTGTTTGTGTTTCTGTATGTTTGTGTTTCTGTCTGTTTGTGTTTCTGTATGTTTGTGTTTCTGTCTGTTTGTGTTTCTGTATGTTTGTGTGTCTACATGCTTGTATTTCTGTCTGTCTGTTTGTATTTTTGTCTGTCTGTTTATGTGTCTGCCAGTGAATGTGTGCGGGTGTGGTTGTGTGTGTGTTTCTGCTGTGCGTCTGTTTGTGTTTCTGTCTGTTTGTGTTTCTGCTGTGCATCTGTTTGTGTTTCTGTATGTTTGTGTTTCTGCTGTGCATCTGTGTGTATTTCTGCTGTGTGTCTGTATGTTTGTGTTTCTGCTGTGCGTCTGTGTGTGTTTCTGTATGTTTGTGTTTCTGCTGTGGTTCTGTGGAGTGTGTTTTGTGTGTGTTTGTGTTTCTGCTGTGCGTCTGTGTGTGTTTCTGTCTGTGTGTGTGTTTGTGTTTGTGAGAGAGAGAGATAGAGCAAAGACCAATGTCCGTCTCTTAGCTTAAGCCATGTTTTCTTGGGATGTTTGTGTTGCTTTTTCTGCTTGCTGGTGCGTTCTGTGTTTGTTTCTGTATGTTTGTGTTTCTGTATGTTTGTGTTTCTGGCTGTGCGTCTGGTGTGGTGTCCTGCTGCTCTGTGGTGTGTTTCTGCGTGCATCTGTGTGTGTTTCTGTATGTTTGTGTTTCTGCTGTGCGTCTGTGTGTGTTTCTGTATGTTTGTGTTTCTGCTGTGCATCTGTTTGTGTTTCTGTATGTTTGTGTTTCTGCTGTGCATCTGTGTGCGTTTCTGTATGTTTGTGTTTTTCCTGCTGTGGCGTCTGCGTGTGTTTTTGTGTGTGTTTGTGTTTCTGCTGTGCATCTGTGTGTGTTTCTGTATGTTTGTGTTTCTGTTATTGTGTTTGTGTTTGTCTGTATGTTTGTGTGCGTGTGCACGTTTGTGTTCATGCGTGTGTGAGTGTGTAAGAGAAAGACAGTGTGTGTGTGTGCGTCTGCGTGTGTTTCTGTATGTTTGTGTTTCTGTATGTTTGTGTTTCTGTATGTTTGTGTTTCTGTATGTTTGTGTTTCTGTATGTTTGTGTTTCTGTATGTTTGTGTTTCTGTATGTTTGTGTTTCTGTATGTTTGTGTTTCTGTATGTTTGTGTTTCTGCTGTGCGTCTGTGTGTGTTTCTGCTGTGCATCTGTGTGTGTTTCTGTATGTTTGTGTTTCTGCTGTGCGTTCTGTGGTTTTTGTTTGTGTGTGTGTTTCTGTATGTATGTGTTCCTGCTGTGCATCTGTGTGTGTTTCTGCTGTGCGTCTGCGTTTGTTTCTGCTGTGCGTCCTGTGTGTGGGTTTTCTGTATGTTTTTTTGTGTGTGTTTGTGTTTCTGCTGTGCGTCTGTGTGTGTGTGGGGGGGGTGGGGGTGGGTGCAGTCGCTGAATGTTTTTTTTGTTTGTGTGTGTGCGTCTGCGTGTGTTTCTGTATGTTTGTGTTTCTGCGTGGCGTCTGTGTGTGTTCTGTAATGTTTGTGTTTCTGGCTGTGGCGTACTGCGTGTGTTTCTGGTCATGTGTGTGTGCTTGTGTGTTGCGTCTGTGTGTGTTTCTGTATGTTTGTGTTTCTGCTGTGCGTCTGCGTGTGTTTCTGTATGTTTGTGTTTCTGCTGTGCGTCTGTGTGTGTTTCTGTATGTTTGTGTTTCTGCATGAGTGTGTATGTGTGTTTCTGTATGTTTGTGTTTCTGCATGAGTGTGTTTTTGTGTATATGTGTGTTTCTGCATGCATGTGTGTGTGTTTCTGCATGTGTGTGTGTGTGTGTGTGTGTGTTTCTGCATGTCTGTATGTGTTTCTGCATGCATGTGTGTTTCTGCATGTGTGTGTGTTTCTGCATGTGTGTGTGTGTGCGTTTGTTTCTGCATGTGTATGTGTGTTTCTGCATGTGTGTATGTGTGTGTGTGTGTTTCTTAATGTGTGTGTGTGTTTCTGCATGTGTTTGTGTTTCTGCATGTGTTTGTGTTTCTGTATGTGTGTGTGTGTTTCTGCATGTGTGTGTGTTTCTGCAAGTGTGTGTGTTTGTGTTTCTGTATGTGTGTGTGTGTTTCTGCATGTGTGTGTGTTTCTGCAAGTGTGTGTGTGTGTGTTTCTGCATGTGTGTGTGTTTCTGCATGTGTGTCTAGAAAAGAGACAGTACAGCAGCCCAAAGAGAGATACTATGACTTAATAGCACTTTAAGTTTCCTAATGTTTAAATCTTCCTATAAACTGGCCATTTTCCCAGGGTACAGTTCACATTAACACAGATTAAAAAAGACCATCACTTCAAATATCTGCCTCTTATTAACCCTATAAAATATCTGGTAAGTAAAATCGTAAGAAAAACACTACTGGATTTCTGAAAGAAATAGCTTGCACAGAATGCTAAGCTAATGCTAATCGCGGACATTTAGCAGGGCGTTTTCTATGAGCTACGTGGACTATGCTATGCTAAGCTACTTGTGGTTAGCGGTGCCTTGTCCAGATGGCAGAACTACAGCGTGTGGAGCGTGAAAAAACAGATGGACATACTGGGAAAACGAAGAGAGAGAACCCTAGACCCTCTGAAGGAAGGAAACAGAGCACTCTGTTCTACTCATCCTCAAGGGAGGGAGGGAGGGAGGGAGGGTAGGGGCGAGTGTTGGGGGAGAGGGAGGAGAGAGGGGGGAAGAGGGAGAAGAAAACGATGATGTAGGGAGAGAGACAGGCAGTGGGAAGGAGGAGAGAGAGGGGGGGAGAGCGCAAGGGAGGGAAGGGTGAGAGAGGAAGGAGGACAGAGGAGGCGAGAGGGGAGGAGAAGGGGAGTTAAGGGAGAATGAAGGGTGAGGAGAGGAAGAGAGATGAGGGAGAGGAGGAGAGAGGATGGGAAGAGAGGGAGAGAGAGGAGTTAGAACGTTGAGAGAGATGGGGGTGAGTATGATGGGAGTGAGAAGGAAGAGGGATGAAGAGGTTTAGGGGAAGAGTGAGGGCGAAGAGGAGAGAGTAGAGAGAGAAGAGGAGGGAGAGAGTGAGGGAGAGAGTGGAGAGAGAGGAGAGAGAGATGGAGAAGAAGAAGAGAGGAAGAGAGATATGGATAAGGAAGATGTGCAGGAGAGAGTGGGAAGAGTAGAGGAGAAGAGAGTAGACGAGAGGGAATGAGAGTAAGAGTAGAGGCAGGATGCGGGTAGTGTTTTTGGAAGTTTCATGTAAGGCGTGTTCTATGCAGTCGAAGACGACAGTAATGCTTATGTCAAGGGTGTAAGGACGCATGAGAGAGACGAGACAATGAGAATGGGGCAGACGTAGGGAGGATGCAAAAGACGGATGCTGGATCGCACACGTAGTGCAAGGCACGCTAGCTCCTAACAGCGCAGTGTCTGTGGACGAATCCACATGTGCAGCGCACACTGGCATCCGCGTATATCACACTGACATTCTGAAACATAAACCCTACCGCACAGTGGCAGGCCTGCCTCCTAAGCAGCTGGTACCATGATGTGTATTCGTACTTTCTAGATAGGAAGACACAACAAACTAAACCGAACATTGAAACACGTTTATGGAGTCATACTGCATAACAACAGTCACGCAACTGCCCAGAAGCTCCCCACAACAAGTCACACGCACACGCACACATCGGGCACACGCACACATCAGGCACACACACATACATTCTGTGAGTGGGCGTGCAGCCAGCTTGGAATTTGAAGGATAGCAGATATGCCTCACCAGAAACATTTCACGCTGTACAACTGCCTGCTAGAACTGCACTGTAGAACCGCACTGCTCTAGAACTGCTCTGTAGAACTGCACTCTTGAACCACGTTGTTCTAGAACTGCTCCGTAAAACTGCAGTATTGTAGGACTGTACTGTAGAGCCACGCTGTTCTAGAGCTGCTCTGTAGAACAGTACTGTTCTAGAGCTGCTCTGTAGAACAGTACTGTTCTAGAGCTGCTCTGTAGAACAGTACTGTTCTAGAGCTGCTCTATAGAACCATACTGGTCTAGAGCTGCTCTATAGAACAGTACTGTTCCAGAGCTGCTCTGTAGAACAGTACTGTTCTAGAGCTGTTCTGTAGAACCATACTGGACTAGAGCTGCTCTGTAGAACAGTACTGGACTAGAGCTGCTCTGTAGAACAGTACTGTTCTAGAGCTGCTCTGTAGAACAGTACTGGACTAGAGCTGCTCTGGAACAGTACTGTTCTACAACTCTTTCAGCTCTATCCCTTTTCTCTCTCTATGTATACATCTCTGTCTCATCACCTAACCAACTCCTGTCCTCCACTTCCTCCCTCCTTCTCTTATCCCTCTGTTTGTCAGTTATTATAGACTGTCCTGTCAGCTCAAATCTCTTCCTTATCCTCTCCCTCTCCCTCCTCCTCTCCCTCCTCCTCCTTCCACCTCCTCCTCCCTCCCTCCTCTCCTCTTCCCTCTCTCCTTTCCTTCACTCCTCCTATCGCGCTCCTCCTCTCCCTCCTCTCTCTTCTCCTTTCTCTCCTTCCCTCCTTTCCGAGCCTCATCGCCCCGTCGCCCTCTCGCCTGCTCCAGTCCCTTAGTCATGTTTCTCCTGTATCCATTGCTGTTGAGTCAGCGTGCGACACGACTACAGGTTGCTAGAGCCGCCACAGGTCTAAATCGAACCAAAGGGATTAAGCATATATATACCAAACCTTGACATTGCATGTATTTGCGCCCGAACGTTGCATAGGTCCATGAGTACTGAGATATCATTCGCGCCATAGTCTGCGCGTATTATGTTATTGGTGTGTCAGATGTGTGGGGGTGGGGTGTCTTATTAGGCAAATAGTTCATGGAGATATGTTGGGTGTATCATGTGTATTTTCCTTGGTGTGTGGGATGTGTGCTCGCTTTGCTATGAGTAGTGGTGTGTGTCGCGACACGCGTGTAGTGTGTGGTGGTGCTTTGTTGTGGGTGTGTGTGGGGCTCTTTGTGTAAGTGTGTGTTATGGGGTTTGCTGGGCTGTGCGAATGGGGTGTTTGTAGCCTGGGCGTGAGGGGTGGTAGTAAATAGTCTCTGTGCACTTGGTTGGTGTGGGTGCTTTCGTGTGGGTGTGTGTTGTCCCGGGTGTTATGTGTGTGCACGGTGGAGGTGATCGTTGTACATGAGGGAAGTAGAAGTAGCGTATTATAGTGGGGAAAAGTGGGGAGAGAGACACGGAAGAGGAGAGGAAAGAGAAGGCAGATTAAGAGGTAGAGAAGAATGGATGAGAAGGGGAAGAATGGAGAGAGCGAGAAGGATGGGGAGAAAGAGAATGATGAGTGAGATTGAGAGAGGTGGCGTATCTTAGGTTATAGTAGGCACGGGCGCGGGATAAAGCGAGAGAGTGGGAAAGTGAGGGGGATGAGAGATGAGAGAGGGCAGGAGAGAGAAGAGAGTAGAGAGAGGAGAGAGCAGAGAGAGAGAGAGCAGAGAGAGGTGAGAGAGCAGGGGAGAGGAGAGAGCATAGAGAGAGGAGGCAGCAGAGAGAGAGAGAGCAGAGAGAGGTGAGAGAGCAGAGAGAGATGAGAGAGCAGGGGAGAGGAGAGAGCATAGAGAGAGGAGGCAGCAGAGAGAGAGAGAGGAGAGAGATGAGAGAGATGAGAGAGAGGAGAGGAGAGAGCAGAGAGAGAGGAGGCAGCAGAGAGAGAGCAGAGAGAGATGAGAGAGCAGGGGAGAGGAGAGAGCAGAGAGCAGAGAGAGAGGAGGCAGCAGAGAGAGAGAGCAGAGAGAGATGAGAGAGCAGGGGAGAGGAGAGAGCAGAGAGACAGAGAGGAGAGAGATGAGAGAGAGGAGAGAGCAGAGAGAGATGAGAGAGCAGAGGAGAGGAGAGAGCAGAGGAACTGCAAGCAGCAGGAGATATGAGGGTGTTTTCTGTCTACTTTCTGCTCCCAACATTATTACAGCTGATGGTGCACTCCACACACACACACACGCACATGCACACACACACATGCACACAAACACGCCCATGCACACACGCACACACACACGCACACACACACACGCACACACACACACACGCACACACGCACACACAGATATACATAGACACACACGAGAAAACAGCAGAGTTCCTGTAGCTCTGCACAATATGTGATGAAAGGAGATTCCCAGGATTAAAGGAACGTGTGCTAGTCAAAGATAGAGAGGGGGGGAGGGGGAGAGGGAGAGAGAGAGGGAAAGGGAGGGAGAGAGAGAGAGAGAGAGCATGAGAGAGGGAGAGAGCATGAGAGAGAGAGAGAGAGAGAG
>BROE01000008.1:0-13619 GCA_036571765.1 Plecoglossus altivelis
ATTAAATTTTTTCTCATTTCATTTTTTTTCCGTCCGGTCAGAAAAGTCGATGAAAAAGTTCATTAATATATATTTCCACTGCTGTCAAACTATGCAACGGTGTCGGTTGAGATCAGGTGACAAAACAAATGAATAAGGTGAAATGTTCCACTCAAACGTCCAATCAATCTAATAAAAGCAAAGTATCGCTATAAATAAAATGTACAATTGATCATCATAGCGATAGTAATGATACACTCCGGCCATCTGGGTAAAAAAGAATTCCCCTCAAAAAAGGGCGGGAAAAAACAATCGAGACGAGATTACCAAGAAAAGGTGTAAAAATTCATAATAATAGTAGTAGGTATAGATTCAGGCAACTGAGGGCAAACATTCTATTTCATTTTTTCATTCATTTGTTTTGTCACCTGGTCTGAACTGTCACCGTCGCATGGTTTGACAGCTGTGAAGAGTTTGAATGAATTTACACGAAAAAAAGTTAGTTTTACTCTGCCATTTGAATAAAACGTAACACAATACCCAGTTGGCTTGAGTGCCAACAATCACGTTACGATGAGCAATTGCACAACTTGATGATAATATGACTTTGATTAAATTAAATGAAAAATTTAATCTCCTGCTTTAGAATTGTCACCTTAGCCTCAACCGACACCATCGCATAGTTAACAACTGTGGAGAAGCATCACTCATACTGTGCAGATAACATTCAACTTATTACCGCACCTTTTATAAAGAATAAAGAGAACATATTCTATTCGAAGAAATTGTATATATCATTACTATCGTTATGGTGAGAATTGGTACACAGGATCATATTAATATGGAATACATACACAGACAGTCTGGATTAATTATTTAAATTATTTTCTTCCTTACGTAAAAAAGTGCTGAAATTGTTAACCTTAACCCTTTCCACAGCTGTCAAACAATGAGACGGTGACGGCTGGGACCAGGCGACAAAACAAATGAATAAGGTGAGACGTTCCATTCAAACATACATTCAATCTAATCAAAGCAAAGTATTGCTATAAATACAATCTTTTGTCTAATCAGATGTCTTTGATTAGATTTAATGAGTTAATGATAGGAGCATTTGACCTTGTTCATTTAAACCAGTGGTGGGCAAATCTGGACCTCGAGAGCCCCTGTACTGAAAGTTTGAGACGTTTTCTTGCTCTAGCACACCTGGAGCTGCAGTCCATCAGGACCAAAACCTCTCGCCACAGGAACAACTTCCCCCTCTGCTCTAGCAGACCGCACACACACACAGTGAACATACACCCGGAGCAGTGGGCAGCTATTGCTCCAGCGCCCGGGAAGCAATTGGGGGTTCGGTGCCTTGCTCAAGGGCACCTCAGTCATGGTATCGAAGGCAGAGAGAGTGCCGTTTGTTCACCATCCCTACCTTCAATTCCTGCCGGTGCGAGAATCGAACCAGCAACTTGCAGGTCGGACAAGAGTATGTTATCACTCCCATTCATGAGTTTAATCATTAAATATACATAGACTTTCTCCAATGTTAAATACCCCAGCTTCCCCCCTCACCCCCCCCCCCTCCTCCGCTCTCCTCCATACACCTCAGTTCTGCATCCCCCTTTCCACAGAGGGTTTATCCAGATGAAAACACATGTGCAGTATATTGCTTTTTAAGACATTTTTAAACATAAATTTCAATACAGCTTTGTTCCTATCTTTGCTGCTCCCTATATTGACTGTTTTGAACAGAATGAGTACATAAAACAGAGTCCCTCAGTCTGTCTACACAAACACATGGTTTCTCCTGTCATTGACAGAGTCCCTCAGTCTGTCTACACAAACACATGGTTTACAGTATTATGAGAAGCGGCTTTACAGGACCATCTGTGGACATGTTTCCATCTGATCGTCTTTGCGATTTTCTTCCTTCACGAGTGTTCGTGCATATCTTTGCTGTTGAAACCAAACGAGTTTCTGCCTCCCAAATCCAATGCTAACCAATGGGACTCCCAACACTAGTATCAGGATTTGCTTACAGTCCTCTCTGGAAGGAAGAGTGCAGTGCTTGCAGCTTGCTAATGGCTCACTGGGTCCAGAGTTGGCATTGGTCCACCACAAGTGTGAGGGATGGGTGTAGGCAGAGTGAAGGACAGTTTCAGGGCACTGAAGAAAAACTGGATTTAGTCACAAGGCATGCATGTTAACACTGATCTCAAGAGTTTGTGTGTGTGTGTATCTGTATGTGTTCGCAACTCTGTATGTGAATTGATGCTTGAGCCTCTGTGTATGTGGTCTGTCCATGTATGTTCAAGTTTTCTTGTCCGTGTCTTAAACAGTCTGTGCTTCAGGGCTGTGTTGGTTCCAGAGCAGGGACTGGCAGACTTCAAACACGAGGGGAATATTTGGGGTTTCTTGGCACCTCGGTGAAGGATTTGAGCTCATAAGGAATCCCTGTGTCCACTTCAATGGACTTGCGAGAGAATAGCAGCCGAATATCATTGTGCAAGTAGATTTTACCAGATTTGGAGCTCTGGAATCTAGAAATAAACACAAAAATATTATTTTAAGAAAATAAACTGGCAACATTTATTTTAAGGATGTAACAAGCATCTGAAACTCCACACATACCGAAGGTGTATTAGGTAACACAGAATCTTCTTCCTGTCTGTGGCCCCACCCTCTTTAGGCTCCTCCCTTTCCTCTTCTAGCCCCTCCTCCACTGGCATAAGGAATATGCGCTGACGCAGGAAGGTGATGTGATTGGTGGGCATGTCTCCAAGGTTGTATGTCACCAGGAACATCTTAACCACAGTTTTGTTGGGATTGAATAAGGTCTGGAAAAAAGAACACATTTTTACATCTTCTTGTTCAACATGTAAAATATGTTTACAATAATTATTTTAGCTATGTTTCCTTTCATTCGATCATTTTAGGAAATATAAAGTTGCCTTTGCACAAGGGGAAAATGTTGTTGCGTGTTTGTCAGGTGTAGAACAGATCAAGTCCCTAGGTTCATGTGGCACTTATTTATGGACACATTACATTTGTGCAACAGGTTAAACCAGTTTATTAATATAAGTAAATGTTAACAATTTGCCAATTCTGTAATATATTCCATATGGCCTCCATATTATTTGTTCCATGAGGGAAATAAGGCATATGAAATTAATGTAAGAATTTGGGGAGAAAATGGGATGCAAATTGAATCAAAATAGCCAAATAAGGGCATGGCCTGTGGGGCCACTTCTTGTCTGAATTGACACATGTTCAGTGTGGTAGTTACTAATGTGCTAAAATTGTCACAAGAATAAAAATAAGAGGAAGAACAATACAAATAAAAATAGAACCAAACCAACAATAACAAAATGTTTCCTCCTGGAGGAAGAATCTAATAATGGAAATAGGAACAAAGTCAAGAATGCAAAACTAATCATGTTAGGGATCAGGGGGGGTTAAGGATAAAGCATGGGGGGGGGGAGCTAAGGATGAAGTGGTGGGATGAGGGAAGGGGTGTTAGGCAGCCTCCAGTGCGTGCACAAGCAGCCCATGGTGCTCACCACTTGGATGGTTCCTGCTTTGGGTATACTGTATCCTTTCTTTCCAAGAGAGGCAAGGGAAATCATTCCCTACGAAGGGAAGAAGACACACTTTTCATTAAAACAATAGCACTGGATAACGATTTTACTACATTGAAAGTCCTCTGGCCAGGAGCATTTACATGCCAAATCTATTTGTGAGAGTTTCTCACACCCTACAGTTTCCGGCTGTGTGTGTGTGTACTAACCAGGAAGGGTGAGGGTGCACTGTGCTCTGAGAGGTCGTAGTAGGTGACCTGCACAGGCAGTGTAGCGTGCTGGGGACAGTAGGAGCCGCTGGCACCGATCTCTGCTGTAAAACCCTCGATGCGCCCAGATGGACAGAAACGGCCCTTGAGGATGGACTCCTGGAAAGAACCTCATACAGTAAGACACAGCTTCCCTGTTGCCAGTCCTGGATGTACAAACAACTCGTTCTTTATTTAATGCGCCTGGCAGGTGAGTTAAGGGTGTACAGGTGCCAGGTTTGGGGTGTCTGTCTAACCAGCACTGCCAGGTTTGGGGTCTCTGTCTAACCAGCACTGCCAGGTTTGGGGTGTCTGTCTAACCAGCACTGCCAGGTTTGGGGTCTCTGTCTAACCAGCACTGCCAGGTTTGGGGTGTGTGTGTGTCATACCTCGAAGTTTCCCAGCAGTGAGCGGCTTATGGAGGAGGGCCAGTCTGCACGAGCTGGGCGGCAGGTCTCCGTACGCCGCCCGCTTCGCAGTTGACGACTAGATGTGTGCGCAAATAAATACGGCAGAACTTATTTAATTGCCAAAAATCGCTCAATACAAAGCCTTCAGGTGGTTTCAAACATACCTCTTCAAACGCAGGGCACTCTTCAGTCTCCTCCCAGCTCTCATGCAGTCAGAGGCACTCTAAGGGACAGATGCCAGAAGTATAAATACAACTAATGAGTTACCACAATACATCAATGAATACCATGTGAATACCCTGGGTGTGCACCAGAACATGATCTGCATTCTGATAAACCACACACATCTTACAGAAATATTTTAAACTGTAGGTCTTAGGGCAGCTAAATGTCACTTGATTTATAGGTACATGGTTGCATTAGCAAGAATCGGTCAATGACGCATATGTATGTGTCTTGGCGAGTGTGTGGGCGTCCCCTTGCATGTGGATCTGGTGGGTATGATTAGGGTTAGTTACTTACTGGGTATGAAGTCTCGAATGCTGCTTCAAACACACACACATTACCCACATCCCAGTTGTTCATTGTGGAAGGTTCCCAGTCCTGTCTTCCTTCACCAGCTAATCCAAACATTTGTACTTCTCTAGTTAGCCAGTCGCTAGTTGATATTTCACAATTTGAACCTATGTTATGTTGCCCCACTACAGGGCGTGAGGCTGTCTCTCAGCTAGGTTTATCCACATCACACTCACGCATAGCCACTGTGGACATCTCAACCTGTCTCAATCTTTCTCTGCCAACCGTAATCCCTCACTCTCCGACGTCTCTTAGACTTTCTATCTCCGTGTGTGAACTCTATCCTTCCTTCAGTCGTCTAAATCCTGTTTCTGTTCCGGTAGCTCTGTATCTCGACCTCCCTCTGTGCTCTGGCCTAACTAATGGCCTTGCCTCTGACCCTGCCAGGTCATGATGATCACCGTTGCAACCGCTACAGATGCACCTATGCCAAAAAATAGCCTCTTTGTCATCGAAGGCAATGTAACAAACTACCCCCTGGCACCCTCCCTTCCACCCTTTCTGGAAGCTGAAATGGGCTATATTGGAGCATGGGGGGACCCAGAAAGGCCAGTGGAGAGAGGTGTGTGTGATGTGACGACAATGGAATCTCCCTCAATGGGCTACATTCTGGTGCCACTCAGCTTGTTCCAGCACACTAGTGGATAATGAAGTAATCCCTTACCCACCTTTCCCAACCCTTTTTCCATTCTATCCATCCCTCTTACTCTATCCATCCCTCAATCACTTTACCCAGCCTTCAGCTACACTAGCCATCCCTCTTTTCACTTCAATTCTGGTTGTGTGAATCTGAAAAACTGGCAATTTACAGGTTTCCCTCCAGGTCTCCCTCCCTCCATCTATTAATATCTAGGACTGAGTTGGTAGTATTTCATGTATGGGCGTGGAGGAGCGTGTACATTTCTGGTTGTGTATGTTTGAATGTGAATGCACGTGTGAGCGCATGCATTTATACGCGAGTATGTGTGTGTGTGTGCTCACCCTGGTCCGGTCTCGCACTGAGGGTAGCAGGTGGTTCCAGAAGGGAGCAGCCTTGGCATCGGTCCCACGGCAGGAAGCCAGGCCCAGCCCGGGCGCCAGCAATGCCAGCCGGCTCCTCTTGGAGGTGGATGGCCCCTCGTCCTCAGAGCACGACTCCCCTGTGTCGCTAGGCGACAGCAGCTTCTTCTTGGCAGCACAAGGCCCTGACGGAGTGGAGCGAAGCCCTCTGCTACTGGGTGTTTTCTCCCAAGAGGCCAGCCCGCTGCTGGAGGCGGCCTGGGTTGCCTTACTCTCTGGTGGGGACGACTCCAGCCCTGCATCCCCGGGCTCCTGCAGTTCCATGCGGGGCGGGGACACGGGTTTTTGTAGAATCCCGTATGTGCCCACAATGGTGCAAGAGGTAGGCTTTCCTCTCAGAGAGTCATTACTGGAGCCCTCTCTTCCAGGGCTTCCAGGGATCCAGGTTTGTGTGTCAGGGTTAGGAGGAGGAGCGCCCATCCTGGGAAAGAGCCCCATGGAGAGTCCCTGGTCACATGGTTGACTGTGAGGATCGCACATGGGGGGGGACTTGGGCGAATGTGGCGCCCACACGTCTGGGATTGGCCGGTCATGGTTGTGCTGGGCGGGACGTCGGGCAGGGGTATGGTTTGGGGAGAGGGGAGGTGACTTGGGGGATAAGCTGCCTTCAGTGTCTCTATGATCTATCAATGTGCAGGAGATGACTGAGCCCACATGTGGCCCTGGCCCACACAGCACCCCTCCCTCCAGGGCATCCCTGCTGGAGGAGACCCCCTCCACATGGGGGCACTTGGGGGTCAGCTGGGGCTCCTCCAGACCCCTCTTCACTGCCACCCTGCTAGGTCGAGGCGGGGGCTCAGTGGGGGGCTCCAGAGCAGTGGAGAATCCCCCAAGCTGGGAAAATATGGACAGCTGGTACACTTTCTGAAGTCTGAGCTCCTCCTGGCCGAAGGGCCGCAGCCCTGCTGTAAGGCCAGGATCGGGGCCCTGTATTGGGGCCGCAGGCGGAGGTAGGTCCCTCTGCTGGGCTGGGAGATCCACAGGTGTCTCCCTACGTGCCAACTCAACATGTATGTGCCGCATGGCTTTTACTGATTTCTGTTTTTTGCGAATGAGACAAGTCCTAGAAAGTGCAAAGAGGCAGAGAAACGACAGGAAGAGGAAGTCCTATAATCCCTGCTGTGATGTCTTCACGCAGTGCAAATAAGGAAGATGCTGATCATCTGAAAACAGAACAGAAAGACTGGCATGGTGAAGGACAGAAACATAGTACCCGGTTTAATCACAGCTGGGTTACAATTGAGCATTGCTACAAAAACCAACTTTGACTTGAACATATTAACTTGTACAAAACATGAACTAAGCTGCTTTTATAAGGGTACGTTTGCCTCACTCACCTAAGGGTTCTTCTGTTCTACCTCCTGCCCACTCCACCACATCCGGAGATCCTACCACAGGAATCCAATCATCCCCATGGCAACCTCCACGAGATGGTACCAGCATCCCCCAACAGTGCAACCGACAGGGAGCAGCACAGGAAGTAAAGGAGATACAGGAAGGAGTGCTACAGGAAGTGATGGATATACGGGAATTGTCACCTGCAAATTGAAAAACTTGTTGAACATTCCTTCATACAGACGTTTAGGACTGAAAAAGAACACAGCTGTGCTGAAATTGTTTTAGTGATATTGAAACGTGGTTTTCTTACTGAGTGACGATTCGTCAGTGAGGAGGGAGGGTCCTGAGGAGAGGAAGTGCAGAGGAACAGGAAGTGTCTCTTAAACTTCCCCTGTGATTGGCTGTCAGCCAGAGATGCCCTCCCTCAACACCTGGGCATGGGGTGTGGCTTAAAGTCCGCATCATGACACACGCATTCCACAGAGAACCCCCTGGAGACGGAGGCACAAACATGTCAATCAATGGACAACTCAGCAATGACTGGGACCGTTGCCAAAGTTGACTCATCTGAGATGGATCTCAGACAGGGCTAACTAGTTACATTCATTTGTCTGAGATGGATCTCAGACAGGGCTAACTAGTTACATTCATTTGTCTGTCTATAGCTTGATTAGCTGGTGAACTGGCCACAGTTGGTTGTCAGCAGGTGTCTTGCACTAACCAAACAGGCGCAATAAACCAAAATCTCATGCGAGCAAGGGGAAACCTCACCAACATGGCTGAACATGCCCCTTTCATGCTGAAACACCGTATCAACCAACTGCATCTGAATCATCAGCTGTATTGCAGGCACTGTACTAGCCCAGTCTATTAGAGGATACTAATAGACATGACAGTTAGGCTAAATTAATGAAATAATAGTTACATCAATATACTAACTATCTGCACATGCATACAGTTACATATTCACAAACACACACATTTTGATAAGTATATATTGATGGACTAGACCCCAGCTAATATCTACTGGAACATTCTATACTTCCAAACGGAACAGAACAGATCAGATGAAAGACCCAGTCCCACTTGGACCAGAACCCAACAGCTGCCATGACAACTGTTAGCCACCATGACAACAAGCCCTTTGTGCTTTGCCACAGAACGACTGAAGATGCCTGTCCAGGAAAACATAGCTCAACAAAACAAAATGGCTGCCCCCCAAAAGGTCAACATGGGCACACAAAATGTCAACCGAAACATTCTGAGCTTTACTGGGTAATGTTATGTTTCTAAATGTTATGAATTATAAAGACAACCCTCCCCAGCTTCACTCTTCAATGACAGACATTCCTGACTCTGAACACAAGACCCACCCAGTTGTACATTTACCTTCTGTTCAGCAACAACTCAATATAAACTGAAGTCAAGATGACTGGAGTGGTTGGATCAGGTAAGCTTGCGTTAAATAAACAATGTGCAGTGACTAATGTCCCAAGCTGACTAGTTCAACAGAGCCACAGTCATAAATTAAAACAAATCTCCATATAGGGTATCCAGGGCCTGAGAAGTCTGGCAGAAATCTGGTTGTTGAAGGGCCTACTACCCAAAGATGGATGGATGATAGATGGAAGCAGGGATGATGGATGGAAGCAGGGATGATGGATGGAGGCAGGGATGAAGGGTGTTTTGAGATTACGGATGATCACAGTTGATGGGTTACGGATGATCACAGCTGATGGGCAGTGTAACAGGCAGCAGGATGCTGGATGTTAAGATGTTCAGAGACTGGAAACAGACCAGTGTGGAGGGCTGGGAGGTGGTAGGATGAGCAGACAGGATTTATGAGGCAGAGATGGAGATAACACCTGAGCAATGGATGACAGCAGTATAATAGATGTAGTGATGGATGACAGGAGTATAATAGATGTAGTGATGGATGACAGGAGAATAACAGATGTAGCGATGGATGACAGGAGTATAATAGATGTAGCGATGGATGACAGGAGTATAATAGATGTAGCGATGGATGACAGGAGTATAACAGATGTAGCGATGGATGACAGCAGTATAATAGATGTATCCCCGACCCTTTTTTTTTTTTTTTTTTTTTTTGGATGGATGACAGGAGTATAACAGATGTAGCGATGGATGACAGGAGTATAATAGATGTAGTGATGGATGACAGGAGTATAATAGATGTAGCGATGGATGACAGCAGTATAGGAGGGGAAACGGGAGAGGAGGGGAGACAGGAGAGGAGGGGATGGAGGGAACAGAGGAGGGGGGATCCCCACCTTGTATAAATATCAGGAAGAAAACATGCTAAAACTGTTTTAAAAACTACAAAAATACTGGTGTCAGATACAATAATAATACAGTTTTTACCCTCATGCTCTCTTCGGGGGTCTAGAATGACTCAAAATATGTTTAATGCACACGTGCATACCCACAATGAGACATTTAGATTGTATGTGCTTGATTGAACTCAGACAAACCCCCTTCCTCTCACTCTGTATTCCTACCTCTAGCCAGCTGGAAGGTTAGTGTTAGCTCTAGCCAGCTGGAAAGTTAGAGTTAGCTCTCACACACAGCTGGAAGGTTAGTGTTAGCTCTCACACAGCTGGAAGGTTAGTGTTAGCTCTCTCACAGCTGGAAGGTTAGGGTTAGCTCTAGCCAGCTGGAAGGTTAGGGTTAGCTCTAGCCAGCTGGAAGGTTAGGGTTAGCTCTAGCCAGCTGGAAGGTTAGGGTTAGCTCTAGCCAGCTGGAAGGTTAGGGTTAGCTCTAGCCAGCTGGAAGGTTAGTGTTACCTCTCACACACAGCTGGAAGGTTAGTGTTAGTTCTAGCCAGCTGGAAGGTTAGTGTTACCTCTAGCCAGCTGGAGGGTTAGGGTTAGCTCTAGCCAGCTGGAAGGTTAGTGTTAGCTCTCACACACAGCTGGAAGGTTAGTGTTACCTCTAGCCAGCTAGAAGGTTAGGGTTAGCTCTCACACACAGCTGGAAGGTTAGTGTTACCTCACACACAGCTGGAAGGTTAGTGTTGGTTCTAGCTAGCTGGAAGGTTAGTGTTACCTCTCACACACAGCTGGAAGGTTAGTGTTGGTTCTAGCTAGCTGGAAGGTTAGTGTTACCTCTAGCCAGCTGGAAGGTTAGTGTTACCTCTAGCCAGCTGGAAGGTTAGTGTTACCTCTAGCCAGCTGGAAGGTTAGTGTTACGCTCATAAAAAAAAAAAAAAAACAGAAACAATAGCCAGCTAGAAGGTTAGTGTTACCTCTAGCCAGCTAGAAGGTTTGTGTTAGCTCTCACACACAGCTGGAAGGTTAGTGTTAGTTCTAGCTAGCTGGAAGGTTAGTGTTACCTCTAGCCAGCTGGAAGGTTAGTGTTACCTCTAGCCAGCTAGAAGGTTAGGGTTAGCTCTCACACACAGCTGGAAGGTTAGTGTTACCTCTAGCCAGCTAGAAGGTTAGTGTTACCTCTAGCCAGCTGGAAGGTTAGGGTTAGCTCTAGCCAGCTGGAAGGTTAGTGTTAGCTCTCTCACAGCTGGAAGGTTAGTGTTAGCTCTCTCACAGCTGGAAGGTTAGTGTTGGTTCTAGCCAGCTAGAAGGTTAGTGTTACCTCTAGCCAGCTGGAAGGTTAGGGTTAGCTCTAGCCAGCTGGAAGGTTAGTGTTACCTCTAGCCAGCTAGAAGGTTAGTGTTACCTCTAGCCAGCTAGAAGGTTAGTGTTACCTCTAGCCAGCTAGAAGGTTAGGGTTACCTCTCACACAGCTGGAAGGTTAGGGTTAGTTCTCACACAGCTGGAAGGTTAGTGTTACCTCTAGCCAGCTGGAAGGTTAGTGTTACCTCTAGCCAGCTGGAAGGTTAGGGTTACCTCTCACACAGCTGGAAGGTTAGTGTTAGTTCTCACACAGCTGGAAGGTTAGTGTTAGCTCTCTCACAGCTGGAAGGTTAGTGTTAGCTCTCACACAGATGGGAGCCTGGCTGTCCCTGGGTTAGAATGGCTTGCTCGTATTCTAACTGGCTCCTGTCCTCGATAGCTTGAGCTTCCTCACTCTTGCTCTCTCACTCTCTCTCAATAACTGGAACATAATTAATCTCTTCACATTGACTTCTCTCTCGCACAACAGTTTCTCTTCAAATAGTATTTCTGCCTGTCTATTCTAAGCCCTCCTCTATCTTTGCCTCGTCCCCTGCTGATGTTCCTACTTCCTCCCAGCTGGTAGACCGAGGCATGCTCCGTCAGCAGTGAACACAGATGGGAGGGGGAACTGAAGAGCCGGGTTCTGATTGGACAAGAAGGAGGGTTAGCTGTAGTGGCCGAGGCCTTGATTGGCTAATGGAGAGACGAAGCCCCGTCCATTTGTTTGGCCTGTTTTGCAGACGTCATGAGAGCAGCAACAGTCAGCAAACAGCCTCTAATTTGGACACGTCTGTCCTACTACAGTATGCAGGGAGTCAGTCCCATTATACAGGGTGTCTATAAGATAAGAGAGTGATCATGCATATATGTATGCCACTTTAAGTCTGAGAACTATACCAGACGTGTTGAGGTAATCTCTATTTGAACAGGAGTGGGGTTTTTTTTTTTGTGAAAGTACCAGCAGCTAAATGTTCCTAAACAGACGCTGACTGCTGAGAAGATGCAAATACCCCTCCCAGTGCTAGCACCCCCACCCTCGACCCAGCACACACAGAACTAACAAGGCCGGGAGGGTTTCTGATGCAGTCGGCTTATCTACAGCAGGTTAGAGGCAGGGGGATGAACACCCCACATATGTAAAAACTTTATCAGCTGAGCAACAGGAGCAAACTGCACTTCCCCTTACAGAGGGTGTGTGTTACCATCTGTGGGCAACAGCAAAGGCAACAGCATAAGGGGTCTATTTCTAACATTGGGGAAGGAGGGGAGGAGGGGGGTTTGCAGTGGACAGAAAGTACGGCCTAAAAAATGGCAACAACAGTTCAGGCAATTTTAATAATAATACCAACCCTGACAATACTACAACTACATCTTTACAGTTGCCTTCAAGGTAATGCAAGGTCTAGGTGATCAGCAATTCCAACAGTCATATGGGAGTGGCAACCTTCCCCCTTATCTCCATGTTTATTAATGTTTAAAAACATCTTTAAAAAAGAGACCAGCCCAGAGTGTGTGTGTGTGTGTGTGTGTCTGTGTGTGTGTGTCTGTGTTTAACAACGCAACACAGTAGTTAGGCTTCTGAATTACATACTCCTTAACTAAGCCCCCCACCACACCCCCAATTCTCAACATAACTAAATTATGACCCTAAAAGACCTACAAGCAGTCAGTGGATAGATCTCCCCTCCCTCCACTAGACCCATCCCAACACTCAGGAACGCTCAATCAGCCGTCTGGGCACGAGTAGCTTCAGAACAACAATAACAACAAGACCAAACCCTACCCACCTCAAACAGTGAAGGAATGTGCTGTGGAGATGCTGAAAACAACATGGGGGAGAAGGGAAGGGGGCAGGGGGGAGAGTAAAGAGGGGAGAGAAGGGGCAGGGGGGGGAAGGGGGCAGGGGGAGGGAAGGAAGGGGGGAGGGAAGGGAAGGGGGAGTGTAAGAGTGGGAAAGGGGGCATGGGGGGAAGGGAGAAGTGAAGGAAAGGGGCAGGGGGGAGGGGGATAAGGCAGGGGAGAGGGAAGGCAGGAAAGGAGGGGAGAGGGAAAGAGAGTCAGAGTGGAGGAAAGGGGCAGGGGGAGAGGAGTAAGGGGGCAGGCAGTGGAGGGAGAGTCAAGAGAGAGGGAAGGGGATTGGAGGCTGGATGAGGAAGGGAGAAGGAGAGGGAAGAGGGATAGAAAGAAAGGAAGAGAATGATGGATGGAGGGGGAGGAAAGGAGTAAAGAAGGGGGAAGAGGAAAGAGAAGATGGAAAGGCCCATGTAAGAGATAGATTTCTGAGTTAAAAGTCCCCTCACTTTTTTCTCCAGAGTGGTATTGGGGCTTGTCTGCTCTTTGGTCTGATCATACATGTGCAACATTGTGAGGAACTAGAAGTCCACCTTTGGGGGGACAAAAAAAAAAAAAATTCCCCCCCCCCCTTTTAGTCCCTATTTCTTTGACATCTCTTTAAGAAAGGATGGGATCCTACGATGCACTCCTTGATATTCTATCCCGTAACAAGTGCAGCAAGCATACACCGTAAAAGTAATTGCACACGATTTTTTAAGGGTGATGCGTGTATTGCTAAATCAGGAACACCGATCAATATGCAGACAAATCTGCAACATTCACTACAGCCACACTGCACTTGGTTACACTGCAGCCTTACACTGCACTTGGTTACATTACAGCCTTACACTGCACTTGGTTACACTGCACTTGGTTACACTGTAGCCTTACACTGCACTGGGTTACACTGTAGCCTTACACTGCACTTGGTTACACTGCAGCCTTACACTGCACTTGGTTACACTGTAG
>BROE01000008.1:14200-39071 GCA_036571765.1 Plecoglossus altivelis
AGCCTTACACTGCACTTGGTTACACTGTAGCCTTACACTGCACTGGGTTACACTGTAGCCTTACACTGCACTTGATGCTTTTCAGGTCTGACAAGTCTTAAGATGGGTTTGTGTGTGAGCACTTGTGTTGGTCAGCTGTCATAAGGCTTGAGTGAAAGGGATGGTTACAGTATTTCCAACCTCTTTAAGTGCTATTTTCAGCGCTAAAGAACAAGCTGTTATTTCCCAACTGGTCACACATTACACTCTCAGGTGAGATCAACAAGAAACACAGAGGCTGTTGGGTAGTACAATGTAACTTAACCTACTAAGCACACAGTACAGATCACAGGGTAAAGGTGAGTTTTAAAGGGAATGTTGTATCTGTTGCCTCTGGTCTGTGTTGTGTTAAAGGCTACAATAGGAGCCCTGTCACATTTCTGTATAATGTCACAAACCCCTAACCTAATGCCTCCAGGTTCACAGAGATGAGAGAAGGGTATTTGTCTGGGTATAGGTGCATGTAAATGGTTTGGCAGGTTGTGCCTCTTTTAGACTGGGTGTCTGTGTAATGTGCATGCTCAAGCACTACTATTCCAGCCTGGTCATATGGAAACAGAGAGGGTTAGTGGAGCTTTAGCGACACAATCCCAGGCAGTCTATTTTGACTGCTACACACCTCGTCAAACAAGGGCTGCACTGCCACACTGACGCTTTAGTCTAAGGTCTCCTACGCCTAACTCTGCAGATGATGCAATCATACCCCGGTTCCTCTTGATAATAAATACATTAAAAGTTAGATTTTTTAAATCGTCGTAATCTTGCAGTGACATTAACAATTACTAAGCAGAATCCACACAATGCATATACCATGAGGGTTAGGGTTGTGTACCATAAGGTATCTAGATAAGCTGGTGTACGCCACAGTACTTCTTCCATGTAAACAGAAACCTTGCAGCGCACTGAAGTGGTAAGTAGTTAAGCTACAGCATGCATGGATCAGAACCGTTCACGCCCGTTTGTCAATTTGAAACGGGAATAGATCTTGTCCCGCACCAGCGCGTGCATAAAGGCATGCTTGGCCTGGGTGCGTGCACGCGCGCGCACACACACACACACGCACACGAAGAAATAATGGGGATGGCAGACAAAGCCACGGAACGCCCCCTAAACACAGCCAGACATACCGAAGATCTCTACCAAATGTACTACAGCAACTGTCATGGGCTGTGGTTTCCTCTCAGCGTTTTCTTGGTTCCAATTCCAACAATCGCTATGTGACACACTACTCTAGAAAGCATTCGGTCTGACAAGAAATCAAACCATTAAACAAGCCAAATATGAGTGCTCTTCGTGTCGTGTTTTCAAAATGTATTGTAGCTCAGTGCTAACGTTAGCCGTGTGATAAATAAGCAACGTCAAAGCTAGTGGTCAAACAATTTGTAGTAACATCATAATAAACTACTACCTACCGACGCAGTATCAGGTTCGCGTTGGAGGTTGGGGTGAAACCGTCTGAAGGCCGAACACTTTCTCTTTTCAGAAACGTTTGGCCTTTCTTGGTGGTTCAGATTGCGGACGCGCTAGCCAGAACGATTCCAAGTCTGGCGACAGTGTGTTCAAATTCAAATACAGAAGAGAAACTGACCTTGATCATAACAACCTTAATGTGAGCAATCTTGTTTAATCGAAGTTAAACCAAACCAATGTATGGTCGTGTCTTTTCGCCACAATGCTCGCTTTCTTACTGGATAGCAGGCTATGTCCTCCTGTCTGTGCTTTTCTGTGTTCGCAGCTGTTTTAGGTAAAGCCCTCGCCCATGAAATATCTCAATGTCTCTTTAAACAACTACGTTTCCGGGGTTTGCTGAGAAATAATTAGAAGGAGGGGCTTCCAGACAGCTGAGCATCTGTCATTTAGGCGATTCGTTACTTAAATATCTACAAACCAACCACATCTCTGTATTTACGCCCATTTTTAAATAACAGGAAGTAAAAAACAATCTCTCAATATGATTGGGTAATATGTCACTGACATACCCAGACAAAACACGCCCAGTACACGTGCTAATTGTCTCCTCCCCTTCTTTGCAGCAGTCGACAAGTAAACGAGTGGAAAAGTTAGAAAAATAATTATCGCTGAGTTCGATGCATCACCAACCGTTAATAACGGTCATATAAACGATATAGGTGAGAGAGGGAGCGTGTGAATGCAGGCTGCAGTTTCGGACAACGCAACTTAAGTGTCTAAAATCGATGAGATTGTGTGCGTGGATATGTATGCGAGTATGCGTATTGTACGTCTGTAGGGACTGTGTTTAAGGGACAATAAACTAATCTAACTCCAAACAAAGCCCTCAAGGAGACACTCAATTTATCTTTCTTTTTTTACACGTGCTGAAAATCCATGTCCATAATTCTGATCGTCTTCTGATGTAGGCTATAGACTGTCGCAAATGTCCACCAGTGACCTGCATTGTGCCAGTGAATACAAGCCTGAACAGTCATCACACATGTGAAATCCCTCCTGAGAAAACCAACCTGTTCTGATGCGAGAGTTCGTATTGACTTTCAGTCTGCATTTGTATGTCATTTCCATATTTGTATTTTCATGTGCCTCAATTATTCTGTCAAATGAATGGCAATGTAAAGCAGAATATTTACTTGCTGATTATATGAACAGGAATTACATACAGTACACTAAAATATGCTTGTTTTTTAATTTTACATAGTGACCCTTAGTTTTTCATAAGAGGTGCGATGGCTTTCATAGGTCAGAGGTTCTTTCATCCCTGAGGTAACTAAAAACACTTCCTCATCCTAGATGACATCATCTAGAATGTAGGCAGCGCCTGCGATGGCCTGGCTCAAGATGGACACATGGCGGTGAGCCTTCTTCCAATCAGATGCCAGTCCTGTTGCCATGGCATTTGCACAGGCATCTGCCAGGCCACGGAATGTGTAGCGTCCATCAACAGAGGAAGGCCTGAACACATGCCTGCAGAGACCAGGGGAGACAGGGAAGCCGGATGAGTGTACATATACTATTATTATTATTATTATTATCATTATTATTATTTCATGATCCACACCTGAATCCATATTCATTTGGAAATGCCTGTGAGTCCAGGAATGCTCTCTCTAGGAGCATAAGCTGGTCATTGATCCTACGGACTTTCAGCGGCCTAAAAGTACAAAAACGTCAAACTGAAGAGTGGAATACACATACAAAAATTACAACTCTACAGATGTCTCATAGGACAGAACTCTCACATCTCATTGGCCAGATCTGAATCTCGAATGACTTGGTCCAATCGACTAGCAGCTGAGCGGAACTTGGTCACGGCCAACTCTAACGGAACTGCAACAGGACATGGTGTTTGGTGAGTGCAGGTCAGTGGGAACAATAGTGACATGTGATAACAGTTGGGCTTAGTGATAACAGTGATGTGTGATAACAGTTGGGGTTAGTGATAACAGTGATGTGTGATAACAGTTGGGGTTAGTGATAACAGTGATGTGTGATAACAGTTTGATGATAACAGTGTGTAGTCTGCATATTTCCAGGTAGGTGAGTTCCTGACTCAGGGATATTCTGTGGGTCTCCAGCGGCTGCTTGTACAGTTGCACTGCCACGTTCAGGAAGGCCTCCAGGGTCTCAGCGTAATCACTGCAGTTAAACGGCAGCAGCAGGCTGTCGGACAGACGCATCAGAATGTTCCCTGCTGTCCTGGCTACAGTTTGGTGACTGGTAAATCCTGGACAAAAGTGGGTAGAAAAGAGTTTGTGGGGCATATTGGAGATACCAGGTTGGTGGAGAGATTTGCTTGATGTCTTGCTATTATAATCCTACAATTATTCTATAATGGTCAGCTCACCTGGGTCAATGAACTTGGATGAATAGTTAAAGGTGTCGTATGCCGTGTGGTACGCAGGGTAGATTCTTGCGTTTGTTTTAGTCTGCAGGACTCAGAACAATCAGACACTGTGATGATGTCCACGTCAAACATAACAGGCAATGTGGATCAATGGAAGCCTCATATATGTAACTGTCTGCTGTAGTGCAGTGGCACTGATGCATTATGGGTTGATACCATGAGTGTTACCGTGTTGAAAGTGTAGATGAGTGTTACCGTGTCGTACGTATAGGAGATGAGTGTTACCGTGTTGAAAGTGTAGATGAGTGTTACCGTGTCGTACGTATAGGAGATGAGTGTTACCATGTTGAACATGTAGATGAGTGTTACCATGTCGTACGTGTAAATGAGTGTTACCATGTTGAACATGTAGATGAGTGTTACCATGTCGTATGTGTAGATGAGTGTTACCCTGTCGTATGTGTAGGAGATGTCCATGGAAGTGATCCCCAGGTTGTGGATGAAGGGGGCATAGTCACTTCCTGCTCCAGTCAGGAAGCCCACACTTTAACATCAAAAAGCTGTTAGCTATTATGGTCAACTGTAGTACATTATACTTCACCACACACCTTTTTATGCATCAGTTGAGTTAAGGTGTTAATGGTTACTAATTGTCTATCTTTTGAGGCTTTCACAAACTATAACTGGCAACATTTAATCTACTTTACATTTCCTTGTAATTGTTGTAAATTCATGGGCGTGAACGGATCTGATTACTTAGGAATCACTCCATAAACAGGACTGCTTCTGTTAGAGTAGCGGATCCAGTTGTCGTAAACAGAGATGGACTCTGATCCAGGTATCTTGACCTTGGGAAACACAAGGACATTGTCGAGTGGAGGTAACATTACATACAAGAGAACCCTAACTCTTAACTGTAACACACCTGTTTGGAGGATCTGAAGATGACGCTCTGAGCAGAGGGGGAGCTGGAGGCCTTTAGTGTGGCATTGGCTAAAGATAAGGAGCGAAATGCAGACTGACTTGACTATGAAAATACAGTCTAAATGTAGACTGACATAGCCATGAAAATATGGTGGAAATGTAGTTATTCTTACCAAAAACTGAAATATCCACATTGATATAAGCGACAGTGCGCTCACTTAGTTTGGTGAAGTATTCCTGATGGACAAAAAAATTATGGAAGATTGTGTGGACCTTCCCAGCAGCAGAGCATGCTGATTGGCTCCTCAATGAGAGACTGCGTTCCTAAAACATTTTTTATTTGAAAGTAAATTCACCTCGGTGTACTCCGCCGACCCAATCAGACCAAACTCCTCTGCGCCCCAGCTGCCAAAGATGATGGACCTGCGAGGCTTCCATATTCCTAGAAGTGAAGGTTCAGTTTCCTGTTCATGTTCATTCAGCTCCTACATCTTTGCCACAAGTGCCATGCTATCATATTTAGGAGGTGATACTTAAGTCACCTCTATTCTGTACCCCTGTTACCTAACTGTACTATAATCACCTACATTCTGTACTATAGACACCTCCACACTGTACCCTGTGTCACCTCCACACTGTACCCTGTGTCACCTCCACGCTGTACTATAGACACCTCCACACTGTACCCTGTGCCACCTCCACACTGTACCCTGTGTCACCTCCACTCTGTACCCTGTGCCACCTCCACACTGTACTATAGACACCTCCACACTGTACTATAGACACCTCCACTCTGTACTATAGACACCTCCACACTGTACTATAGACACCTCCACCCTGTACCCTGTGCCACCTCCACACTGTACCCCAGTCATCTCCACCCATACTCACCCTGCCTCACCATCCTCCCCAGCACCCTAGTCACCTCCAGCATAACAGAGGTTCCACTGCTGGGGTCTATGGCCCCATGAACCCAGCTGTCTCTATGGTTCCCATAGATGACATATCTGTCTGCAGGAACACAACAGAACAATCTACTAAAATAAAAGATAGGAGTTTAAAGTCAACAACATGACCACTTGTTGGGACATTATCTAATGAGTCATTGAGCATGTAAACATCTCTGTTATGCCATTGTAAACGATAAACACGTTATTACAATTAAGTAAGCTCAGTAGTTGAACCTATGTGGAGACAGTATTTAGCCTGTTGTTGGCTCGTATACTCACCAGGTTCCACACTGCCTCTTATCACCCCCATTACATTAGAAGAGTCCTTCAGCTCCTCCTTGTTATAAACATCCAGCTTCACATCGCTGAGGGGTGACATTCAAACAAACAGTCCATCATTTTGTGTTCCTTTTTGTGCATTGAAAGTGGTTCTTGGAGATCATAGTAGAGCTCATAATAGAGTTCATAGTAGAGATCATAGTAGAGTTCATAGTAGAGATCATAGTAGAGATCACAGTAGAGATCACACTAGAATAGTAGAGATCACAGTAGAGATCATAGTAGAGATCATAGTAGAGATCACAGTAGAGATCATAGTAGCGATCACAGTAGAGGTCATAGTAGAGATCATAGTAGAGATCATAGTAGAGATCACAGTAGTGATCATAGTAGAGATCACAGTAGAGATCACAGTAGAGATCATAGTAGATATCATAGTAGACTTCACAGTAGAGATCATAGTAGAGCTCATAATAGAGTTCACAGTAGAGATCATAGTAGAGATCATAGTAGAGATCATAGAGATCACAGTAGAGCTCATAATAGAATTCACACTAGAGTTCACACTAGAGATCATAGTAGAGTTCACACTAGAGATCATAGTACAGATCATAATAGAGTTCACAATAGAGATCATAGTAGAGATCACAGTAGAGATCATAGTAGAGATCATAGTAGAGTTCACAGTAGAGATCACAGTAGAGATCATAGTAGAGATAATAGTAGAGATCGTAGTAGAGATCATGGTAGAGATCATAGTAGAGTTCACAGTAGAGATCATAGTAGAGATCGTAGTAGAGTTCACAGTAGAGATCATAGTAGAGATCGTAGTAGAGATCATAGTAGAGTTCACAGTAGAGATCATAGTAGAGTTCATAGTAGAGTTCACAGTAGAGTTCACAGTAGAGGTCATAGTAGAGATCACAGTAGAGATCATAGTAGAGATCATAAGAGTTCACAGTAGAGATCACAGTAGAGATCATAGTAGAGATAATAGTAGAGATCGTAGTAGAGATCATAGTAGAGATCACAGTAGAGATCATAGTAGAGTTCATAGTAGAGATCATAGTAGAGATCATAAGAGTTCACAGTAGAGATCACAGTAGAGATCATAGTAGAGATCACAGTAGTGATCATAGTAGGGATCATAATAGAATTCACACTAGAGTTCACAGTAGACATCATAGTAGAGCTCATAGTAGTTGGGTTAGACCTGTGGTCCAGCTGGCCTGAATTTGAAAGTCTGTGATTAGTTCAGCCGTTTACCTGTTGCTGAAAGCAGAAAGGGGTTGAAATCCCGGGCCCCCAAAGTTGTATGTACAGTTGAACCCTCCTTGCCATGTGGCTGGTGCTTTTGAACCACCCAGCTCACTGCATCACCAGGGAAACAACTCATTTAACAATGTGTTGATAAGGACACACATCTCTACAAAGCTAAATGAACCAATTCAATTCAACAGTTCACGCTACCTTGCACATACCAAATCAAGGCATAAGCATCCTCAAATCCTATTGGCTGAGTGGGAATAGGAGGGATCCCTTTGATGTCCGTCACAGGTATTCTGTACGTTTCCTCTGTAAAAAAAATTTTTTTTAAAGAATGACTGTCCGAGAATTTGTTACAGACAATTCTCAATCATCACTGTGACATCATCTAGGTGAAGTACTGTGGGAAGAACACTCTAATAGAATGATGTTTCTATGGTTACCTTTAGCCGCCAAGTAAGGTGTAAGCATGTCTCCGAAGTCTGTGTTGTAGGAGCCTCTCTCCACCCCAGAAGGTGGCATATACCAGGAATGGGGATATGTTTCATTAACATCAGACATCTTGCCATCATTGATGTCCAATGGATCGGTATATACAAGCACTCCTACCACACCATAAGGTGCTGCATTGATGGCCTGCAAACAACAGAGTCATCTTGGTGTTGCATTGCATGGAAATTCTTTCATTATTCAAGTGACATAGTCCAGTTATAACTCCTCTGTAATGGTTACTATGTAACAACTAAGTCTTGCAGATGTCTAGGGTGGGGGACGAGACGATAGCATGGACTTACTTTCCCAGCTCTTCCCTCTCCACCATATCTCACTATGGCAATGGTCCCTGCCAGATCCAGGGTCTGGTTGAGGAGTTTGTAGTCACTTGGCTTGCCTTGGTTAGCGTACACTAGCTTACCCTGAAACACAAACACTGGCTCAATATCAAAGTGCATGCAGTGGCTGGATATATCCCCACGTTGTGAGGTTAGGGTTCTCATACCACAAGGGTCAGTCAGTGCTTCACAGTGAGGGGATGAGTCAGGGGTCAAACCTCGATGTCTGTATGACATCTCGGTCTCATCTCAGACTCTGTATCTCAGACAGGAGAGGGCTGGCTTAGGCACATGAATATAGAGGAGTTTTTACCTTTATTATCAAGTAATACACGCTGAAATAAGAATTACTAGCCTGGGAACTAGACCAATCTGCCAGAACAGGGTTTATTTACTCTTGCTCTGGCCCCACTCACATTTCAAACAGATTTCAGCCGAGATAAAAAGCATTGGGCCAATAAACAACCATTGATCTGATGTGGGACGGGTTTGAAACGATGGCTGTACAGTCGGCTGTCTTGAATTCTTTCAAGGTGCTTTTCTTCACTGGAAATCAAAGTAGGCTGAGGTTAAAGATCTATTCTCATTTATAAACTGTGATGTTTTGTGATGCCAATAATGTAATATAATGGGTTACAACAGCAAGTTCACTGAATATTTAGCAGTTTTATGGACAGGGTCATCACAATTTAGTGGCCTTTCTTCTGTTTGTTATAACAGTAGAGGTGGATATAATCTTTATGACACATCCAGTTTCCCACAACCTTGAGGCAACTAAATTGGGCTGTCCTTTAATAAACATTTAGACATGGTTCCAAAGGTTGCAGACAATAAAATTACATTATTGTCATGTTTAGCCTCACAGGAGGATAAATCATGGAACCAAGGGCACATGGTGTTGAATGCCAAGTCTACTAGGCACTCTACCTGAGTGTCCATCTTTCCATAGTTTCAGTATTTAACTACATTCAATGTGAACCCAAGTTGTTTAAATAAACAACTGATGTGTTGTATCACAGGCAGTGTGTAACTAGCTGGTGGATTGCAGTCTGTGTCTGAACTGTGTTTTGTGTGTATAGGTGACACCCTGTTGATGTACCATAGGTAAGCATTATGTAAATTCAATTGAATTGTGGTTGCTTTCTCAGATGCTACAAACAGTGTGGTTGTGTTTCAGACATAGTGAACAGTGTGGTTGTGTTTCAGACATAGTGAACAGTGTGGTTGTGTTTCAGACATAGTGAACAGTGTGGTTGTGTGTTGATGCTGCCAACCTTGACATTCCCAGCAGGGGAGTAAGCAGCATAGGGCTGGACCACCGCAGGGTCATCCTGGGCGGCTTCGTAAGCCTTCTCCTTCTCTCTGGCCGAATACAGGATAGTATTGGAGGAGTTTACTGGAATACAGTCAGCACACGCTACACTGTTACAGATGCACATTTCATATCAGGAATAAAGAAACATTGGTTACAGTAAACGTCTTGGAAACTGGAACAATTTAAACCTCCCTGATATTTTGAATAGATTATTTTCTGTTTTTTGATAAACACTGGAATATCACTGTTCATACATCATCCCTCTTCTTCTATTGTTTTCCTGTGAGATAACTCGGACCAAACACCAATTCTGGGGCTTGTCTGTACAGTAAAATGACTATGTTCTATGGGCTGAATCCCCAAGCCTTTCAATGGGTAATGAAATGTTGGTTTCTTACTGGTATTGGCTCTGTAATCTCTGACTCACCCACTGTGACTGTATTGGGATTTTTGGGGTCTGGAAAGGACAGGTAGACTCTGTAGTCCTGGGTCCAAGTGTGGTCCAGCCCTGTGTCAGGATCCTGCCACCTTTTCAGCATGTACTGCACTGTGGCCTTGTCCCCTGCTGTTGTGGCCATGTGGGGCACACTGGTCAGCTCCCTGAAGACAGGGGAGGGCACACACAGGTGGAGGGCACACACACACAGGTGGAGGACACACACAGGTGGAGGACATATACACACAGGTGGAGGACACACACAGGTGGAGGGCACACACACACAGGTGGAGGGCACACACACAGGTGGAGGACACACACAGGTGGAGGGCATATACACACAGGTGGAGGACACACACACAGGTGGAGGGCACACACACAGGTGGAGGACACACACACACACAGGTGGAGGGCACACAAAGGTGGAGGGCACACACACACAGGTGGAGGGCACACACACACAGGTGGAGGACACACACAGGTGGAGGGCACACACAGGTGGAGGACACACACACAGGTGGAGGACACACACAGGTAGAGGGCACAGGTGAAATGAATGATTCTCTGCTACCGCAGCCCTGCCTTTTCTCAAATTTAGCTAAATAAATGGTTAATTTACTCCCTGAGTCTGAGTTTTGCATTTGGGTGTACCTGCTAGACAGCCATCATGACAGATAAACTGTTATTGTAGAGTTCAGTTCTAACAAAAAAAGCACCAACACATTTCAGGGGGCAAATCTGACAGGTACTATAGAGAAATGTCAGACTTCTCATAAAAGACTAAATTAATGTCAACAACAAAATTAGAATTTAACATAAATCAATACTCTTATGTTTACTGGGGATTAGGATGACCATGACATCTGAATTCACTTGACAACTGACTCTCCTGACCCCTGACCCACCCGACCCCTAACTCTACTCACCCCTAACTCTCCTGACCTCTGACCCCTAACTCTACTGACCCACCCGACCCCTAACTCTCCTGACCCCTGACTCTCCTGACCCCTAACTCTCCTGACCCCTGACTCTCCTGACCCCTGACTCTCCTGACCCCTAACTCTCCTGACCCCTAACTCTCCTGACCCCTGACTCTCCTGACCCCTAACTCTCCTGACCCCTGACCCACCTGAGGTTCTCCTTGATCTCCATGTTGTCCACCTCTGAGATGAATCTCTGGATGAGGTCCTCGTCGACATCCCTCGCCACGTCCTGGATCCAAGATGGTGTGGAGTCGCTCTGCTGGATCCCAAAGTGCCCCAGCAGGATCCCCACTGCCAGTGTCACTGCTGCACACAGGCCCCCAAGCACAACCTCCTTAAGCATCTTGTCTCTCTTAACACCGACAACCGTTGGTCTGGAACTTGTGTCTGAGATGAGCCTCTTTGTTCCCACTGTTCAATGGAAAACTCAGCACATCCTACAGATCTGTCCCCTTCTCTGTCATGTGAGCAGGGTTGTGTGGGAGACTGTTCCCATCTGAGCCTCAGGAGAAAAGTCCTTGAGTAAAGTTGATTAATGTTTTGCAGATGGGATGAACTTTATCCCTTGGCACAAACACACTTTGCTCGGCATCGTTATTCTCTTTTGAGCAACTCTATATCATAAACAGGCGTAATAGAATTTGTCTAATGTTTCCAACATCTCAATCATACAGTATCAAAATGTGGATAAAAGTTCAAAGACAGATACATCAGCTTCCAACATTGACTCCACCATTCCTTCCTATCAATCTCAGTGGCTCTGTCTTTCCCATACCACTGGCCTCCGGTTGTCAACAAAATAGCCTTTTCGAAGTTTTTCTTAACACAATCAGAATTAAGTGTAAAATGTGTCACGTCAAATATAACAAAATTTAATTCGCTTTCGCAAAGTAGTGCCATCTAGAGTCTAATCCGAGTACTGCAACGTGTCGGTGTCCGATGCCGTGCAACTTCCTGTATTGGTCAGCGTGTTTTCATTTAATCATACAATGATCTGTACGCCTATTAAGTCATGGCCAGATAATCTTGACACAGTTTAAGCAATGGTGAATTGCAGGCTGAAAATTATATTGTCCCGGCATGCACGTCTCTTCCGTGTCCAGTTTATTTTCACTTTCGTATTCAAATCTTTTTTGAGCAACCTTGCAACGGACTGCTGGTCCCGGAGAGAGACGGTATTTATAAAATATTCATTCCACATTTCAAATGCTTTAGTCTATTTCACTCTAAGGTCAAATGTGTACTAGAGCCAATATCTTCTTTAGTTTATATTGGCGTTTTAAAAGCGGTATATCGTATGAATTGGACTGATAAACTGAAATCGAAACTGATTATGTATTTCACTACTGCTTTGACATATTTCGTTTACCTGTTCATGTTTCACTCGGAAGACTTGCAGAATGTCTGTGAATGGATAAGTATCACAGTTGACGTGTGACCCTTCGGGATATTTAAGCCATCTTTGGTCCCTCCATAGGTGACGGCTTTGTGAGAGACGTCTGGTGTGTGTCGGCGACATGTTCATCGCCCCTGTCCTACTGTTCCTGCTCGTGCGTGAGCTCACGTTAGCTGCACAGTTGCCAGGACGCAGCAATAGCGAGTCTTCATCCTTTGCCCCTGTAGCTGCAAACGGCCAACCGTTCCCGTGGGACAGAATGAGGCTCCCAGAAACTGTTTCTCCTATCCATTACCAACTCCTCATCCACCCTAACCTGACCACTCTGGATTTCAGTGGCTCTGTCCGCATTGAGCTGGAGGTGCACACAGATACCTACAGCATCATCCTTCACAGCAAGGATCTCCAGATATCTAGTGCTGTGCTGTTGGAAGATGAAGGTTCCAGGCCTCTTCAGGTGTTGGAATATCCTGCCTTCCATCAGCTGGCCCTGCTGTCTGACACTGTGCTCACCAGAGGGGGGCGCTATGAGGTGTATCTGGAGTTTGGTGCCAACTTGTCTGACAGTTTCCACGGTTTTTATAAAAGTACTTACCGCACCAGTGAGGGAGAAGTCAGGTAAAAATTCAACCATATACATGTAGTTTAATATCTTCTTGGTGTTTCATTGGAGTATTTTATCAACAAATTTCTTCCTCCATGTCAGAGTTGTGGCGTCCACCCAGTTTGAAGCCACCAGTGCACGTGCAGCATTTCCCTGTTTTGATGAACCTGCGTTCAAAGCCAAATACACGATACGCATCCGACGAGAACCCCGGCACAATGCCCTCTCCAACATGCCCAAGGTAACACCTCTCCAACATGCCCACACTAACACCTCTCCAACATGCCCACACTAATACCTCTCCAACATGCCCACACTAACACCTCTCCAACATGCCCATGGTAACACCTCTCCAACATGCCCACACTAACACCTCTCCAACATGCCCACACTAACACCTCTCCAACATGCCCACACTAACACCTCTCCAACATGCCCAAGGTAACACCTCTCCAACATGCCCACACTAACACCTCTCCAACATGCCCAAACTAACACCTCTCCAACATGCCCAAACTAACACCTCTCCAACATGCCCAAACTAACACCTCTCCAACATGCCCAAACTAACACCTCTCCAACATGCCCAAACTAACACCTCTCCAACATGCCCAAACTAACACCTCTCCAACATGCCCAAACTAACACCTCTCCAACATGCCCAAACTAACACCTCTCCAACATGCCCAAACTAACACCTCTCCAACATGCCCAAACTAACACCTCTCCAACATGCCCACACTAACACCTCTCCAATATGCCCACACTAACACCTCTCCAACATGCCCACACTAACACCTCTCCAACATGCCCAAGGTAACACCTCTCCAACATGCCCACACTAACACCTCTCCAACATGCCCACACTAACACCTCTCCAACATGCCCACACTAACACCTCTCCAACATGCCCACACTAACACCTCTCCAACATGCCCACACTAACACCTCTCCAACATGCCCACACTAACACCTCTCCAATATGCCCACACTAATACCTCTCCAACATGCCCATGGTAACACCTCTCCAACATGCCCATGGTAACACCTCTCCTCTATCTCTCAATGGTAACATTGTGTTACCATGGTAACACTCTCCAACATGCCCACGGTAACATGCCAATGTCACAGCTGCTCTGAAAATACAGCACAATAAGTTTTAATATTTGTTATTGATGCATCTCTCTATCCTTCCATGTCCATCTCCATTCCTTCTCTATCAGGTGAAAATGGAATCATTACCAGGCGGTCTGTTGGAAGACCACTTTGACACCAGCGTGAGAATGAGTACCTACCTAGTGGCATTTATCGTGTCTGATTTCCTGTCAGTCAGCAAAACTACGGAGCACGGAGTCAAGGTGAGGTGTTCCTCACATTCACCCCAGTCCTAATTGTCCTTACATTCACCCCAGTCCTGATTGTCCCCACATTCACCCCAGTCCTGATTGTCCTCGGTAGGGGAATTATAGGGTTAGGGCATTGGGGTAGGGGAATTATAGGGTTAGGGCATTGGGGTAGGAGAATTATAGGGTTAGAGCATTGGGGTAGGGGAATTATAGGGTTAGGGCATTGGGGTAGGAGAATTATAGGGTTAGGGCATTGGGGTAGGGGAATTATAGGGTTAGGGCATTGGGGTAGGGGAATTATAGGGTTAGGGCATTGGGGTAGGGGAATTATAGGGTTAGGACATTCCAAGGACCTGTTGTTATCTGACCTTACTTTATTCTGCTAGATTTCAGTATATGCTGCACCAGACAAGATCGACCAGACTTCATTTGCTCTCCACGCTGCAGTCAAGCTGCTAGACTTCTATGATGACTACTTTGACATCCCCTACCCTCTTCCCAAGCAAGGTGTCTACAATAGCACCCAATAAAATACTAAAGATTATATTTACTAACAATTTATGATATCTATAAATTGTACTATCTAGTGTCAAAGTATAGAAATACCACCCAGTATGGAGGTGTTCCTAGTGATCTCTTCCTTTCAAGTAATAGTTGAAAAGGTTTAGAAGTTTTTTTTTTGAGTGTTGAATTCACTCATTAAAATTGTCTTATTTTGAGTAATTCATTTATTTATTGCTTGATAGCCTAAAATCAACTGTAGCACTCTGAGATTTCCTTGACAATGAAGACCACACTATAAATCAAATATATGTTGACATTAAAAATGACTTGTTGGCGGTGTCTCTACAGACCTGGTTGCCATCCCAGACTTCCAGTCTGGAGCGATGGAGAACTGGGGTCTGACCACCTATAGAGAGTCAGGCCTGCTGTTCCACGCCAACAAGTCTTCTGCCTCCGACAAACTGGGCATAACCATGGTGATCGCCCATGAGCTGGCTCACCAGGTAACTGGGATCCTGTCTGCTTATCTTACATCGTCAGCTGCCACATCTTAGATACTACATAATGTTACTGCCTGCAAGTGCAGGGTCTTAAAGGACTTTCATGCTTGGATAAAGAGTCACGTATATATTAATGTTAACTGTGCCTGGTAGCTGAGATATGGCAACTTTGACCTCCGAAATACTGTTCAGAGCTGAGCAGTTCTGTTGCATTTTCTATGTATACTATTTTAGATGCTAAATGAATTAATGTCTAATGAAACTGTAACATGTATGTTTAAGTTAATATGAATGAAGCCAGTGTTTTAACCATGGCTGCCCTCCACCTACCCTGACCAGTGGTTTGGTAACCTGGTGACCATGCAGTGGTGGAACGACCTCTGGCTGAACGAAGGCTTTGCTAAGTTCATGGAGTTTGTGTCTGTCAATGTCACCAACCCAGAGCTACAAGTGGTAAGAGGTCCATTACTATGTTGAATGTAACTCTGGTATGATGCACACATACATCACTTGCCTGTCTCTTAAGATATTCTCTCTTTTCCTCTTCTTTTCTGCCCCACCCTCTCTCCCTGTCCCTCACTGCCCCTTTCAGAATGACTTCTTCTTGGGGAAATGTTTTGAGGCTATGGAGGTAGATTCTCTAAGCTCCTCACACCCCATCTCCACTCCTGTGGAGAACCCAACCCAGATCCAGGAGATGTTTGACGATGTGTCATACGACAAGGTCCGTCTCCACATCCACCTCCCATCAGGTCAGACTGTCCATGTAGGCCTTGTCCACATCTGTGCCTGTGTTCCCAGGGGGCCTGTATCCTAAATATGCTGAGGGATTTCCTGACGGCTGAGGCCTTTAAGATCGGCATTGTCCGCTACCTCAGACGCTACAGCTTCCAGAACACTGTCAACAGCAACTTGTGGGAAAGCCTGAGCAATGTGAGTGTTCCCTCATGGTTCTGGGAGGGAGTGTTTAGGGATGATTCGTACGGCTCTGTACTGATGTAAGTCAGCTCCACAGATCTGCCAGAGTGATGACCTGGATGAAGGCCTACTGAGAGAGGACTTCTGCTCCCAGCGTCAGTCTGAAGCGTCTGTAAGTGAACGTGGCTCCTAAGAGCATCTTCAACACAGGATTCTGTCCCATATACAATGCTGTACACAGCTATGCATATAGTTTAAATTGTTTATATATTTTGTTTGGCTACTGTGTGTAGAAGTGGTATTCTGAGGATGAGCTGGACGTGAAGACCATCATGGACACCTGGACCATGCAGGAAGGTTTCCCTCTTGTCACAGTGGAGGTCAGGGGTCGTGAAGTCACACTGAGCCAGGAGCGCTACCTCAAGACTGACGACCCCTCCCTCAAAGAGGGGTACGTACCCTGACTGACAATCCTACTGAATACCAGGAAGTGGTTAGAGTTAGGATTAGGGTTCAGATTAGGATTAGGTCCAGTCCTGTACATTTGGGGAAGGGGTTAGGATTTGTGCTGTTGTCGTTATGTAATGCTGAAAGTTAATGGTCATAGTGTTGGTCACATGTCCTCTATAGCTTCCTGTGGCAGGTCCCTCTGACCTACATCACCAGCGCTTCCAGTAACATCCAGCGCTTCCTGCTCAAGAACAAGACTGGTGAGTTTCAGACCAGGTCAAGAGGAGATCAGATGTCAAACTTGAGGAAACAATCTAAGGTGTTTCCTGTTTCCAGCTGTGCTGTACCTGCCAGAGGAGGTGGACTGGGTGAAGTTCAACGTGGACATGAGCGGCTACTACATGGTGCACTACGAGGGCCAGGGCTGGAGAGCTCTGACCCAGCTGCTAAGAAACAACCACACCGCCCTCAGCAGCAATGACCGTGCCAGCCTCATCAACAACGTCTTCCAGCTGGTCAGGTCAGTCACAAACACTGCCATTAGTCAAGGTCTGGAGAGAGCATCTCAACTGGACAGATGATTTTAGTTTCATACTTTTTTGACAGTCTAAACAAGGTTGGAGTTTAGACATGCTATGTTTTTGTCAGTTTTGACCCAAGGTCAGATGAGGTGAACTGAGGATCCATGGAGGTTCATGCAAGATCATTCATTATAAATGATATTCTTGCAAACAGGTTGAATCAAAATATCTTGTCAATGTATCAATAGCATATTGATATGATAAGAGTTTAACCTGGTGTCCCTCCAGTGTTCAGCGTGGGGAAGCGTTGAAAGTGGTGTGGGGTTAGGGTTAACATTAGGTGTTATCCATTGTAATCCTAAACCTGCCCCTCAGCGTGGGGAAGGTGAGTCTGGACGTTGCCCTGGAGTTGTCCCTCTACCTGTCCAAGGAGACAGAGATCATGCCAGTCACCCAGGGACTGGGGGAGCTGGTCCCCATCTACAAGCTGATGGAGAAGAGAGACATGCTGGACCTGGAGAACCAGATGAAGGTACTGATACTGTCAAACAGACGGGTCGGGTGATCCAGCCCGTGGGCTGTCCTTCCAGGGGGTTCAGCTCACTCTGACGGATGACTTAGTGTGAAAATTACGTGAAGAGGAGTGGAGAGAGGTGGAGGCAGAGAGAGGTTGGTAGAGCTGATACCAGAGGTGTTCACAGCAACTTACCCTTTCCCCAGAGCTACATAGTGGAGCTGTTCCAGCAGCTGATTGATGGTCAGACGTGGAGCGACGAGGGCTCTGTGTCCCAGCGCGTGCTAAGGAGCTACCTGCTGCTGTTTGCCTGCGTCAGAAACCACCCCCCTTGCATCGCCACGGCATCACAGCTCTTCACCCGCTGGAGGGAGTCTGACGGAAACATGAGGTTAGAGGTCACTAAGCATTTAACCTCTCCTCACTGACCTTGGAGTTTTAGGCTCAATCCCAATGTCTCCTCTGACCAATCACACACTGACTTGACATCACATGGTAAATGGTTGAGTGCAGGAGGCTTTTATTTTTGTTTCTAACTATGTTGCAAAGGGTACATAAAGGGCTAAAAAAACATTAGAGAGAATGCACCTCAAAATGAGGATGGACGTTGGTATGGGCACTAGTTAGCAGACAATAAAACAGTTTTGACCCCTCCCAGCCTCCCTAGTGATGTCAGCTTGGCAGTGTTTGCCATCGGAGCCCGTACTCCAGATGGGTGGGACTTCCTGTTTGAGAAGTATCGACAGTCTATGCACACCTCTCTGAAGAGCCGTATCAAGTCAGCCCTGACCATCAGCCCCCTGCAGGACAAGTTAAAGTGGTCAGTTGATACACAATGGAATCGGAAGACAACTTCCTTACATGTTTCACTGTAATATACTAAAATGTCTTTGAGTAGAGACAAAAGCATTTACCGTAAACCTGACTGGATATCCTCCTTGCTCTTCTTCTCCCAGGATGATGGAGCAGAGTCTGTCAGGGGAGGTGATGAAGAGTCAGGACCTTCCTCATGTGGTCATCTCCATCAGTAGGAACCCCCGAGGCTTCGCACTGGCTTGGGACTTCCTCCGACACAACTGGCTCTCCCTGATCAGGAAGTATGAACACAGACTGTCCCTTATCAGGAATATGAACACCTAGACTGTCCCTGATCAGGAATATGAATACCTAGACTGTCCCTGATCAGGAATATGAACACAGACTGTCCCTGATCAGGAATATGAACACAGACTGTCCCTGATCAGGAATATGAACACCTAGACTGTCCCTGATCAGGAATATGAACCTAGGAAGTATGAATACCTAGACTCGATCTCCCCGAAGCCGGCTGTCAGGTATTGATTCATCATGTCACCCTTAAATCATGCCCTTCTTCACTAGGTTTGACCTGGGCTCTCATTCTATTGCTGGAATGGTGAATGGAGTGACCAACCAGTACTCCACCAGGGAGAAGCTGGAGGAGGTAGGTTTGGATATAGACCTGTATTTAGGAAACCATTGAGTCAAAACAGTCAGTATTTCTACTTACTGGTGTGTTTGTTGTGTTGCGTTTGTGCCCTCCTCAGGTGAGTAGCTTCTTTGGAGGTCTGACTGAGGAGACTGGGGCGAGTCTGAGGTGCATCAAGCAGACCAGCCAAACCATTCAGGAGAACATCCGTTGGATGGACCGGCACCTGCCTCTGCTGCAGGCCTGGCTGGACCGACACCACCCCGGGCCCGGACCCAGCTCCACCCCAGTAGGCTCTGGACCCAGCTCCACCCCAGCACCACAGAGACATGAGGACTTATAAGGCTCTTAGACTAAAACCTAATGGGTCTGACAGAGTATCTTTGGTAAAATGCTGAAAACCATTGCGAGATGTCACTTCTGAAACAGCCCAGACTGAGAGTCAGCTGCCTGGGTTAGTTACCAGTCCTCTTCCTAGTCCAGAGCTCTGTATCACTAACAAACACGTGGTTTATCAAACTACAGTTGTCAAAATTTCAACCATATCAAATTATTTAAAAATGAGGATGCTGACTATATCCTTCTTCACCACATCTTAAACTGTTGACTTCCGGGTTACTGTGTGGGCCTGAGTGTGACATCTGCGGTGTTTGGTGAATGTGCCTTTCTTAGTGACCTGCCTGCTTCCTGGACAATCTTAATGGACTTCCCAAGATGTTGGTTGCCTAGGTAACTGGTCTCTGGAGAGGGTTAGGGTTACAGGGTTAGGGTTGACCCTGTAGTAACTGGTCTCTGGAGAAGGTTAGGGTTAGGGTTGATCCTGTAACTTTAGTTTATGAAGAATAACTGACTCCAAGATCCACTTTATTAGGATTTAGAGGCAAGTCTGAAAGGTATTTAATACTATCATTTGATGATGGAAAATAAGTTTGTGTCATTTTGTGATCAATTAAAATAAAGCTCTAGGTGTGGTCTTACCCATGTGGTCATGTAGTACTTTGGTATCAGGAAGATGCCAGACAGTCATGAAAGCAACCTAGACATGCACACTGCATTTAGAAAAATAACTCAAGTTTATTGTCAAGGTTTGGTCCATTGTCCTGATACCAGAACTTTATAACACTTGAAACAGGAAATGTCAAGGCCAAATCACTAACACTTCCTGAGTCAAAAGTCAAAATTAGACTCTGTATGACACAATAGGAAACATCTGCTTAAAATAGACTGAAAAGGGTTCCATGAAAACTGGCTAACCCTAACCCTATTCAGCCAAAAACCTATCTAACCCCAACCCTAACCCTATTCAGCCAAAAACCTATCTAACCCCAACCCTAACCCTATTCAGCCAAAAACCTATCTAACCCCAACCCTATCCATCCCCAACCCTATCCATCCCCAACCCTATCCATCCCCAACCCTATCCATCTCCAACCCTATCCATCCCCAACCCTATCCATCCCCAAACTTATCCATCTCCAACCCTATCCATCCCCAACCCTATCCATCCCCAACCCTATCCATCCCCAACCCTATCCATCTTCAACCCGAATCTAGAGTCTCCTCCAGGGAACCCTTTTTAACAGCTGTGGTACTCACAACTGCTTCCCACTTTTAGCAAGGAGAGTTGCAGTCACACATTTACCAGACGAGTTAAGCTTCCTCAGAAACGTGAGTCTGGAGTTTTAAACAGCAGAGTACAATCACACCTGCCCTCCAAGAGAAACAGGTGGCTGCAGTTATACGTGCTGCCCTCGGGGAGCGCTGTGTGAGTGGATGCAGCAGGGGCAGCAGTGGAGGGTGTCATGGATGAACAGGTCACACTCCACACAGAACACACTGCTGCACACAGGGCAGGTGAACACCTGCACAAGGGACAGGATAAGAGTGACACCAAGGGAACAATCCAAAACGGTAATGTGATGTCATCGTGATACAACAATTTGGTGTGTGAAGGTGATTGGGTTAAACTGTTCAGCATGTCTGGTGTGTGTGAAGGTGATTGGGTTAAACTGTCCAGCATGTCTGGTGTGTGTGAAGGTGATTGGGTTAAATTGTCCAGCATGTCTGGTGTGTGAAGGTGATTGGGTTAAACTTTCCAGCATGTCTGGTGTGTGAAGGTGATTGGGTTAAACTGTTCAGCATGTCTGGTGTGTGAAGGTGATAAAATGTTTGGGATGAAACTTACACTTTTATCTTTAAGTTCCCCTTGGCATGCCTGGCAGAACCTGAAACAGTAGAGCAGGTTTAAGGACTGGGGGTTCTACAATAGAGGGGTTAGGGGGGTATATTAGAAGGGTTAAGGGTGTATATTAGAAGGGTTACGGTTATATCTTAGAAGGGTTAAGGGTGTATATTAGAAGGGTTACGGTTATATATTAGAAGGGTTAAGGGTGTATATTAGAAGGGTTACGGGTGTATATTAGAGGGATTAAGGTTATATATTAGAAGGGTTAAGGGTGTATATTTGAAGGGTTAAGGGTGTATATTAGAAAGGTTACGGGTGTATATTTGAAGGGTTAAGGGTGTGTATTAGAAGGGTTACGGGTGTATATTAGAATGGTTAAGGGTGTATATTAGAGGGGTTACGGGTGCGTATTAGAGGGGTTAAGGGTGTATATTAGAATGGTTAAGGGTGTATATTAGAAGGGTTAAGGGTGTATATTAGAAGGGTTACGGGTGTATATTAGAAGGGTTACGGGTGTATATTAGAATGGTTAAGGGTGTATATTAGAATGGTTAAGGGTGTATATTAGAATGGTTAAGGGTGTATATTAGAATGGTTAAGGGTGTATATTAGAATGGTTAAGGGTGTATATTAGAATGGTTAAGGGTGTATATTAGAATGGTTAAGGGTGTATATTAGAATGGTTAAGGGTGTATATTAGAATGGTTAAGGGTGTATATTAGAATGGTTAAGGGTGTATATTAGAATGGTTAAGGGTGTATATTAGAATGGTTAAGGGTGTATATTAGAAGGGTTACGGGTGTATATTAGAAGGGTTACGGGTGTATATTAGAAGGGTTACGGGTGTATATTAGAAGGGTTAAGGGTGTATATTAGAATGGTTAAGGGTGTATATTAGAAGGGTTAAGGGTGTATATTAGAAGGGTTAAGGGTGTATATTAGAAGGGTTAAGGGTGTATATTAGAAGGGTTACGGGTGTATATTAGAAGGGTTACGGGTGTATATTAGAATGGTTACGGGTGTATATTAGAAGGGTTACGGGTGTATATTAGAAGGGTTACGGGTGTATATTAGAAGGGTTACGGGTGTATACTAGAAGGGTTACGGGTGTATACTAGAAGGGTTACGGGTGTATACTAGAAGGGTTACGGGTGTATACTAGAAGGGTTACGGGTGTATACTAGAAGGGTTACGGGTGTATACTAGAAGGGTTACGGGTGTATATTAGAAGGGTTACGGGTGTATATTAGAAGGGTTACGGGTGTATATTAGAAGGGTTAAGGGTGGTATATTAGAAGGAGGGTTACTGGGTGTAAGATTAAGAGGTTAGCGCGGTGATAAATTAGTGAAGGGTTACAGGGGTGTATAGGTTAGACAGGGTTTACGGGTGTATATCAGAAGGGTTAAGGGTGTATATTAGAAGGGTTACGGGTGTATATTAGAAGGGTTAAGGGTGTATATTAGAAGGGTTACGGGTGTATATCAGAAGGGTTAAGGGTGTATATTAGAAGGGTTACGGGTGTATATTAGAAGGGTTAAGGGTGTATATTAGAAGGGTTAAGGGTGTATATTAGAAGGGTTAAGGGTGTATATTAGAAGGGTTACGGGTGTATATTAGAAGGGTTACGGGTGTATATTAGAAGGGTTAAGGGTGTATATTAGAAGGGTTACGGGTGTATATTAGAAGGGTTACGGGTGTATATTAGAAGGGTTACGGGTGTATATTAGAAGGGTTACGGGTGTATATTAGAAGGGTTACGGGTGTATATTAGAAGGGTTATGGGTGTATATTAGAAGGGTTACGGGTGTATATTAGAAGGATATTTGTGTTGGTGGCCCACCTCTCTCCTCCATGCTGCAGGGGACCCTCCAGGAAGGTGTTCATGGGGAACAGGTGGTGGAAGGAACGGGCCAGGTGAGGAGCAGAGACCAGCGTCAACCCTGAAGAACACTGCAGCATCACCAGCAGCTCACACACACCCTAACTGGCCTACTGAACATCTTCATAGTGTTGGAGAAACATACCACACACTCTGCATTCCACCGGGAGCTCTGTGTACTTGGCATGACACTGAGGGCAGAAGAACCCCCCTAGAGACAAGCCTGTTTCACTGCTGCTGTCCAGGTGCCTGGCAACACACACAGTACATATACACAGACTCAATATACACACACTCTTAATACACTCACAGTACACATACACACACTCAATACACACACAGCAGATATACACACACTCTTAATACACACACAGTAAATACACACACACAGTAGATATACACACACTCTAAATATACACACAGTAAATAAACACAGACTTAATATACACACAGTAAATATACACAGACTTAATATACACACAGTAAATATACACACACACGCAATATAAAAACACAGTAAATATCAATGAATGGTAAGATACAGAACTGTAATAAAGCACAAATTGCTCTACAGATTGTGACTTCCAGTCATCATGGGTGCCCCTAGTACATGATAACGGCATGCGTGTATGAGGTTTGGGGACTCCATGGTAACCCTGACATCACCTACGCCATGCTGAAGGCTGGTCTGGGCTCCAGGTCAGAGAGTGAAGCCATGGTATGCTGGGGGAACCCTGCCAACAGTCAACAACAATCAGTTACTGTATTTTCTTCCAGTGGACACAAGAATTCCACATGCAGGACTAAGCTAGAGTAAAGCCCTAGAGAGACAGATGTGTCAACACACTGTCAGGAAACTAGCATATGGTTCATGTGTCTTGAAATGGTTCCTAACAGAGCCCAGCAGGAGATACAGACTCACCGAAGAGAGTGAAGAGAAATACCCCAGAACGTTTTTGTGTAACCGAACTGAATAATATGTGCATTGGTGGCTGTCTTGTGTTGCCTTGTGGGATCTCTGTAACGTTCATGGGTCATGGTAAACTAACTGTAATGTGTAAAGAGCTGAGCTCTAAGATTATAGGCTCATAAGGTCGTATGCAGAGCCAGAGCAAAATGGAGCTGACGCAACCATTTGTTTCTATGGCTCTGTGTTACTCATACTATGTATGAGTAACACAGAGTAACACAGAGTAACACAGAGTAACACAGAGTAACACAGAGTAACACAGTCAATGTATGGTAAGAATCATCTGATGCTTGGATATACGGTACAGAAATTACATGGGGGGTCTAACCCTGTCCCATGTCTAACCCTAACCCCCTGCTTAGTGAGTAACTCTGCTAACTCATACTAGTCCCCTCAATGTAAACTATTAAACTTTTCATCACGATGCTTAAACGTTGCATTATTATTATGAACAAAAACTATAGATAGGTGTTGTAGCTGTAGACAGACAGGTGAGGTAGCTGCAGACAGACAGGTGAGGTAGCTGCAGACAGACAGGTGAAGTAGCTGCAGACAGACAGGTGAGGTAGCTGCAGACAGACAGGTGAAGTAGCTGCAGAGAGACAGGTGAAGTAGCTGCAGACAGACAGGTGAGGTAGCTGCAGACAGACAGGTGAGGTAGCTGCAGACAGACAGGTGAGATAGCTGCAGACAGACAGGTGAGGTAGCTGCAGACAGACAGGTGAGGTAGCTGCAGACAGGTCAGATAGCTGCAGACAGACAGGTGAGGTAGCTGCAGACAGACAGGTGAGGTAGCT
>BROE01000008.1:39693-52734 GCA_036571765.1 Plecoglossus altivelis
TCTCTTCACATTCCTCCTTTCTTTCTTCGCTTCCCTCCTCGTTGCTTCTTCTTATTTTCTAAATCCCCTCTTTTCCTTTATCTTATAACTTACTCTCCTGTTCCCTCTCGATCTCAATAAAACGCAAAAAAACTTGCTCTCTCTCAACAAACGCCGCGAACTTGCTCGTCGCTGTTCCTCCTTCCTATTCATCCTTCTGCTAAACTTTCTATTTCGTATATTCTTACATCTCCTCTTCTCGGTGCATCTTTTTTTATCTTCCTCTCTGTCACTCTCTGCTCTTTACTCATTCTTCCTAGCACCTTCTTTTCCATTCCCTTCCCCACACCCTCCTTACTTCCTTTTATTCCTTTCTAAATAACTTTCCTTCTGTTTTATAAACTCTTTGCTCCTTTTTCTTGCTACTCTCTGTTCGTCACTTCACTCGCTTTCTTCCTCTTCACTCCTCTTTCTTCTCCTCCTTCACCTCATTCAAAAAAACTTATTTCTTTTATTGCTCCCGGTGCAGCTATCCTTTTCTTCTTCGCCGTACTATTCCTTTGCCTTTCTGTATTCCTTATCTCTCCTCCTATTTTGCTCTCCTCAAGTAGTCATCCGCGCTCTCGTTCTGTTTGTCTCTTATCTTCTCTTTTTTCCTCATTTAATTCCACTTCTTCTTTTTCCTCCTCTCCTCCTTCCATCCCCATCCTCCCCCACCTTCTCGTGTACTGCTATACCTCTTCTTATGCATCTCCGCTTCGCTACTCCTTCCTCAACTAACTTCTTTCTATCTCTCTCCCCCCCCCTTCCCCTTCCCCTTATCTCTGCGAACAGGCAATAGCGCAGACCGACAGGTGAGATAGTGCAGAGACAGGTGGGTAGTGCGAACAGGTGGAAGCCATGCGACAGACGGTGAGGTGCTGGCAGGAACGAAGGTGAGGTAGTGCAGACGGAGGGTGAGTAGCTGGCAGACAGGTCAGATAGCTGCAGACAGACAGGTGACAGGTAGTGCAGACGACGGTGAGCGTAGCTGCAGAAGCAGGTGACGTAGCTGCAGACAGACAGGTGAGATAGCATTCACTGACCCATCCTGATGAGGGAGCACTCAGCTGAGGAGCTGGCTGGAGGAGGCTTCACATGGAACATCAACAGCTCTTTGAAGTGGCTTTCATCCAGGATCACGTGGTATGATCCTGTCACAGAGGAAACACGTCCAACCAAATTAATTTATATGTAATTTTGTTTTACGGACGTCACACAACAGACACTATTGTGAATTTCAATCCATTTTAGTCCCTTCTGTCTTCATGGCTGATCCTGTGTGTGTGGAAGTGTTAGGGTTAACCCTAACCCTAAGTGTTAGGTAGCAGGCCTTCCCCTTGCTCAACACTGGCTGAACTTCATCACCCTCTATGGGAACAAACTGCAGCTTGTCATCAGTGTTGTGCAGGTGGTTCCTCACCTCCAGTCTCTCTTGTTAGCACCGTGCAGACACGCACCTCTGCAGACAGTCCAATGACAGACACGCGGATCTTCAGAGTCTTCAGGGTCTTCAGATGACATGAGGAAGGAAATACCATGAGACTAATAAAGACAAACTTGTAGAGCAGCAAAAGATTGGTAATGAAAAGATATACTGAATGATGAATAATAATGGAAATATTGACTGTTGTTATTGTAATTATATGCATTCTCTTGTAAATACATATTCAGAATATCCAATATTCGTCACATTAAATGAATGTGCATTAGTTAGCATAGCTGCTTGCATGGGGTTAAGAGTAGGCATAATAAGCATTAGCTACAGCCTACCCCTTTGGTAACTACGTGTTAAACATCTTGTTTTATATGATTATGTATGTGTACAAACATGCTTCTGACTAACTGCATGTATGTTCCTATATGTTTTATGCTTTCCTGTACAAAATACAGTAATTACGATCTTGTTTTATGCTTATTGACCAACAATGAATGAACACTGCAGCATCATGTGAAACGGGTTAGCTGGCCTTTTACCTTGATCAGCTCATAGATATTTGCTGGGTCACAGGTGGTGAGGCTGCTGAAGATGATTAGAACTTCCCTGCTGGTGTGACCAGGCAGGTGTCTGCAGAGAGACATAACAGCCTAAAAACAAACTAACATGTACATGGCACATTTATGAATGTACTGCACAAACTTCCTACTTGAGAGTCTGCATAGCCAGAGTGAGTGAGTTGTAGAGAGATGGCTCTCCGACACAGGTGGAGTCCAGCGCTTTCTTCAGGGCTGAAACATGCTTCTTTGGATTACCTAGGAGACACAGCAACACATTGAACCTGCTCTGGTACTGTCCTGAGCATTACTGTTATTCTGTTCTGTTCTCCCCCTTTCTCCCCCTCCTATTTGTCCGTTTCATCCCTTCTCCCCATGCCTCTCTCTGTCCCCAACCCCACCTCTCTACCCAGCATCTCCACCCTCTCTCCCCTCCATCCTCTCCAATCCATCTGTCCTCTCCCCCTCTTTCTTCCCCCTCTCTGAATAGGATCCAGTATCCATCATCTTGCAGCTGCATGTCTGGGAAGACTGAGGACACTGGAGGAATATCCTGATTCTCACCTGAAGACACTGGAGGAATATCCTGATTCTAACCTGAAGACACTGGAGGAACATCCTGATTCTCACCTGAAGACACAGGAGGAATATCCTGATTCTAACCTGAAGACACTGGAGGAATATCCTGATTCTAACCTGAAGACACTGGAGGAATATCCTGATTCTAACCTGAAGACACTGGAGGAATATCCTGATTCTAACCTGAAGACACTGGAGGAATATCCTGATTCTAACCTGAAGACACTGGAGGAATATCCTGATTCTAACCTGAAGACACTGGAGGAATATCCTGATTCTAACCTGAAGACACTGGAGGAATATCCTGATTCTAACCTGAAGACACTGGAGGAATATCCTGATTCTAACCTGACTGAGGACACTGGAGGAATATCCTGATTCTAACCTGAAGACACTGGAGGAATATCCTGATTCTAACCTGAAGACACTGGAGGAATATCCTGATTCTAACCTGACTGAAGACACTGGAGGAATATCCTGATTCTAACCTGACTGAGGACACTGGAGGAATATCCTGATTCTAACCTGACTGAAGACACTGGAGGAATATCCTGATTCTAACCTGAAGACACTGGAGGAATATCCTGATTCTAACCTGACTGAAGACACTGGAGGAATATCATGATTCTAACCTGACTGAAGACACTGGAGGAATATCATGATTCTAACCTGACTGAAGACACTGGAGGAATATCATGATTCTAACCTGACTGAAGACACTGGAGGAATATCATGATTCTAACCTGACTGAAGACACTGGAGGAATATCATGATTCTAACCTGACTGAAGACACTGGAGGAATATCATGATTCTAACCTGACTGAAGACACTGGAGGAATATCATGATTCTAACCTGACTGAAGACACTGGAGGAATATCATGATTCTAACCTGACTGAAGACACTGGAGGAATATCATGATTCTAACCTGACTGAAGACACTGGAGGAATATCCTGATTCTAACCTGACTGAGGACACTGGAGGAATATCCTGATTCTAACCTGACTGAAGACACTGGAGGAATATCCTGATTCTAACCTGACTGAGGACACTGGAGGAATATCCTGATTCTAACCTGAAGACACTGGAGGAATATCCTGATTCTAACCTGAAGACACAGGAGGAATATCATGATTCTAACCTGAAGACACTGGAGGAATATCCTGATTCTAACCTGAAGACACAGGAGGAATATCCTGATTCTAACCTGAAGACACTGGAGGAATATCCTGATTCTAACCTGACTGAAGACACTGGAGGAACATCCTGATTCTCACCTGAAGACACAGGAGGAATATCCTGATTCTAACCTGAAGACACTGGAGGAATATCCTGATTCTAACCTGAAGACACTGGAGGAATATCCTGATTCTAACCTGACTGAAGACACTGGAGGAATATCCTGATTCTAACCTGAAGACACTGGAGGAATATCCTGATTCTAACCTGAAGACACTGGAGGAATACTGATATCACCTGACTGGAGAACTGGAGGAATATCCTGATTTTATGAGGACACTGGAGGACTATGCCTGATACTAATCTGGAAGACACTGGGAGGAATATTCCTGATCTAACCTGGATGAGGACACTGGAGGAATAATCCTGATTCTAACTGACTGAGGACACTGGATGGATATCTGATTCTAACTGACTCGAAGACCTGAGGAATATGATGATTCTAAAACTGAAGACATGGAGGAATATACTGATTCAACTGCTGAAGACTGGAGAATACTGATCTTAAACTGACTGAGGACTGGAGGAATATCTGATTCTAACTGAAGACAACTGGGAGTGAAGTAATGCCTGGATTTAACCTGAAGACACTGGGGTATATGATTCAACTAAGACACGGAGGAATATCTGGATTCTGAACCTGAAAGAACTGGAGAAATCCTGATTGCTAACTCTGACTGAGGAAGGAGGAATATCTGATTTAACCTTGACTAGGAGCCTGGAGGAATATTGATTTCACTGAAACGAACAGGAGGAATATCTGATTTCTAACCTGAACACTGGAGTGAACATCCTGATTCTCACCTGAAGACACTGGAGGAATATCCTGATTCTAACCTGACTGAGGACACTGGAGGAACATCCTGATGCTCACCTGCCAGGTCTGTCAGCTTTTCTGCCCTTTTATTCTTGGTGGTGATGATGCCAACCTAAATACAATCACAAGTCATGAAAAGGAAAGTTGTCTTTGAAAACGACGGGTGACATTCATAGGGCTAGGCACAGCAGACACTTGCCTGGCTAATAGGGTTCTGGTCGAAGTACTCCTCCACAAAAAACTCAATCAGCTGCAAAGTAGAAGAGAAGTCAGTTACTCAATACATAAACTATGCATATGGTTTACATTATTATCATAGCCTTACACTGGGAACAGCATCATGGTCTTTATGAATCCTTACCCAAAGAGGTAAGGGGAGGGTGGAGGTGAACTATATACCCAGAGGGTGGAGGTGAACTATATTACCAGAAGGTGGAGGTGAACTATATAACCAGAGGGTGGAGGTGAGTTATATACCTTGAGGGTGGAGGTGAACTATATTACCAGAAGGTGGAGGTGAACTATATACCTTGAAGGTGGAGGTGAGTTATATACCTTGAGGGTGGAGGTGAGCTATATTACCAGAAGGTGGAGGTGAACTATATACCTTGAGGGTGGAGGTGAGTTATATACCTTGAGGGTGGAGGTGAGTCTGTTGGGTTTCAGGTCCTGGTCCTCCATGGTTCTGGAGGTGTCAATTACCACATATAGATGCCTCATCTGTGAAGCACAATGACATGATGTCATGACGCTGGGAACAAGTCTAAAGTGAGGTCAACACACCCTCACGCTCTACAGCAGACACCTCATAGCAATGGGCAGGAAGACAGCATGTGCCATGAAAGAACAAACAGATGTCAAACTCACCATCCCAAGGCGTACCTGTCCATGACTCTCAAACACCCTGTGTGGATCAATGCCAGGATATTAACCTTAAGGTACATATAACTACATTTACATGTCTACATTTTATTTAATTAGCAGACGCCATATCCTAAGTGACATACAAATAGTGCATTTAGCAAGTACAGCATAAGGGTCAGAAATGGACATATCTAACTTCTAGTTAGAATAAAGGAGGTATTTCCAAGGCTCAGTTACCACAACAGCTGTCAGACGGTGCAACAACAGTCAGACTGGAAACTCTCTTCAAACAGACCTTTTCCTTTTGGCTTGGAAGAGGATGTCTTCTACAGTGGCTTTGAGTGACCCAGATTCATCTTCCTTGAGTACTTCCCTGTAAGACAAAACACACCAGGGTGATGATGTCAGTGGACCAAGGTAACAGACTGATCATGTCAGTGGACCAAGGTAACCGACTGATCATGTCAGTGGACCAAGGTAACAGACTGATCATGTCAGTGGACCACCATAACAGGCTGATCATGTCAGTGGACCAAGGTAACAGGCTGATCATGTCAGTGGACCAAGGTAACAGACTGATCATGTCAGTGGACCACCATAACAGGCTGATCATGTCAGTGGGCCACCATAACAGGCTGATGATGTCAGTGGACCACCATAACAGGCTGATGATGTCAGTGGGCCACCATAACAGGCTGATGATGTCAGTGGACCACCATAACAGGCTGATCATGTCAGTGGACCTGCATAACAGGCTGATCATGTCAGTGGACCACCATAACAGACTGATCATGTCAGTGGACCACCATAACAGGCTGATCATGTCAGTGGGCCAGCATAACAGACTGATCATGTCAGTGGGCCACCATAACAGACTGATGATGTCAGTGGGCCACCATAACAGGCTGATCATGTCAGTGGGCCACCATAACAGGCTGATCATGTCTGTGGACCACCATAACAGACTGATCATGTCAGTGGGCCACCATAACAGACTGATCATGTCAGTGGGCCATCATAACAGACTGATCATGTCAGTGGACCACCATAACAGGCTGATCATGTCAGTGGACCACCATAACAGGCTGATCATGTCAGTGGACCAAGGTAACAGGCTGATCATGTCAGTGGACCACCATAACAGACTGATCATGTCAGTGGACCACCATAACAGACTGATCATGTCAGTGGGCCACCATGACAGGCTGATCATGTCTGTGGACCACCATAACAGACTGATCATGTCAGTGGACCAACATAACAGACTGATCATGTCAGTGGGCCACCATAACAGGCTGATCATGTCAGTGGACCACCATAACAGGCTGATCATGTCAGTGGATCAACATAACAGACTGATCATGTCAGTGGACCAACATAACAGGCTGATCATGTCAGTGGACCTGCATAACAGGCTGATCATGTCAGTGGACCTGCATAACAGGCTGGTGGTTCTGCACCGTGGGGACATGCACCCCAGTAAACCGAGGCTTACCATGTCCGCTCGTATCCTCCCTCCCAGCGCTTAGCTCTCTCTGGCTCCTCGTCCATGACAGGGGTTCCCTTGTTAACCGGTAACTAGCTGCAGTTGAAGAAAAATATTACTACGGGATTAAGACGTAAACATTTGGATGTAATAACAATTTGTAGTTTTAACAGCTACGTAGATACATAGCTACGATAACTAGTTCTGCAAATAAAGACGCCTTAATTTACAAACAAGAACAGGAAATAATATTCAATTGCTTGTCGAACATAAAATAACCAAATCACCTTCTTTATTGACGTTAGACTCTTGTTTCAAATGGAAAAATAATAACCTGAAAAGGTTACCTTATCTTTTGTCTTCACTGCTGTAATCTGTAAACCAAGCTGCCCGGTGCAGTGAAACACTAGTCCTCCGGATACATGCTGCGCACAATGAGTTCCGCATTTAATAATTTGTTGCTGATTTATAATTCATAGACTTATGATTTAAATTACTGTATTAGTTAGGAAAAATAGTCAATGTAATAGACATATTAATTGGGTGAGGTTGTTCTATTGGTATTAAAGGTTCAATGACGAAGGTTGCGACAGTTCGTCTTGTCAAATCAGTCAAACCCATGTAAAACCCCAGTATCAAAAAGGTTGTGACGTTGTGAAAAACAAAAAACAAAATACAATGATTTGTATCTTATAAACCTAATCTTATAAACTTCTGTTATTCAATATAGAACATTGAAAACATAAAGCGTTTAAACTCATGAATGTAAAGTAAACTATAATGTTATTTTGAAGTTGATGGCAGTTTGTATCTGTCCAGGAACTGAAGAGACCAGTGGCTGGAGTTGTGGGAGATGAATGTTGCGACTTAAATGTTTCATACAGGATTCTTGCTACTTTATTCTCTCCAATCTCTCTCTCCAGTCTCTCGGTCTTTGTTTTAGATCATACTGGTACTGCCATGATTTCATTATCAACCATCATTCTCTTTTGGGACCAGGAACTCATGTAAGGTGAGTTCTGACCAAAGATTGCGCGATCTCTCTACCAGGCGCGGATAAACCCTCATCACTATCTGAGAACAACTCGCCTTTTGACTGATACATCACAAGCTGGTGGTCAACGAGTCCATGGTCAGATTGTAGTCAGTGCGAACTGTCAGAACACGAGCTTCTGTTGTCGAGAAAGAGATATCGGTGGGTAGTGTGAAATGCGCAGGAGAGCGACGAGAGTACCATGCTTTTAGTCTTCGTTGAGTCAAGACTGACGTATTTGTGCTAGGTTTCTTTGCTGTTCAGGCTGCATGCACCCCCATACATACAGACTGCTGACCCCCCAATACACAGACCTGCTGAACACCAATACACAGACCTGGGCAAAGATCCAATACTCTTCAAGATCCTGTCATGAATGACAGAATAATCGGCAAGATAGGATAGAGGATCAAGATTTACCATGGAAACTCGTATGCTGATCCACCAATCACAACTGCTGACCCCCTCCAATACACAGATGACTGCTGGGCTCGTCACACGTGGTACAGAACAAGACCCCTCGCCTGAACCATCCCATACAAACTTTTCCTAGACAGGTGAGACTGAGACTGAACCAGCAAATACTAGATGCACGTGTCTGAACACTTAGATATATAATACTTCTCAGATAATATCCTGACTGACCCAACTAAGACACAGACTGCTGCACATCAATACACCGACTACTGACCCCGCAATAACGTAACCTCACCCCCTGTCACGTTCGGTTGCTGAGGAAATGCGAATCAGAATGTGGGAATGATGGAGCTAACACGCGAGACCGCGAACTTCCTGTCCACACTGCAAATAGACAGCGACAGTATCTCCGCTTTTACCGAGATTTTTTGAAGGGGAAGTCTAGTTTGTCGGTGACGGGGTGGGAACCACGTGTCTACGTAATGGGAAGCCGATGTTTCGCTTCGACTCCACCTCCCCTCCTAGCCCACCCATCTTCAGCGCAGGGACAGACTATACGGGACCACTGAAACAGACGTTTCTACAGGATACGTTCTACTTTTCAGAGGACAGTCAGCTTATTCAACAAGGTGTGGACACCTCAGAAACACTAGTAGACCTGCGCGGAGAAATAGGGAGAGACCTGGGTTTAATCTGAAATATTAAACACCCTTTGAAGAAACAGAAAGAAATGAATTGATATGTGCTGTGATTTGTATTAAGGCAGTTATACGGCACCGGCGACCGGTTTTCCCAGTTATACGGCACCGGTGGATTGTGTTTCATGCGCTGTTTTCTGGGAGCCTCGGCTACAGTGTTCGATTAGAGATGCTACATCTACCGGCTTGTTAACGTTCAGACCAAATCCACTCGCAACCTGTTCCAAGTACCAAGCGAACTAATATGCGATGTTTTTTTGTCCAGAAACCCCACGCGTTTCGCCGTGTTCACGCCAACACCGCATGCCTGTCTGCTACACCGCTCCCCCCGTGCGGCAGATGTGATCTAAAGAGTGTGTTTGGGCTTCCGACGCGCCGGCCAGGCGGTAGCAGCGCCAGTAGCGGTGAACTGAACACCAATACACAGACCTGCTGAACACCAAGACTGCTCATGCTGAACACAAGCCAGAGTCAGGGCAGCCAGGTGTATTTTTATGATTCCTTTAATTCTTCACCCATGTGGACAATCTGGTTGTTACTGATGTATGGCATGAATTTAAAGGGTTGAAATAAAAACAGCTTTTGAGTGTCAAGGATTGTTTTAGGGTGTTCTGCATTGTGCATATCTCTGAATTTGTTGTTTCAAGTATTTGAGTTTGAAGATGTTGGTTTGAATTATCTAAACTCTAGTCTAACAAGCGTGTTAGTGAACAGGAAGTGTTCAACCCAAAATATATATTTGAACAATCAGGCAACAACATCCTTCTGCGAGTAGTTTATTGTTGTAAATACTGTTACAAACGTTCCTGTATTGACACAGCAAAGTAGCTCAATAGTTGTAACGTCACAGAAAAAAGCTAGCAAATAAATTAACATTGCAATTGCTGTACAGAAAGTGTATTTTTCTTGTTTCATCATCATTAGACACATCAACAAACAATTTGTTAAGATTAATTACATTCAAAACAAGTGCATTTATAAACACTACTTAGTCAACTCCTCAGTCGCATGTAGATGATCCCAACCAATACTAAGTAGTTCCTCCTCAGACTTCCTGCCAAACAGTGTTATGTCTGTACAGCTAACATCATTCTACACAGTCAACGTGGTTTCCTAGGTTAATTCAGAATCTCTTTGAGGGATCTTGCCTACAGTCTGAATTTATCACATTATTTTATCAAAGCTTGCTTATAAGGTCAATCCAAACTCAACACACAAAAGCCATTAGAAGTATATACCCATATATATATATCATATATTTATATCTATGTTTCCAGCTGGTTTTGGTTTTTAACTTGGAGTAAAGGTGGTCACGCCACACACACAAGAAGCTGGGAGGATAGGTCTAACTCTCCTCGTCTAACCCCAGAACGACGCTAGAAGCTAATATGTTCTACGTCACTAAGCTAATAAAAAGTACAGTATTGGTAATAAGGCCAATGAGCTTCTGGGATATGATTTGGACAATCAGATGTTGAGTCACACAGGTGGGTAAGGGGAGTTGTTCAGCTTGTGGCAGTGTAACCGTAGTGACCACACACATGAAGATGCAGGTAAGAAACACGCATCGCCTCAGCCTTCTACAAGACGCTACTCTGAAGCCATCAATATTTTTGTAAACACAGTCAGGAGGAATTTCGGAAGTAGGAAGTGACATGAGTAAACCGGATGTGAGCCAGGTGGTCAAGGTCAAAGGTTGTATACAGACCTTAAAGCGGAGGCTTCCAGGAAGTAGTAATGTTAGCAACAAAGCAGGTAGCCATTATAACATTTACAGCAGGAAGTTACTTCCATGTCTCCTTGCACAGCAGCAGTTTGGGATGAATTGCATTGTTTACAATTGCACATAATCCTTGAAAGAAGATTCCAAAGATTCTACATCTGAACGATATGGTGGTCAGTAGGGCATGTGATGTGTCCATCTATTTCCTATGCATTATTCTCAGTTGAATATTGTAAAACCACACGTATGGTAACATATCAAAATTTCACAGCTGTTAAACTGAGGAATATATGTTCTTACAGGTATGGCAATCCATGTGTTTGCCATACCTACCAAAGCTTTTAGCACATGCCAAATACTTTGACCAACATTAAGGGGTAGTAGCCAACCATTATAACAGTGTAAATCATCACTTCCTGGATGAGTGATCTATACAAGGCAATAACCAGAAGGATCTACGTACCCAGCATCCGTCCAAAGAAGCTTCCAGGTTATTCTATTTCAAGCAGAATTAGTGACATGCACTCACAAGACTGCAATCTATTCATAATAGGGTGAAAATAGCATGTTCACTAGACTGCAATCTTTTCATAACAGGGTGATTAGCGGATTCAGTTCTACATCTGCAATAAAGGAAGTCTAGTCTTCTATAATGACAAACATACTTCACTATGGTCCCTACTTCAAGACCTTGACGGACTTCGGAGTTGATTTGCCTTTTCAGTACCATCAGTCAATCACATCTGCTAAATAAAACAACAAAATAATATGATGCAGAGTAAATTAATAAATACAGTTTCTCCATCCTTCAAGTATAGAAAATGTGTCCCAATTGTGCACAGATTAAACAGTTATCTGGCATAAATAATCAAATTTGAATGAAATCTTTAAAACAAAAAAGTTGTTCTATATTAAATAAATATCTAAATTCTAGACTGAAAATCTAAAATAATACTGTAAAACGTTGACATTGCACTTCAGAGGTAGTGGCAAACTAAACCTGTATGCCTACATCTTTCTGATCAGAGACTAAGAACTGTCTTGTGATTTTGGACAAGTCTTCTGTACAAAATGCACTTCTCTCTCTGAAACTGTTCAAGCTTCTAGCAAGGTACTGACCACCCTGCCCAACATCCAGCAGTGTTCAAGTGAAGACTATTAGGCAAAAAGATGTTACTGTCTGTTACACAAACACACAAAGCCATTCCAAGTGGACATATCAAGTCCCCTGTGACCCAGGTGAGGAAGTCCTCTGTGACTCAGGTGAGGAAGTCCCCTGTGCCTCAGGTGAGGAAGTCCCCTGTGACCCAGGTGAGGAAGTCCTCTGTGACTTAGGTGAGGAAGTCCTCTGTGCCTCAGGTGAACAGTGGATCAGGGACCTTCTCCCAGGTGAATGTGTTTCCGGGTGAATGTGTTTCCGGGTGAATGTGTTTCCGGGTGAATGTGTTTCCAGGTGAATGTGTTTCCGGGTGAACGTGTTTCCGGGTGAATGTGTTTCCAGGTGAATGTGTAGGCGTAGAAGATCTAATGAGATGTCTTGAAAAGACGCTTCTCTGGGAAGACTGAGGAAGGTTGGTGCTCCAGCTGACAGATGAGCAATGAAGGAAAGCTTGTTGGACCGCCAGGTTAGTCCTTATACCAAAACATGACGGAAGAACTTACAGTTGGAAGGTTCTCAGTCTTTTCCAACAGATTCTCCAGAGCTTAGAAATGTATTTCATCGGCGCCTCCGAGGGTCATTAAATGAATCGAAGACGTGGAATGTGGAGGAGGTAGGACACTCGTTTATCACTGGGGTTTCACACTCTTTCTTCTGGATGTAAAGGAAGAAACAGAGGTAGGGAGACAACAACATACAGCCTAGTGATGTGGGGTGATAGAACCAAACTCTCCACTGCAAAATAATCTAAACAAATGCCAGGGCCAGGGCCAGGGCCAGGGCCAGGGTCAGGGCCAGGGCCTGGGACAGGGCCAGGGCCCTGGGGCTAACTTGTAAGCCTTGAGAAGTGCTAATCTCCAATGGTAAGCTGGGAGAGGGGCTGTTGGGAGGGTTTGTACAAAGACTCAAAGGTGAAAGGTCAGGGTTAGGTCGCTCAGATGTAAACTGGTTGTTCCTGGGCAGTGAGCAGCCGGTACATGGCTGCTGGCATCGTCTTCATGTGTATCTGAGC
>BROE01000008.1:52744-74007 GCA_036571765.1 Plecoglossus altivelis
GAGAGATCAACATTCAGGGTAGTTAAGCCAACAATTATACACAAGTTGGGGGGGTAACAAAATCAAAAATCTACTTCTTTTTCCTCTCTTTCCCCCCTGATTTTTTGAAAAAAAAAAAAAAAAAAAAGGGTTTGGGGGAATCCACCTTATACAAAGGCCAAATAAACCCAACAGACCAAAGGGAAAAATTCTAACCCGTAAACCAGCCCAAACATCCCCCGTCCAAAAGATAAGCCCTTTCAGGGCTTTTAAGTCCCTAATTTCAAGCAAAGATTAAGTGAACATGCCCACTCACAAGACTGCCAAATTCTTATTTCCCCATAAAATCAAGGCGTGCAAAATAAGCATCGTTTTCACTAGACGCAATCTTCTTCATAACAGGCGCTGAATCTAGCGATTACAAGTTTCCTAAACCATCTGCAATGAAGGAAGTCCTAGTCTTCCTATAATGCGACCAAAACATACTTTCACTCCATGGTCCCTACTTAAAGGACCTTGACGGAACTTCCAGAGTTGATTGGCCTTTTCAGTAACCCATCAGCTCAATCACCTCCTGCTACAATAAAGCACAAACAGAAATAATAATGATTGCCAGAGTAAAATTTAATAATACAGTTTTCTCATCCTTCAAGTATAGAAAAACTGTGTCCCAATTTTGTGCCCACAGATCTAAACAGTTATCCTGGATAAATAATCAAATTCCTGAATGAAATCTTTAAACACAAAAAAGTTGTCTATATTAAAAATAATATCTAAATGTATTAAGACTGAAATCTAAAATAATACTGTAAAACGTTGACATTGCACTTCAGAGGTGGTGGCAAACTAAACCTGTATGCCTACATCTTTCTGATCAGAGACTAAGAACTGTCTTGTGATTTTGGACAAGTCTTCTGTACAAAATGCACTTCTCTCTCTGAAACTGTTCAAGCTTCTAGCAAGGTACTGACCACCCTGCCCAACATCCAGCAGTGTTCAAGTGAAGACTATTAGGCAAAAAGATGTTACTGTCTGTTACACAAACACACAAAGCCATTCCAAGTGGACATATCAAGTCCCCTGTGACCCAGGTGAGGAAGTCCTCTGTGACTCAGGTGAGGAAGTCCTCTGTGCCTCAGGTGAGGAAGTCCCCTGTGCCTCAGGTGAGGAAGTCCCCTGTGACCCAGGTGAGGAAGTCCTCTGTGACTTAGGTGAGGAAGTCCTCTGTGCCTCAGGTGAACAGTGGATCAGGGACCTTCTCCCAGGTGAATGTGTTTCCGGGTGAATGTGTTTCCGGGTGAATGTGTTTCCGGGTGAATGTGTTTCCAGGTGAATGTGTTTCCGGGTGAACGTGTTTCCAGGTGAATGTGTTTCCAGGTGAATGTGTTTCCAGGTGAATGTGTAGGCGTAGAAGATCTAATGAGATGTCTTGAAAAGACGCTTCTCTGGGAAGACTGAGGAAGGTTGGTGCTCCAGCTGACAGATGAGCAATGAAGGAAAGCTTGTTGGACCGCCAGGTTAGTCCTTATACCAAAACATGACGGAAGAACTTACAGTTGGAAGGTTCTCAGTCTTTTCCAACAGATTCTCCAGAGCTTAGAAATGTATTTCATCGGCGCCTCCGAGGGTCATTAAATGAATCGAAGACGTGGAATGTGGAGGAGGTAGGACACTCGTTTATCCAACTCGCGGGGGGGGGGGGGGGGGGGGTTTTTTCCCCCAACACTCTTCTTCCTGGATGTAAAGGAAGAAACAGAGGTAGGGAGACAACAACATACAGCCTAGTGATGTGGGGTGATAGAACCAAACTCTCCACTGCAAAATAATCTAAACAAATGCCAGGGCCAGGGCCAGGGCCAGGGACAGGGCCAGGGCCCTGGGGCTAACTTGTAAGGCTTGAGAAGTGCTAATCTCCAATGGTAAGCTGGGAGAGGGGCTGTTGGGAGGGTTTGTACAAAGACTCAAAGGTGAAAGGTCAGGGTTAGGTCGCTCAGATGTAAACTGGTTGTTCCTGGGCAGTGAGCAGCCGGTACATGGCTGCTGGCATCGTCTTCATGTGTATCTGAGCAGCAGAGAAAGAGAGGGGGAGGAGAGAGACAGCAAGGAGAGAAGGGGGGAGGAGAGAGACAGCAAGGGAGAGAAGGGGGGAGGAGAGAGACAGCAAGGGAGAGAAGGGGGGAGGAGAGAGACAGCAAGGGGGAGAGAAGGGGGAAGGAGAGAGAGACAGAGGAGAGAAGGGGAGGAGAGAGAGACAGCAAGGGAGAGAAGGGGGAGGAGAGAGAGACCACGCAAGGGAGAGAAGGGGGGAGGAAGAGACGCAAGGTGAGAGAAAGGGGGGGAGGAGAGAGACAGCAAGGTAGAGAAGGGGGGAGGAGAGAGAGACAGCAAGGGAGAGAAGGGGGAGGAAGAGACAGCAAGGGAGAGAAGGGGGAGGAGAGAAGACAGCAAGGAGAGAAGGGGGGAGATAAAGAATATTAAAAAGGAGAGAGAGAAGGACGTTAAATGCTAATCAATCTGTAACAAAAGGATTTATATTGTGCCCCCCCCCCCCCCATCAACCTTGTGACCTTGACTTCTCACCATCTCCCAACTCGCATTGGACAGGATGTGGACAATCTTCTCGTGGGGTGTGGCTACCACACTCTGGCTGTTTATCTCAATGATGCGGTGGCCCACCCTGACTCCGCCCCTCTCAGCGATGCCCCCCCTCATAAGACTACAGATCTGGAAGAGGGGGAGGCAGGATTGTAAACGTTTTCAGTATTCTTGGCATAACAGACTGGCTCCTACAGATGACTAGCCTGTTCAACAACAACCCAATTAATTTAAAGCTATGGTTCCAGGACTGCTATATTCCTACAGAGTTGTTGTGCATACATTTAATAGAGAGCATAAACAAGGAGTACACCTCCTCATTTTAATTAGGACAACTTCCAAAAATGACATGCAAAGCTGACAGGTTTAATTCTGTCTGACCGGCCCCGAGCCCTGGGTACCCACAATGCCGTTCTGCACACTGAAGCCAAGCTGGTAGCGGAGGTCTGGACGGCGGATGAGGACAGTGGTCACCGGGGGACAGCGGACAATGTTAAGCTGGATACGAGCTTGGTTCTTAAGACCCTGCGGAACACAGAACTCACTTATCATCAGAAAAGACAGAGGGGTTAGTTACCTTGATAGGGCTCTGGGAGGTGTTGAAGGGTTAGTTACCTTGATAAGGCTCTGGGAGGTGTTGAAGGGTTAGTTACCTTGATAGGGCTCTGGGAGGTGTTGAAGGGTTAGTTACCTTGATAGGGCTCTGGGAGGTGTTGAAGGGTTAGTTACCTTGATAGGGCTCTGGGAGGTGTTGAAGGGTTAGTTACTTTGATAGGGCTCTGGGAGGTGTTGAAGGGTTAGTTACCTTGATAGGGCTCTGGGAGGTGTTGAAGGGTTAGTTACCTTGATAGGGCTCTGGGAGGTGTTGAAGGGTTAGTTACCTTGATAAGGCTCTGGCAGGTGTTGAAGGGTTAGTTACCTTGATAAGGCTCTGGGAGGTGTTGAAGGGTTAGTTACTTTGATAAGGCTCTGGGAGGTGTTGAAGGGTTAGTTACCTTGATAGGGCTCTGGGAGGTGTTGAAGGGTTAGTTACCTTGATAAGGCTCTGGGAGGTGTTGAAGGGTTAGTTACTTTGATAGGGCTCTGGGAGGTGTTGAAGGGTTAGTTACCTTGATAAGGCTCTGGGAGGTGTTGAGGGGTTAGTTACCTTGATAAGGCTCTGGGAGGTGTTGAAGGGGTTAGTTACCTTGATAAGGCTCTGGCAGGTGTTGAAGGGTTAGTTACCTTGATAAGGCTCTGGGAGGTGTTGAAGGGTTAGTTACCTTGATAGGGCTCTGGGAGGTGTTGAAGGGTTAGTCACTCTGATAGGGCTCTGGCAGGTGTTGAGAGGTTAGTTACCTTGATGATGCTCTGGCAGGTGTTGAGGGGGAGACCCACCAGACTGGTCCCATTGATGGACATGATCTGGTCCCCGATGTTCAGACGGCCAGACTTCTCTGCCGGCCCCGCATGCATCATGTTGGCAATGATGACGGTGGGCAAGATGGAGCCCCATCCGCTCTCCACAATCACAACACCCAGAATCTCTCCCTTGGCCTTCTCTATGTACACCTGCAAGAGACGGAGGACAGACGGGAGGGAGGAGCTTGAAGTATGACTAGTTTATGAATAGGATTTGTTCTTCAGGGAAGCCTATCTTCAACAGGTGTGATAGGACAGGTGTGATAGGACAGGTGTGGCAGGACAAGTGTGATAGGAGAGGTGTAACAGGACAGGTGTGGCAGGACAAGTGTGATAGGAGAGGTGTGAGAGGACAGGTGTGACAGGACAAGTGGGACAGGACAGGTGTGACAGGACAAGTGTGACAGGACAGGTGTGATAGGACAGGCAGGACAGGTGTGATAGGACAGGTGTGATAGGACAGGTGTGATAGGACAGGTGTGACAGGACAGGCAGGACAGATGTGATAGGACTGGTGTGATAGGACAGGTGTGATAGGACAGGTGTGGCAGGACAGGTGTGATAGGTATGGAAGGACAGGTGTGATAGGACAGGTGTGATAGGACAGGTGTGGCAGGACAGGCAGGACAGATGTGATAGGACTGGTGTGATAGGACAGGTGTGACAGGACAGGCAGGACAGATGTGATAGGACTGGTGTGATAGGACAGGTGTGATAGGTATGGCAGGACAGGTGTGGCAGGACAGGTATGGCAGGACAGGTGTGATAGGACAGGTGTGATAGGTATGGCAGGACAGGCGTGACAGGACAGGTGTGGCAGGACAGGTATGGCAGGACAGGTGTGGCAGGACAGGTGTGGCAGGACAGGTGTGATAGGTATGGCAGGACAGGTGTGATAGGACAGGTGTGATAGGTATGGCAGGACAGGTGTGACAGGACAGGTGTGATAGGTATGGCAGGACAGGTGTGATAGGTATGGCAGGACAGGTGTGAAGTTCTGGTCCCACTCACATCTTTGCAGTTCTCAGATTTGGAGAAGTGGACTAGGTCGTCGTTGTACATATCCTGGGTGTTGAGCAGGTCACTGTATTCCTTCTGACTCAGGTCCTCAGGGTTGATCCCATTGGCTCTTAGAAACTCCTGGTAGGCAACACTGAACGCCTGGCCGATGGATTGAGCTATGAGCTGAGCCTGGTGGGAAGAGGTATACGCAGAGAGCAGTCATATGAAGAACCACCTAATAAAATGTTTTTTTCAATGACTCTACAGAAGGCAGTAATAACTAGGAACTGGGAAGAATCAACATTTATGAACATAATGTTTCTCTAAACGAGACGGAGCAGCAGTAGGACCTCTCCCAAGTCCACCTGCCCATCTGCACTGGTGCACCTAAAGCAGGTAGGACCTCTCCCAAGTCCACCTGTCCATCTGCACTGGTGCACCTAAAGCAGTAGGACCTCTCCCAAGTCCACCTGCCCATCTGCACTGGTGCACCTAAAGCAGGTAGGACCTCTCCCAAGTCCACCTGCCCATCTGCACTGGTGCACCTAAAGCAGGTAGGACCTCTCCCAAGTCCACCTGCCCATCTGCACTGGTGCACCTAAAGCAGGTAGGACCTCTCCCAAGTCCACCTGCCCATCTGCACTGGTGCACCTAAAGCAGGTAGGACCTCTCCCAAGTCCACCTGTCCATCTGCACTGGTGCACCTAAAGCAGGTAGGACCTCTCCCAAGTCCACCTGCCCATCTGCACTGGTGCACCTAAAGCAGGTAGGACCTCTCCCAAGTCCACCTGTCCATCTGCACTGATGCACCTAAAGCAGGTAGGACCTCTCCCAAGTCCACCTGTCCATCTCCAATGTGTGCTGAGTGTGTGTGTGTGTGTGCTGAATGTGTGTGGTTTGTGTGTGTGTGCTGAGTGTGTGTGTTTGTGGTTTGTGTGTGTGTGCTGAGTGTGTGTGTGGTTTGTGTGTGTGTGCGGTTTGTGTGTGTGTGCGGTTTGTGTGTGTGTAGCGTTTGGTGGTCGTTGGTGTCGTGTGCGAGGAGTTTGCTGGTTCAGACTCAACAGGGGATCTAGCTGCTGTGATAAGTGCAGTGCATTCTGGGACAGCAGGGTAGATTGGTGCAGTCTTAGATTACATTTATGATGCTTCATTAAATCTATCAAGTACACAGTCATTCCCAGATATCATATCTGCATGTCAAAGATAGCGAGAGAGAGAGAGAGAGAGAGAGAGAGAGAGAGAGAGAGAGAGAGAGAGAGACAAAGAGAGTAAGTGAGATGGAGAAAGAGAAACATGGTGAGATGGCGAATGAGAGAGTGAGACAGAAAAGAAACAGACAGAGTGAGAGAGGTACAGAGAGACAAAGATAGTGAGAGAGTGAGACAGATAATGACAGAGATAGTGACAGCGCCAGACACAGAGAGAGGTACAAAGAGTGAGACATGTAGATACATACAGAGAGTGAGACATGGAGACACAGAGAGTGAGACAGAGATACAGAGAGTGAGACATGGAGACACGGAGAGTGAGACAGATAGAGTGAGGTATAACGGCCAGTAGACTCATACAGAGAGTGAGACATGTAGACACAGAGAGTGAGACATGGAGACAGAGAGTGAGACATGTAGACACAGAGAGTGAGACATGGAGCTAGAGTGTGAGACAAGGAGACACAGAGAGTGAGACATGTAGACACAGAGAGTAAGACAGATAGAGTGAGGTGTAACAGCCAGTAGATTCATACAGAGAGTGAGACATGGAGACATAGAGTGTGAGACAGATACAGTGAGGTGTAACAGCCAGTAGACTCATACAGAGAGTGAGACATGTAGACACAGAGTGAGACATGTAGACACAGAGAGTGAGACAGTAGACTCACGTCTTCAGACTCGAACACGTGACAGATCATCTTGTACTGCCGCTTCTCCTCCTGAGCTGGCTCCGCCTCCTCAGCGCTGTCAGGCCCGTCAGGGCGGGGCATGCGCCGACGAGCCATCAGAACCACAATGTTGCCGATGTCAGCAATGTAGGAAATGGTCCTGAGGGGGTGGTCCATCATGATATCCTGCACAGACAGTTGCTTTCATGACATATAGATATACATACTAGTATAGATATATAAATAAAGTATATTTCTGCACTGTTAGTCTGAGAGATGACAGGGTCAGGACCTTCAGATGGTCTAGCCCTCACTATGGACCAATGACAGAGCAGTCTCACCCTCACTATGGACCAACGACAGAGCAGTCTCACCCTCACTTTGGACCAATGACAGAACAGTCTCACCCTCACTGTGGACCAATGACAGAGCAGTCCCACCCTCACTGTGGACTAATGACAGCATAGTCCCACCCTCACTGTAAACCAATGACAGAGCAGTCCCACCCTCACTGTGGACCAATGACAGAGCAGCCCCGCCATCACTGTGGACGAATGACAGAGCAGCCCCACCATCACTGTGGACCAATTGAAGCGCAGCTTTTAAAGACAGCCACAGATAGCCTTGTGGTTTTAAATGATGATGTGGGAGAATGTGTGTTTGTGTGTGATAGAGAGAAACAGATGGACAAACGGAGAGAAAAAAGAAATAGCCTGGAGATGTTTGGGTGGAGTAATGAGCCTTACAATGATTTCTGTGATAATTGTGCATCATTTCACAAAATGGCAACTATCAGTGACAGGGTGAGGGATCAGTGTCAGGGTGAGGGATCAGTGTCAGGGTGAGGGATCAGTGACAGGGTGAGGGATCAGTGACAGGGTGAGGATCAGTGGCAGGGTGAGGATCAGTGTCAGGGTGAGGGATCAGTGTCAGGGTGAGGGATCAGTGGCAGGGTGAGGGATCAGTGGCAGGGTGAGGGATCAGGAGCAGGGTGAGGGATCAGTGACAGGGTGAGGGATCAGTGACAGGGTGAGGGATCAGGAGCAGGGTACCTGTGAATCAGCGTTCAGCACCTTGATCCTCTGAGTGGAGATGAACAGGTCCACCTCTGTCATGGGCTGCAGCTCTCCTACTGGAGCCTGCTCGCACACACACGCACGCACGCACGCACGCACACACACACACACACATACATACACACACAAATAATAACAATAAAGCATCCATTGTGTTTTGTAGCTCCTGATTGGACAATCAGAACAGTTACAGAACCACACTGATAAAGAGAGGGATGTGTTTCATGTGTCTGTAACAGAGAGAGGGATGTGTTTCATGTGTCTGTAGCAGAGAGGGATGTGTTTCATGTGTCTGTAGCAGAGAGGGATGTGTCTTATGTGTCTGTAGCAGAGAGGGATGTGTTTCATGTGTCTGTAGCAGAGAGGGATGTGTTTCATGTGTCTGTAGCAGAGAGAGGGATGTGTTTCATGTGTCTGTAGCAGAGAGAGGGATGTGTTTCATGTGTCTGTAGCAGAGAGGGATGTGTTTCATGTGTCTGTAGCAGACAGGGATGTGTGTTCAGTTTGTCACTGAGGAGAATTCAAGAAGAGTGCTACAGAAGCACATTTATACAAATACATCAAAGACAAAATAAAATCCTAAGGCAGTGCAAGAACACAGTCTTGTACTTTCTGCATCCAGCAGGTTCCTCTCCTGTTGTCCTGCTGGCTCATCTGATACACTATTAACTATATCATCTTTATCAATATTGAATATATATTCTGTATCTCTACCAGCAAAATATACATACAAATTATACTATATAAATGTGTAATCTTGGGGGAGAAAATGTCTGACGTGGAAATGAGAAATGGAGGATTCTTATCAGGACAGAGGTAAATGCATTGATGTCAAATACACTTACAGGGATGCTGCTGGATTCAGATGGGACAAAAAGAAAATGGAAAATAAATGAAAACAAGATAGGTTGCTTGTGTGACACACACACAGGCAGGTGAGACAGCGAGCAGGGAGTGGGATAGTTACTGCACCTTCTTCTTGTTCTGGGATTGTTTCTGGGCACTCTGCATGGAACACACAGGAGCATGGGTTAGAGTTGTTACAGGTTAGACAGGGGGTGTCTGGGGTGTGTGTATGTATGCATGAACAGATATGTCTGGGGTGTGTGTATGTATGCATGAACACATATGTCTGGGGTGTGTGTATGTATGCATGAACACATATGTCTGGGGTGTGTGTATGTATGCAAGGGTCTGTGTGTGTGGGTGTATGTGTGTAAAGGTGTGTATGTATGCAAGGGTCTGTGTGTGTGGGTGTGTGTATGTAAAGGTGTGTATGTGTGTGTGAATGGTAGGGTGTGTATGTAAAGATGCATCACTGAAGCATCCATGCTGGGTCCTGCCCTCACTGCGTCACGCCCTCACTGCGTTCTCTGTTAGTACTGTTTGTGGCCAGCAGGTGGCTCTCCTACATCCTTTAAGCATTAAGACTCATGACCATAGACCTCCAGTCTTCTGTTCTCATTACATTTTAACATTACTTGGTCATAAGGTGAACCAGGGAGTCATTAACCAGTCCCCCAACACTTTATTCTAAATTGTGGGTGGCCTGTATAACCTCCGACGTCTTGTGAATGTTACCACAGTATCCTGTACAAACCACATTTTAAAAAGATATATCTTTTCAACTGATCTTTCCTAAACTTTCACACCTCAAACAATGTATGACTGAGGTTCTTGATGGTTTGTCCTGAGTGCATTAAGTGATGAGAAGGTTTCAGTGAGACAGCCTGCCGGCAGCTGAAGATAGCTGAGTCCATCTTTAGAGACTCACTGTCCAGAGTGTGAGAACCCGGTTCCACTAGTATCCTTCCCCCTGCACATCCACCACTGAGAGCACTTCAATGTCCAATCTGCAGCTTAAAGTAGTCTACATGTTCTGAATCACATCTGTTATAACACAGGGCAGAAGGGAGGGTGCACTAAGTGTTGGGACAGGGTCAAGATTGGTCTTTTAATCAATACCTAAGGAGATAACTGGTTTGTGTGTGTACGCATGTGATTAAAGGCTTAAGGCACTTGTCACATTTTAGACACAGAACATTGCTGGAGAATGCCATGCGATCACTATTAGGCTGGGCTGGAAGAGGGGGACCAAGGTAAGGGGGTTGGAAAGAGGGGGTGGAGGACGGGGGTAGAGAGGGGTGAGATGGGGTAGAGAGGGATGGTTGCGAGTGCGCGGGTAGAGAGAGGGGTTGGAGGGAAAGGTGTTGTGTATTTATGCCAGGGGGAGAGAAGCCGGCCAAAAGGTTAAACTGAACTTAACAGAGAGAGAATGAGGGGAGGAGGAGAGGGGGTTGAGGGGGGTAGAGAGGGGGTAGAGAGGGGGTGGAGTGAGGTTGAGGGAGGTAGAGAGGGTTGGAGAGGGGGTTGAGGGAGCGCTAGAGGCAGGGGGTGAGGAGGGGGGGTAGAGAGGGGGAGAGAAAGAAAAAAGGAGGGGTACAGTAGAGTGTGATAAAGGGTAAGGGAGATGGAGAGGATAAGGGAGAGGAGGAGAGAGAGGGGCAGAGGGGGGTGGAGAGAGTGAAGGGGGGGCTGATGCAATCAGGAAGAGATGATGTCAAGACACCCCAAGTCTAGACAGGAAGTCAGTGAGGACAGCCAATCAGAAATCACCCCAACGTCAACGCTTAGGGCAAAAACCCTTTAATAGTTCTCCAATTGGTCAACAGTAACATGTGACATGCAAAGCAGGTCTGCTATTCTGCTTTGCTGCTGTGATGATGAAGCACAACTGCATTAGAGGATGTTGTAGCATAACGACACACTACAGAGACCACCTCCTCCCTACTTCCTCCACCTCCACCCCTCCACCACACACCCCTCCCTACCCCTACCGCCCTCTCTCCTCCACACCTTGATACGGCTGACCGCCTCCTGAGCCTGCATCATGCGTACGTTCTTGGAGGGTGTTTTGTCAGACAGCAGCTGGGTGGAGCCCAGGTAGTTGGCAGCAAAGATGATGCCATCAATCAAGTCCTCTGGGTCACATGGTCCTGGCACTGGAGGGGTTGAAGAAAGTGAGAACAGAGAGGATGTATATTCTGATAGCTGAGTACAATTAAAGGGTGTTAGAATATAAACACAATCACACTAACCCTGATAGCTGAGTACAATTAAAGGGTGTTAGGGTTAGTGTGATTGTGTTTATATTCTGATAGCTGAGTACAATTAAAGGGTGTTAGGGTTAGTGTGATTGTGAACCAATTTGCAGCATCTACAGACCAACAAGAAAAGAGGGTGATGTAGTGCATGAGGCCAAGGGAGATGGGAGAGGTGAAATGTGTGTGCAGAGGGGCAAGTTAGAGAACTGCCAGAGACTGGGGAGCTGGGTGCCACCCTCTGCTCCTCTCCTTCCTTCACCACCTCTCTTCCTTCCGCTCCCCTTCCCCAATCTCTCTCCTCCCCTCCCTTCCCCCATCTCCTCTTCTCTCCTCCACGCCCTCCCCATCTCTCCTCCCTCCGTCTATCTCTCCTCCCCTCCCTCCCCGATCGTCTCTTCTCTCCTCCCTCCCTTCACCCTCCATCCGTCCCGCCCTCCATCCCCTTCCCCATCTACATCCTCTTCCTCTCCCTATCTTCATCCTCTTCCTCTTCCTATCCCCTCCTTCACCCATCTCTCCTCCCCTCCACCTTCCCCATCTCTCTTCTACTCCTCCTCCTCTCCCTCTTCTCGCCTCCCCTCCCTTCCCCATCTCTCACTCCCCTCCTTCCCCATCTTCTCCTCCGCCTTCCCTTGCCCAAATGCTCTCCTCCCCTCCTTCCCCATCTCTCCTCCCCTCCCTTCCCCATCTCTCCTCCCCTCCCTTCCCCATCTCTCTTCTCTCCTCCCCTCCCTTCCCCATCTCTCTCCTCCGCTCCCTTCCCCATCTCTCCTCCCCTCCCTTCCCCATCTCTCTTCTCTCCTCCCCTCCCTTCCCCATCTCTCCTCCCCTCCCTTCCCCATCTCTCTTCTCTCCTCTCCCCCTCACTTCCCCATCATCTCCTCCCCTCCCTTCCCCCATCTCTCCTCCCCTCCTCCCATCTCTCCTCCCTCCCTTCCCCATCTCTCTTCTCTCCTCCCCTCCTTCCCCCCCACACCCCCACACACACAAAAAACAAACAAACAAACAAACAAAAAAAAAAAAAAAAAAAAAAAAAAAAAAAAAAAAAAAAACAAAAAAAAAAAAAAAAAAAAAAAAAAAAGAAGAAACAAAAAAAAAAAAAAAAAAAACCAAAAAAAAAAACCCCACCCCCAACCACACACACCGCATACTACGACACCAGCCTGGAACTGACGGAGCCTGTCTGCAGTTGTGTCCGAGACAGGGGACTGCAAGGAGGAGGGAGAGAGGGAGAGAAGGGAGAGATGGAGAGAGTGGGGGAGAGGGAGCAGAGTAAGTTACAACAGAAAACATGTTAAACACACCAAGGTACCAAGTACAGCTGCTGGCCACAAAAACACAGCTGTTCTGAACAGCTTTTAATTACACGGCTCAAACTCCTTCCCAACGATCGCTAGGGAGACAGGGTTGCTAGACAATATACAGTCACAACACATCACCTCTTCCCAGGTTTCCATGGAGACGTTGGAGTGCTCCACTGCAGCGTGTGCAAGGTAGAAAAGCATGCTTTGACAGGTAAATGTGGAACAAGGAAGGACTAGATTTGTGATTGGTCAATCAACATGTCGTGTCTTCTTGTGTCCTTTATGGCACTCCTTAAAACTCACTTTGTCTCGTTGGCCTTTGACACTTGATTCAGACATTTGGTTCTTTATATGTTTTATTTGTATTTTATGTATTTGCATTAGTATGAGTTGGGTATTTTAAGTATATTCATTCTTTTGTACAGCACTGTGGTCTACTATGGCTGTTTTAAAGTGCTCTGTAAAGTTCGATTGATTGATTGCTTGCTGCAAGGCAGTACACAATTATCAAATGTATTTGACTGGTGTTGTGAATCACTTTGCAGTAAATCATATTATTGTTTAATGTCAGTGAGATATGGAAATCAATCAGGCACGTGACCTGAGGAGAATCCTAGAGTTGGCGATGCAAGACATTGCTAGGCAACTAGACACCAAACCTGCTAGCATATCTTAAGGTGTAAGATGAGCAGGGTATGTGTATGCACATGTGTAGGTGTGGAGGATATGATGTAATGGACAACTATATCTATGTGAAAGTGATACAGCGTCAGTATCCAGATGCATGTTTTACTAAACACTCTTTCACAACCCAATGAACGAGCACATCCATGAACGAGCACATCAATAAACTACCACATATCAACAAGTTGAAGAGCTACAGCCTAACCAGGTGCTTTACCTTTCTCTGGTAACATCACCCTGTTCCAACTGGTAACATCACCCTGTTCCAACTGGTAACATCACCCTGTTCCAACTGGTAACATCACCCTGTTCCAACTGGTAACATCACTCTTTTCCAACTGGTAACATCACTCTGTTCCAACTGGTAACATCACCATGTTACAACTGGTAACATCACCCTGTTCCAACTGGTAACATCACCCTGTTCCAACTGGTAACATCACCATGTTACAACTGGTAACATCACCCTGTTCCAACTGGTAACATCACTCTGTTCCAACTGGTAACATCACCCTGTTACAACTGGTAACATCACTCTGTTCCAACTGGTAAGATCACCCTGTTCCAACTGGTAACATCACCCTGTTCCAACTGGTAACATCACCCTGTTCCAACTGGTAACATCACCCTGTTCCAACTGGTAAGATCACCCTGTTAGCTACCTAGCAGCTAGCACCTTGTCAAAGCAGCTAGCAGCTAACACCTTGTCAAAGCAGCTAGCAGCTAACACCTTGTCAAAGCAGCTAGCAGCTAACACCTTGTCAAAGCAGCAAGCAGCTAACACCTTGTCAAAGTAGCTAGCAGCTAGCACCTTGTCAAAGCAGCTATCAGCTAACACCTTGTCAAAGCAGCTAGCACCTTGTCAAAGCAGCTAGCAGCTAGCACCTTGTCAAAGCAGCTATCAGCTAACACCTTGTCAAAGCAGCTAGCACCTTGTCAAAGCAGCTAGCACCTTGTCAAAGCAGCTAGCACCTTGTCAAAGCAGCTAGCAGTGTGCTTAGCTGTAAGTCAGAAGGTTTTGCATAGTTCAACAAGTGACTTCAGCCCATTCAATGGCACATAATCCGTTTATGCCACTTAATGCTTTTTATGTTAATGCCCTCCATTTCAGTAATACGATCAAGGGTTGCAAACCTGGCAACCAAGCTTTGTGCAATACATCCTAATATCCCATGGGTTCCACAGCTAAACAACAGCAAACCTGGCAACCTTGGATTCATAAATGATATTATTGATCCAACATACTGATTTTAAGTATAGGGAAGAAGTTTAGAAGTATAGGGGCAAACGTTGCCAACGTTGCTAAAAATGTCTAAATATCATCACTTCAAATGCCTTCAGGAAAGATTACAGTTATGAGTCCTAATTACTCGGTATAATGTTTTTTACCAAACAACAAAATAAGGGACAAAATCCTCTAATAATTTCCTCTCAATAAACACAGCAGAACAAACTTGGTCAAACCTCATTTCTAGGTAGAAGGTCATCTTTGTCACCGTGATCAGAGTGGTCAACCTGGAACATCCAGAAATTCTCCATGGTGAAGTTGTGTTTGTGAGAGAGCGGTCCTAAAGCGAGATGCTCTCTAACCTTCACACACACACAGCCTAACACATATATCCTTGTAACCAACTAGCAGCCTGAAGCTCCTCAGGAGATGATAGATATGAGGCCAAGATGGTGGAGGTTCGACTACCTTGCAATCTACTCATGTGACACAAGAAGGTATCAGAATTCACCATGGAATCATTGAGCAGGTGTATGTGTGTGTGTGTGGGCGTGTGTGTGATCGTTGAGCAGGTGTATGTGTGTGTGTGGGCGTGTGTGTGATCATTGAGCAGGTGTGTGTGTGGGGGCGCGTGTGTGTGTGTTCTGTAGTTAGGGTTACCTACTAAATATCAAATGGGGAGCATTCAATACACACAAACATGGCAGCATAACAAAGCTGTGTTTAGACATTGTTGAATTGGAGGAGTGTGTGTCCTCTGTGAGCATGTGGCCTGTTAGGGTTAGTGTGTGGCCTGTGTATGTGTGTGTGCGTGCGGCCTGTGTGTGTATGTGTGTGTGGCCTGTGTGTGTATGTGTGTGTGGCCTGTGTGTGTGTGTGTGTGTGTGTGTTTGTGTGTGCGCGCACAGTGGGAAAAAGCCACTTCCAATGTTATCGGAGCCTTGTTGAATTATTTAGCCTTCATCATCATGTCTGTCTCTCTATGCGTCCCTCTTCCTGCCCTCCCTCTCTCCTCCTCCTGCCCTCCCTCTCTCCTCCTCCTGCCCTCCCTAACCCTCCCTCTCTCCTCCTCCTGCCCTCCCTAACCCTCCCTCTCTCCCTCCATGTTCCCCCACCTTACCCATCCTGCACACACTAAAACATTTTTTGAGGGGAAAAAATTACATTTAATACAGAGTCAAGTGTGTAAGTATCACCGCATAAATACTATATATTGCGATTTTAATTACTTTGGCTTGTTTGTTTATAAGTTTTAATCCTGCTCTTATCTCTGTTCCCAGTAGAAAACCAGCCAAGTATAATTATATTCTCTGACTGCTTTCAAGTCATGATTCCATTTCAATCATTTATTATTTGCTACCTTTTCTCTTTCCCTAAAACCTACAACGAAGCAGAGATTAGTTCCGCCAGAAAAGACATGACAGTGGGCTATGATCACGACTATAGTATCACTAGAGGGTTATGATCACGACTATAGTATAACTAGTGGGCTATGATCACGACTATAGTATCACTAGAGGGTTATGATCACAGTATCACTAGAGGGTTATGATCACAGTATCACTAGAGGGTTATGATCACAGTATAACTAGAGGGTTATGATCACGACTATAGTATCACTAGAAGGTTATGATCACAGTATCACTAGAGGGTTATGATCACAGTATCACTAGAGGGCTATGATCACGACTATAGTATCACTAGAGGGTTATGATCACAGTATAACTAGAGGGCTATGATCACGACTATAGTATCACTAGAGGGTTATGATCACAGTATCACTAGAGGGTTATGATCATGACCACAGTATCACTAGAGGGCTATGATCAAGACTATAGTATCACTACAGGGTTATGATCACAGTATAACTAGAAGGTTATGATCACAGTATCACTACAGGGTTATGATCACAGTATAACTAGAAGGTTATGATCACAGTATAACTAGAAGGTTATGATCACAGTATAACTAGAAGGTTATGATCACAGTATAACTAGAGGGTTATGATCACAGTATAACTAGAGGGTTATGATCACGACTATAGTATCACTAGAGGGTTATGATCACAGTATAACTAGAGGGTTATGATCATGACTATAGTATCACTAGAGGGTTATGATCACAGTATCACTAGAGGGCTATGATCACGACTATAGTATCACTAGAGGGTTATGATCATGACTATAGTATCACTAGAGGGTTATGATCACAGTATCACTAGAGGGTTATGATCATGACTATAGTATCACTAGAGGGTTATGATCACAGATTCACTAGAGGGTTATGATCACAGATTCACTAGAGGGTTATGATCATGACCACAGTATCACTAGAGGGCTATGATCACAGTATAACTAGAGGGTTATGATCATGACTATAGTATCACTAGAAGGTTATGATCACAGTATCACTAGAGGGTTATGATCATGACTATAGTATCACTAGAAGGTTATGATCACAGTATCACTAGAGGGCTATGATCATGACTATAGTATCACTAGAAGGTTATGATCACAGTATCACTACAGGGTTATGATCACAGTATAACTAGAAGGTTATGATCACAGTATCACTACAGGGTTATGATCACAGTATAACTAGAAGGTTATGATCACAGTATCACTAGAAGGTTATGATCACAGTATCACTAGAGGGTTATGATCACAGTATAACTAGAGGGTTATGATCACAGTATAACTAGAAGGTTATGATCATGACTACAGTATCACTAGAGGGTTATGATCACAGTATCACTAGAGGGTTATGATCACAGTATAACTAGAAGGTTATGATCATGACTATAGTATCACTAGAAGGTTATGATCACAGTATAACTAGAGGGTTATGATCACGACTATAGTATCACTAGAGGGTTATGATCACAGTATAACTAGAGGGTTATGATCACAGTATAACTAGAGGGTTATGATCACGACTATAGTATCACTAGAAGGTTATGATCACAGTATAACTAGAGGGTTAGGATCATGACTATAGTATAACTAGAGGGTTATGATCACAGTATAACTAGAGGGTTATGATCATGACTACAGTATCACTAGAAGGTTATGATCACAGTATAACTAGAGGGTTATGATCATGACTATAGTATCACTAGAGGGTTATGATCATGACTACAGTATCACTAGAGGGTTATGATCACAAATACAGTATCACTACAGGTATCAGTATCACAAGCCCAAGTTTATCTGAGTCCATGCTACACCTCTGAGGAGAGGAGACCTTTACAACAAACTGTTTCATTCACTTTCTCCCCCCCTCTTTCCCCCCTCCATTTCTCTCTTCCCCTCTCTCCTTCCAACAGAGTTTCTTTATTACCACACATACATACATCTATCTTGCGTGACAGAGGATCTCCCCCCATGTATATAACCCTGTCCTCTGCCCCTGGGGTCATGTAGATAAAAGATGTGATACCATAGACAAGTCTAATGGCACACACACGCAGGCACGTACACACAGATGCACACACACGTACGCACACACGCAGGCACGCACACACATAGATGCACACACACACACACACGCAGGCACGCACACACAGATGCACACGCACGCACGCACACACATAGATGCACACACACATACGCAGGCACGCACACACATACATAGATGCACACGCACGCACACACACACACACACACACACATAGATGCCACACCGCACGCCACACAACCGCAGGGCAGCACACACAGCCACGCACACACATAGATGCGCACACACGCTTAGCACACACACAACACCACGCAAGGCGCCACACACATGATGCACACACACGCACGCACACACACACACACACACACATAGATGCACACACACAAAGTCAAATGCGGCTGTGCCTGTGTGTTTGTGAGGAAGACTATTGTTGGGGCAGAAAACCCCAAGAAATGCTCTTACAAGCTTTAGATGACAAGACACCATTCTGTGGTGCAATAAACATGGTAGACTACTTAGCAGGCTTGTAAACTTACTGTAGATATGTTTGTCAAATAATATGCATGTGAGACTTGAGGGTTGTCATAGCACAATATAGGAGGAGATTATTTAGGAGGATCTTTTCCATGCTGTTCATTTATCTGGCTCCCATTTCATCTCCTTCCTCCCCTCTCTTCCCTTACCACTGCCAGGTGATCAAGGGGAGGAGAAAGGAGAGAGAAATTTGCCTGACTGCGGCCATGTCGCTAGAATACTAATGAGACAGACAGACCAACTGCAGGTCAATCACTGCCCAGCCTCCTACGGCAACACCAGAGAAGGAGAGATGAAGGACAGAGGAAGGAGAGAAGAGAGAGATGGGGGACAGGAGGGAAGGAAGATAGGGGGAAGGGAGGGGAAGGAGAGATGGGGAAGGGAGGGAGGAGACGAAGAGGATGGAAGGAGGAGGAGGATGGGGAAGGGAGGGAGGAGAGGAGAAGAGAAGATGGGGAAAGGAGGGGAGGAGAGATGGGGAGGGAGGGGAGAGAAAAAGAAGATGGGTAAGGGAGGGAGGAGAGAGGGAGGGAAGGGGGGAGAAGATGGGGAAGGTGAGGAGGAGAAGAAATGGGGAAGGACGGGGAGAGAGAAGAGAGATGGGAAGCGCGGGGGAGGAGAGCTGGGGAAGGTGAGGGGAGGAGAGGATGGGGAAGGAAGAAGGAGAGAGAAATGGGGAAGAGGGAGGCGAGAGATGGGGAAGGGAGGAGAGAAGAGAGATACAGAGAGAGAAAAAAGAGACAGAGAAACAAAGATAGAGAGACAGAGACAGAAAGAGAGAGGGGGAAGGGGAGGGAGGAGGATGCAAGGTGAAGCGATGGGGAGAGAGATGGGAAGGGAGGAGGAGAGAAGACGAGATGGGGAGGGAGGGGAGGAGAGAGGGGGAAGGAGGGAGAGAGAAGAGAGATGGGGGAAGGAGGGGAGGAGAGCAGGGGGAGAGGGAGGGAGGAGAGATGGAAGGGAGGGAGGAGAGATAGGGAAGGAGGGAGAGAGAATGGGGAAGGGAGGGGAGGAGAGAAGAGAGATGGCGGAAAGGGAGGAGGGAGAGAGATGGGGAAGGGAGGGCGCAGAGGAGGAAGAGGATGGGGAGGGAGGGGAGGAAGAAGGGGAAGGGACGGGGAGGAGAGAAGAGAAGGGAAGGGAGGAGGAAGAGAGGGGGGACAGGAGAGAGAGATGAAGGGGGAGAGAGATGGGAAGGAGGGGAGGAGAGAAGAGAGATGGGAAGGGAGGGGAGAGAGATGGGAAGGGATGGAGGGAGAAGATGGGAAGGAGGAGAGAGATGGGGAAGGGAGAGGGAGAGAGAAGAGAGATGGGGAAGGAGGAGGGATGGGAGAGAGAAGAGAGGAGAAAAAAGGGGATGCGAGGAGACAGGAGGGGAGGGAGGAGAGAAGAGAGATGGGGAAGGAGGAGGAGGAGATCGGGTAGGAGGAGGAGAGATGGGAGGAGGGAGGAGAGAGGGAAGGAAGAGGAGAAAGGAGAGATGGGGGAGTGAGGGAGGAAGAGAAGAGAGATGGGGAAGGAGGGAAGAGAGATGGGAAGAGAGGGAGGAGAGAAGAATGAGGAAGGAAAAGGAAAAAAGATAGAAGGGGGGGAAGAAGAATAGGGGAGGAGGGAGGAAGAGAGCAAAAGACGATGGGGAAGGACACAGAGGGGAAGAAGTGGGAAGGTGGGGGAGAGAGATGGGAGGTGGAGAAAAAAACGGAAGAAACACAAGCGATGAGGAAAAGAGAAAAGGGGAGACAATCGGGGAAGAGGGGGGCAGAGATGGGAGGAAGGGGAGAAGGAGAAGAGAGATGGTGACAGGGAAGGGAGGGAGAGATAATGGAGAAGCCGAGGGGAGAGAAGAAGAGAGAATGGGGAAGAGGGAGGAACAGATGGGAAGGAGCGGAGGAGAGTAGATGACAGAGAGGGGAGGGAGAGAAGAGAGATGGGGAAGGGAAGAGAGAGAGGAGAGAAAAGGCAAGGAAAAAGAGGGGAGGAGAGAAGAGAGATGGGAAGGAGGGAGAATGGGAAAGGAGGGGAGAGAGAAGAGAGAACTGGGAAGGGAGGATGGAGAGATGGGGGAAGGGAGGGAGGAGAGATGGGGAAAGCGCGGAGGAAGAGAGAGATGGAAAGGGAGGGAGGAGAGCAAGAGAGATGGGGAAGGGAGGGGAGGAGAGAGGGGAAGGGAGGGAGGAAGTGGGAAGGGAGGGAGAGAGATGGGGAAGGGCAGGGGGAGAGAGAAGAGAGATGGGAAGGGAGGGAGGAGAGATGGGAAGGAGAGGATGGAAAATAGAGGATGGGAAAGAGAGGATGGAAAAAAGGCTGGAGGACAAAGAACGAGTGGAGGGAGGGAGGGAGAGATGGGGAAGGGAGAGGAGAGAGAAGAGAGATGGGGAAGGAGGAGGGAGAGAAGAGGGGGAAGGAGGAGAGAAGAGATGGGGAGGGAGGAGGAGAGATGGGGAAGAGCAGGGAGAGAGAGGGGAAGGAGGAGGAGGAATGGGAAGGGAGGGGAGAGAGAGATGGAAAGGAGAGGGAGGAAGAAGAGAGATGGGAAGGGAGGGAGAGAGATGGGGAAGGGAGGGAGGAGGAGAAGAGAGAGGGGGAAAGGGAGGGAGGAGAGATGGCGGAAGGAGGGAGGAGAGATGGGGAAGGGAGGGAGAGAGAGAAGGAGATGGGAATGGGAGAGGAGGAGGATAGGAAGGGAGGGAGAGGACCGAGCATGGGGAGAGGGAGGAGAGAAGAGAGACTGGGAAGAGAGGGAGGAAGAGTGGGGAAGGAGAGCGGAGGAGAGAGATGGGGAAGGAGGGGAGTAGGAAGAGCAGAGTTTGTCCATTCAGGCAGCCACGATGAGTGTGTGTCAGAGAACGTTCCTTCAGACAAAGGACAGGGATCATGAACACAGGAGAAGAACGCTTGCTGTGAAAGGGATTAAAAAGGAGATAGCAAGAAACAGAAGCAGAGTACAAACAATAGCTGTTCGCAACAAGAACAAGTTTTCAAATTAGTATTGAAAGCTCTTGGGTTCCCTCATCCATCACT
>BROE01000008.1:74296-116027 GCA_036571765.1 Plecoglossus altivelis
GGAGATGGGAAGGGAGGGAGGAGAGAAAGAGAGATGGGGACGGGAGGGGGAGGAGAGAGATGGGGAAGGGAGCGGAGGAGAGAGATGCGGGAAGGGAGGGGAGCAGAGTTTGTCCATTGGGCAGGCAGCCACATGAGTGTGTGGTCCAGAGAAACAGTTCCTCAGACAAAGGACAGGGATCATGAACACAGGAGAGGAACGCTTGCTTGAAAGGGATTAAAAAGGGAGAGATAGCAAGAAACAGAGCAGAGTACAAACAATAGCTGTTTCAACAATGAACAGTTTTCAAGTTAGTTGAAACCTTCTTGGGTCCCTCATCCATCACTAACACAACACCCCCTCATCCATCACTAACACAACACCCCCTCATCCATTACTAACACTACACCCCCTCATCCATCACTAACACTACACCCTCCTCATCCATCACTAACACAACACCCTCCTCATCCATCACTAACACTACACCCTCCTCATCCATCACTAACACTACACCCCCTCATCCATCACTAACACAACACCCCCTCATCCATCACTAACACAACACCCCCTCATCCATTACTAACACTACACCCCCTCATCCATCACTAACACAACACCCCCTCATCCATCACTAACACTACACCCCCCTCATCCATCGCTAACACTACACCCCCTCATCCATCACTAACACTACACACCCTCATCCATCACTAACACTACACCCTCCTCATCCATCACTAACACTACACCCTCCTCATCCATCACTAACACTACACCCCCTCATCCACCACTAACACAACACCCTCCTCATCCATCACTAACACTACACCCCCTTCCTAACACTACACTCCCCTCATCCATCACTAACACTACACACCCTCATCCATCACTAACACTACACCCCCTCATCCATCGCTAACACTACACCCCCTCATCCATCACTAACACTACACACCCTCATCCATCACTAACACTACACCCCCCTCATCCATCACTAACACTACACCCCCTCATCCACCACTAACACTACACCCCCCTCATCCATCACTAACACTACACACCCTCATCCATCACTAACACTACACCCCCTCATCCATCGCTAACACTACACCACCCTCATCCACCCCCTCATCCATCACTAACACTACACCCCCTCATCCATCACTAACACTACACCCCCTCATTCATGACTAACACTACACCCCCCTCATCCATCGCTAACACTACACCCCCTCATCCATCGCTAACACTACACCCCCTCATCCATCGCTAACACTACACCCCCTCATCCATCGCTAACACTACACCCCCTCATCCATCGCTAACACTACACCCCCTCATCCATCGCTAACACTACACCCCCTCATCCATAACTAACACTACACCCCCTCATTCATGACTAACACTACAGCCCCTCATCCATTACTGACACTACACCCCCCCCCCCATGCTCAACAGCTTGCACCACCCTTCCAGAACCTGTGTGTTAAAGAGGAGAAGACCAAAGGAAATGTATCTAGGCCTTGGTCAGCTAAGATAGCCTGTATCGTTATGTGTACGTAACCTGAGCAGCTGAACACACACATGCATAAACATGCACATACACCCACTAGCACAAACACCTCACAAAAAAGGTGACAGACTTAATGTAACCAAATACGCTGACGACACCACAAATATGTGATCGAGCATACACACCTCACCCCCTCCACACACACACACACACACAGCTAACCCCCCCCTCCACACACACACACACACAAACACCACACACACACTTGCACCTCTAGCTTGAGGGTGAGCAGTACTCACATCGCCCCCTGGTGGCGGCTGCAGGTCGCTCTCGGCCGTGGGGCTCAGATCTTGTCTCATCACCCAGACTGGCTCTCGGGGTTCATCAGGTGTGTAAGGCGAGCGCACCGTTCGTGTCTTCACCTCCTCTATTGCCTCCTTGATGTCCTTGATGGCCAGAGAGATGGCATCCCGCTGCTCTCTGCTGTTCCTCACCCCACCCTGCTCCTCCCTGGGGCTGCCTGCCTGGGCCTCTCCCCCCTCGTCGCTGTCTGTGGGAGGGGGGGTGAGTTTGGAGTTGAGGTGCTTGGATTCAGTCCACTCTCTAACCTCCTCCTCTCCTCTCCTCTCTCCCCTTCCTTCGTCCAGTTCCCCTCTGGTAGCATCTTGTTCCTGCATGCTGCTTCTCTCTCGGCCCCCCATCTCAGCCACGTCCACATCCTCGTCTTGGTCGCAGCTATCAGCCCGCGGGTACGGAGCAAACTCCGCCTCTTTCTCAGGGCTGTCGGACTCTCCGTCGGAGCGCTCGTCGTAGTGATGCAGCCGCGACCCCACTGCTTCACGCTGCCGGTAGCTCCCGCCCTCCAGAAGCCGGAGCCCCGCCCTCTTCTGCAGCAGTTCAGGCCCTGCTCCCACCGGCTCCGCCCCCTTGGGTGTGTTCCCAATCTCTTCATACACATGCTCTGAAAGTGAGTAGTCAAACGCCTCGTCCTCAGGCTCCACAACTTCGCTCTCACTGCCCCGCCCCCCAGCCCCGCCCCCCTCACAATAGAGAGGCGGAGCATAGACATAGGCTGGGTTCAAGGTTTCCTCCGCCTCTTCCTGGCCCTGGGGCCTCTGGAGGTCTAACAGAGGCTGGCGGGGCAAAGGGGGGGCCTGGGGTGAGGGGGGCTGGGGTGAGGGGGGCTGGGGTGAGGGGGGCTGGGGGGGAGTCAGAGCTCCATGGCGATGCTGATGGTGTTGCTGCTCGGCCTCAGCACTCTCTGTGTATCCCTCCGCCTCGGGCCGCAATGCCACACCGTACATGTCATCACCCTCTGCCTCCAGCCCTTCCTGTGACATCACCATTGCCACGGAGACCCCATCTTCCTCATCGCCCTCGGCGCGGTCTGTGTGGGCGTGGAAGCCACTTTCCGTGCTGGCGGACCGGGCAAGCACTGAGTCGTCACGCTCTCGCTCATCCTCCTCCCTCTCGCAGCACTGAGCTTGCTGCATCTCCAGCTGCCTCTCTGCCTCCCTCTGCTGCCTCTCTGCCTCTCTTTGCTGCCTTTGTTGGCGTCTCTGCTGCTGGGCACGCAGCCGGGCCTCGCTGTCCCCTTGTCTGCGGTAGCGTGTAACTGCAGGCCTTGGGATGGGCTGCTGCTGGTCCTCCTGGTGCAGCTCCACGTCTGGCCCCTCTCCTGACCTGCGCTGTGGGGCCCCCCTGCCCTCATGCCTCCTGTAGCGAGATCCTGAGGGCTGTGAGGGGTGGTGGTGATTGTTCTCTGCTGCACTGTTGCTATGATGGCGAGAACGGCCATTGTTGGCAGCACCGTTGTCGGGGCGACGGCGTTGAGGGGGTTGGGCCTGAAGTCTCTCTAGGTCCGCCTCCTCACTCACTTCTTGGCCAAGCTCTGCCTGCTGTTGGTTCATGGCTCTGATTGGATGTTGTCTAGGAACTCATTATCTACCCTCCTGGGAGATATTGCTAGTCACAACAACAGCTTCTGGGAAGGAGAGAGAGGGAGAGACCATGTTAAATTGTTTTTTGTTAGTGGTCTTCATCCAAAGTCCCCCAACCTGCATATTTCCCACCAGCATATCTTGACCAACACTGCCAAAATGTAGTGCTGGACTAATTCTTTCCTTGTCTCTAAAGCAAGGCTGGAACAGGCTCAGTGGATTTACCATGGTTTGGGTGTAAAGCCCAAAATCAGAAATTCTAATTGGCTGGAAAGAGCAAGAACATGTGGAGGAATACTAAAACACTCTAATTATACAGAGCTGCAACAATGAGCTCCAGGGGGAGCATGAGTGCAGCTAGCATACCAAGCAAAGCTAGCTACACTATTGGCACTGCAGGCTACCTGAGACTGCAGCTAGCATACCAAGCAAAGCTAGCTACACTGTTGGCACTGCAGGCTACCTGAGACTGCAGCTAGCATACCAAGCAAAGCTAGCTAGACTGGTGGCACTGCAGGCTACCTAAGACCGCAGCTAGCATACCAAGCAAAGCTAGCTACCCAAGACCGCAGCTAGAATACCTAGGGCACTGTGGGTCAGCTCAAATGCTAACAAAATGCTGATTCAACAGCAATGTAGCAGAGGAGAAAACCCATACGGGTTGAAGAGAAAACACAGCTTGGTTGAGATCCAAAAAATAACCATCTAACTGTTAAGGCAGGAATCTGTGTGTCTAAGGCCTGAGTGTCTCAAGAACAGGGCAATGTATGAATTTCACATTAAGCACTAATATATATCTCATGTAGCACATGAGGACATGTAGCATCAAGTGGTCTGATTGAGCAGTTTGGAATGTGTTTGCTGCTATTTGGGACTGCTCTAGTTAACTCAAATCAAACACATGTAACTCACAGCTTTGCATCTTACCACCAGTTTGTTTTCAGATAAGTGGTTCACTGCCCCCCAGAGACTACTGGAGACAAGATAATCACTCTTATAAACACAAGTTAGGCTGAGGGCTCCCTAAAACCACACACATACACAACCTTAGAACACAGACTCCCCTGCAGGTATTTCCCTTCTTAAGCCTGGCTGAGTGGAAACGGGAGTGGGGGCTGTATGTTTGAGAGAGATTGACAGTGACCTAGTTCAAAGCTAAAGCAAAGAAGTCATGTTAAGTGATAGTGATGAAACACAGCTGTGGATCATAAACAATGTGAATCCACATACAAACACAGATATGTGTTAAAGAAATCACACATGTCAGTAAGGCTTTAGCCAACACACATGCACACTTGAGAAAGAAAATTTGAAGGCAACAAAATGTTCACATTCAAAACGCAACAACACGATTACCGCCTCCAGCTAACAACACAACCCGTTTGACCCGCTGTAACAACACACAGCTACACATCAAAGTCTGGAACAGCGGTGCAACTTTCTTAAACAAACGCACTTCTCACTCCAGATTAAGCATCCTCGCACTCGTGTATATTCAGAGCAGAGTCATGGGTTCTAGTGAGGACTCCAGAGACTTGGTAACAGATATTACGAAATCGCCAATCACGGGACAGAATATCATAATGCTCGCGCACATGTCTCAAACTGTGGGCAGACTCCATGATCATGAGATGAAGCTATCTGGAGCAGGTGGATAATGTAGTGAAGGCTAAGAGCAGGGGACGGTCTACGGGAGCAAGGAGCTGGGGGCAAGCCGAGGGGGGTAAGGCCCTGTGGGTCGTCAAGGGTCTAGGCTGGGAGGCCACACCCCTCTGTCGAGGAGCAGGGAGGCTGGGAGCATGCAGGGAATATGGTTGGGAGGGCTGGGGGCAGGGAGGCTGTTGGAGTGCGGCTGCGCGTGAGCAGCATAGGGGGAGTGCCATCTGGGGAGATGTGGAGCTAGGGGAGGGAGGACAGCTGGAGCAGGGGAGGGAGTACGCAGAGCAACCACAAGGGAGGGTGGCGCAGGACCAGGGAGGCTGGGAGAATTGTGGCAAAGGCGCTGGGAGGCCAGGGGAGGCCTTGGGGGCAGGGAGCGCCTGGCAGACAACCGGAGGAGTGGGCAGCACGGGAGCGGGGAAGATGCTGGGGCTGGGAACAGGGAAAGGACTGGCAGAAGCAGAGGCAGGTCAAAAGTAGAGGGGACGCACGGGAGAGGTGGAGGAGCATGAACGAGCCTGAGCGCTCGCGGAGATGACTGGCACGGCATGGGGAGCAACGCGGATGCTGGGAGAATGGGAGGCCTGGAGAGCGAGTAAGGTATGGAAGTAAGGGACAGTCAGTAGAGAGGACTGGGAAGAATGTGGGATGTGTCCATCAGCTGCTAATTTCATCTATCAGACAGGGATGAAGATTCTGTGTGGACTCTGATGAAGATTGAAGGACGCTTCACAGATAATATGTGGGCATCTTAGCTTGTGCAGTCTCAGAGAGGAAGTAGTTTGGTGTGTTTGCTAGTATTAGTACATGAATGCACTCGCTAGGGGTTAAGACACATGGGTGGAATGGTACTCGGCCTTTTGAGTTGGGGCTCAGCAAGCTGGGCACGGGTAAATAGCTCCAGAGTTTCGACCAGGGATAATAACAGACTCTTGGGGGAAGCTATAACTCACAACTTTGGAACTCTCCCTCCGGAAAACGATAAGAAGTGATTAACCAGAGCAAAGGCATGGCTTATTATTGACGCAAAGCGGTGCTATAGTTAGAGCAAAGCTGCTTATACTTTAGAGCAAAGGGCGTGCTATAATTAGAGCAAAGCGTGCGACTGTCGAGAGGGGGCAAGCATGCGCTATAATTAGAAGCAAAGTATGACATGAGGCGCTAGTAATGTGGTTCACGCAGTCCAGCATGTCATTTGAGCAAATGCGTTGCTGTATTATTAGATGCAAAGTGCTTTGCATGATAGTAGAGGGATGACAAACTCGAGGGAGCAAGCGAAGGCGGTGGATTATGTGAGGAGGAGAAAGAAGGGCGTGGAGTAGTAGTATAGGAGACGAGAGCGGTGGGCTATATTAGAGGGCAAGCGGCATGAGGCGAAGAGAAGGTGTAGTGGACGGAAAGCTCGTTATATCATTCAGACACGGAGGCATGTGGGTCGAATTGCCTATATTAAAGGCAAAGGGCGGTGCTATATTAAGAAGCCAAAGGTGTGCTATACTTTAGGGTTGTCAGAGAGCTAAGTGACGTCAAGCATGCTATATTAAGGGCAAAGGTCGTATTGTTCGCGTAGATTACTAAACTGATAGAGGCGGCAGTGCTAATAAGATTAGGTGAGGTGGGACGCACAGGGGGAGCGAATCGGGCGTAGATGCGCTATAATGTTTAGGAAGGGCAAGCAGGGCGCATGGCTATAGGACCAGTGCGCTTTAAAGAAAAGGGACCGATAGAGGAAAGGCCCAAGAATGCGGTAGGTAGGGGGTATGGATAGGAAACGTCTGGAGATTTAGGAGGCAAGGGCGGTGCTGTATACCTTAGAGGGGCAAAGGCCGCTGCTATATTTTCACAGGAAACATGCATGACGCTAGCAGTCTGGGCGATCTTCGAGACAAACAAAGGCATGCTATAACATGGAGCCCAGCAAAGCATGGCTATATTTAGAGGCAAAGCGGTGGCTATATTAAGGCAAAGCGTCTATATTAGAGCAAAGAGCGTGCTATTTAAGAGCAAAGCATGCTACCTATTAGAGGGACACGAGAGCACAAGCCTGCTATCCTTGAGGCAAGGGCATGGCTATTAGAGCGACAGAGAGCAAAGCATGCTATATTAGAGCAAAGCATGCTATATTAGAGCAAAGCATGCTATATTAGAGCAAAGCATGCTATATTAGAGCAAAGCATGCTATATTAGAGCGACAGAGAGCAAAGCATGCTATACCAGACTGAGGGCAAAGCACTCGCTAACGTTAAGAGCAAAGCATGCTGATACCGTTTTTGAAGGTAGCTGAAGGCACTTGCTATAAGATTAGGGCAGTTCAGAGCGACAATACGCATGCTATATTAGAGCAAGCATGCTATACTAGAGCAAAGTCGATGCGCGCTATACAAGGCCAGATGAGAAATGCGATAAGCATGTAAAAGTTAAGCAGCGGTGCCTTATATTACCATTGGGCAAATAGCATACTAAATACTTCAATTAACTAGATAGAGTGTGATATGTTAGGCAAAGCGTGGCTTATAAATTAGAGCATAAGCATGCATAGCAGGCCTTCATACGCAGGTTTAGAGGCAAAGCATGCGCTTATTTAGAGCAAAGGCGTGCTCTTTTTTAACAAGTTGTTTCGTCTTTTTGCTGCCTTCGACTCTCTCCTTTCTTCGTATCATTAAGTTGCACATCATAATGGGTGTTGGGAAAAAGATGAAGCGTGACGATTTACCGTCTCAGAAAGCTACCCCTCATTCTGCCAGTGCTCTTATCTTTATGGGGAAAGGCCTGGTCCTGGCAAGACACGCATAGCTGGCTGCTCCTTGAGTACTCTTATGGGAGAAGGCCTGTCCTGCCAAGTGCCGGGCCCCTATACTCTTATGGGAGAAGGCCTGTCCTGCAAGTGCGGGACCGATCTCTATATAGCTCTTATGGGAGAGTGCCTGAGACAGCTGCAAGTTCCAAGTGAAGGCAGGCAGCTGGGGCACGCAGCTGTATAATCCTAATGGGAGTAGAAGGCTGCCTTGGAACACTCGTTGTACCTCGGGCGCCCCTACAATAATCTCATGGTGGAGAAGGATGCTAGAGCGCTGCTCCAAGGTGGGCGGTCAATGCTCACACACGGGACCCATATAATAGCCTCGTTAATGGGACGCAAGGGCCTGGTTTTCCAAGCTCAGCCTCAGGTGGTCAACTGTAGATCTTATGGGAGTAAAAAGGCCTGTCCTGCCAAAAGTGCCGGGGGGCCCCTTATTACTATTATGGAGAAGGACCGTGATCCTGCCACGGAGGCAGTGAGCCCAGGCACATTCACTGATAGCTCTCTATTGGGAGGAAAGGCCTTGGTCCCTGGCCCAAGGTGCCGGCGCCTATCTCTCATGGGGAGGAAGGCCTGTTCTGCAAGTTGCCGGGCCACCTTATACTCTTATATGTGGAGAAGGCCCTTGTCCTGCCATGAGTGCGCGAGTTAGGGTCGCCTTATAGAAACCCTTTAGGGATAATGAAGGCCTCTGTGCGGCCAAAAAGCATCGTCCGGCCCCTATACTCTCAATGGTTAGAAAGGCCGTGTGCATGATCCAAGGTGCCTGGGCCCATTATAGAACTCTTAGAGAGAGACAGATAGGGCTTGAAGAACGTGATCAAGTGGCCGGGTCCCCTATACTGATTACGCATCTTATGGGAGGATATAGGACTGTCCATGTTCAGAATGTTATTAACCAGACACACACTCAACCTGTACCGATGCTCGCACAGGAAGTTTGTTATAGAAAGGATACACCACAAGCATCATCGGCGCTGCGTCCTGGCAAAGAGAAGAAATCAATAAAAGACCAACTTCACACCAACACAAATTATTTTTGTCAGGGGTTGGGACTCTTTCCTCCGGGAGTCATACTTTACACACACGCATCATTCACTCGCTAGAGCAGTGATAACGCAGGGCTAATGACACACACACACTGTCCTGCAGGAGGTCATAACCACACAACGAGGCAGACTCGCACGTGGAGCCTGGCCTGGCAGGAGGTCATAACAACAGCAACAGCGCACTCACGGCTGGAGTCACGACTGAGAGAGATCGTAAACGAGAGGACGAGCAAGATCAGAGAGAGAGAGAGTCCTGGGATCAGGAGAGAGAGAGCCCTGAGATCAGGATAGAGTCCTGAGATCAGGAGAGAGAGAGAAATGGGAATAAAGAGAGAGAGAGAGAGAGAGAGAGGTTTGGAAGTGAGATGAGCACGAGAAAAAACAATAGAGAAAGAGAGCAACACAGAAAATATGCAAGAGCGAAAGAGAGATGGCTTGGCAGTGCAGAGGACATGACCTAGAGACAACGAGAGATCGCACACAGGCAGGCGACAGTAGAGTCCTGCAGGGAAATGTCATAACCACACACACAGACAGCTGGCGGAAAGGACAGTTTGAGAGAAAGCACGGCGGGGGAGGGGAGTCGTAAGTGTAACGCCCAAAGGGCAGGGCCCACACCACCGACCAGCCTGAGGTTCGCGGCAAGTCATAACCACACCAGCCATCGAACTTCCAACCAGTGTCCATAGCCTTGTACGGAGGTTATAACCAACAGAGCACACACAGGCAACAACCTCAATGAAGGCTTGTTCTGGTCGAGGTCATACCAAACAAACACCACCACCAACTTGTCGCTCTAGGTCATCAACTCCACATACCACTACACACCACTGTCCCTCAGAGTCATAAAACCAGGACAACATACACACAACACGTCTTGGGCAGGGAGGTCATAATCATAACATACCTACCACATCCTGGTCCTGCAGGCACGCTCATAACCCAACAAAAACACCACACTGTCCTGCGGGAGGTCATAACCAACCACACTCACCTCACCACCCTGTCCTGGGCAGGGATCATAAACAACACACACACCCTTGTCTGGCAGGGGAGTCTACCAACACACACACCACACACTCACCTGGTCCCTGGCAGGAAGTCATAACCAGCACCCATGCAACTTGCAGACTGCTCCTGCCGGAAGTACATCAACGAGCGAACACAATCACAACGCTCACGTCACCCTGGTCATGCAGGAGTCATAACAACACACAAACTCACGCTGTCCTGCAGGAAGTATAAACAACACACACACACACTGGCAGGCAGCTAGCCAGGCGGACTTGTCCTGCAGGAGTCATAACCAACACACACACACAACCTGGTCCTGGGCAGGGAGTCATTAAACATCACACAAGGGCCTGTCCGGCACACTCCGGCTTGTTGGGCAGGGAGTCATAAAAACACACACACACCTGTCTGCAGGAGGTTCATAACACACACCACTGGTCCTGCAGGGTCATAACACAAACAGACACACACTCACAAACAAAATACACACAAACACACAAAACACACACACACACACTCACCTGTCCTGCAGGAGTCATAACCAACACACACACTCACCTGTCCTGCAGGAGTCATAACCAACACACACACACACACCTGTCCTGCAGGAGTCATAACACACACACACACACTCACCTGTCCTGCAGGAGTCATAACCAACACACACACACTCTGTGACCTCACATGACTGTGATCATCAGCGACTGAGTCATCCGTTTACTACTGCTGGGACGGAACATCATTTTATGACAGCAGGCTTACAGTCCTTTGATTGGGGCAGATAATTGTTATTTCAAATAACATTATTATTATTATTATTGAGTAATTATTATTTCAGTTGTATTATTGTGTAATTATAATTGTGAGAATCATTCTCTCTCATCTCTCCTAATGAAAGACTATTGTCAGATTGTTACCGAAGCAACAGTTGTCAATACAATTCAAGGCCCTTTGTAATACTGACTAAATCACATTGTTAATTGTAAAGATCGTGTTTGCCAGTTTTAGAAAACCAAACCTTCTGATCAAATGGCACATTATTGAAGGTATTTAATACATGTTGACAAATTCAACACAGCCAAACTTCACTGCAGACTGTATTTAAAGACGGTTATCTCGTTCAACCATGTGGATCCATTCCTTTCCCCACTAGCACTATCCCCCACTATCTCTTTATTGTTGAAATAACAGGAACATCTATCATTCCATCAACTTCTCATCAGACGAGTGACTTGCTGTTGCTAATTGCTGACTGAGTATATCAACAAAGATGTACCCATAATGCCAGTTGAGTCACAGCGCATTCATTTACTTTGCCTGAAGAGCCATTAGGCATGATTCACACAGGTTATTTATCATACTTTATGTGCACACACATATGATTTAATAGTCCTTTAATAGTCCTTCACAGAAGCAATCCCTAAAAGAGAGGATTAGATCCCTTCCCCTCCCCCTCCTTAACTCAGTGTTATTTCTGTGGGTAATTAAATGATTCAACTCCAGAGAGGGAATGTGGCAGAGAGAAAGAGAGGGAGGGGGAGCATGCGAGAGAAAGAACAGGAGAGAGAGACTTGGGGACCATTAGAGAGAGAGAGGCCATCAGAGAGAGAGAGAGAGAGAGAGAGAGAGAGAAAGAGGGGGAGAGAGAGAGAGAGAGCGAGAGAGACAGAGAGAGACTGGTGGACCATAAGAAAGAGAGAGAGAGAGCAAGAGAGAGAGAGAGAGAGGTGGGTAAAAGCAGACAGACCGTTACCCCAGGATATCTACTTCTGGAGCTCACACACTCACCTCTTGATTTATAGCCTCCTCCCTAATCTCCAAGAGTCACCAGTTCCTTTAGCCGTGAACACTGACAGGGCGGGAACCCAGATTCAATGCTTCCCCTAACAGGATTACACCCAGAGGATTTGTGTGTGTGTGAGAGAGAGAATGAGTGAGACACAGAGAGTTAGAGCAGAGAGAGAGACGGAGAGAAAGAAAGCGAAAGAGAGTCACTGAGAATGAAAGGGTACAGACACAAACTCAAGGTTTGGCACACACACCAGTTTATGACCCCAAAAATCACACACTTAAAAGCACACTGACCAAACTGTTTCAGTCTGTAACCTGTGACATTTACATTAAACCACACACACCAACTCAATAAATCCCTGCTAAGTATCAACCAAGCCCCCCACACATACAATTAGTCAGATGTTGAACCACAGTTCCCAACCCTCTCCCTGGAAGGTGTCTGCTCACACAGCAATCTGTACTATAGATTTCCCCTCCTTTCCTCATCCCTCACCCTCCCACTCACTTCTGCCTTTGGCCAAATCAAATATGGCCCCCAGTTTACAGCTCCCAGATCAGATTAGAAACCAAAGCCAATAGCGAACTAATTACGTTCCCCTGGAACATGAAGACGACCACGACCAGTTACACTGGGTCAAGGATATCAGGCAGTTTGGCCCAAACTAAATAGTGTGCCAGTTTCAAAGCTCTGGCGTGAGTTATGAGTCATACTGCTACCAATAGACCTGTTCTACTTTTTCCTCTAGACCAGGAAACACACAAAGACACAACATAAATGTGTTCAGCTGACTAATAAAATAAGGTGACTTTGTGGTTTGTTCATTATCATCAGCTAAATTAAGTCTGTGTAACTGAGATGATGGACATAACAAAAAGCTTTTCAAGCTGTTAAACTCAGCAGCTAAACATTTCCAGGATGTAACCAGCTGCGTTATGTTTTCCTTATAAATAAAAATGACAGTTAATTCCATGGTTGTCTTTGTTTGGCAAAACCTCTTGCTAAAGGACTGGCAAGGACTGCTAAAATCTCACAGAGTAATGACAAGCACGTGTGTATGAGGGCGGGATAAACTGGTTTTCTCAGTTTTTAGAAGCAAGAAGAGAAATGTTTGTATCCTTCACATGTGGAGGCAAATATTTATTAAAGTCTTTACTAGTTATTTCACGTTTAGTGAGAGCTGGGAGCGAAAGACTCAGGTAATCCACGGCAGGTTTCTCCAAAGGCCTTTCTCATGCAGCACCTTGACGTCATCTCCAGATAGCTAAACCCAGAGCCATGGAGGAAGACTCATGGTAACTACATTGCCTTCATTGAGAGCGCTTTTTTCCCCAATATGGCCACTGTACAAACAAAACAGCCAGGTTGTTGAGAAACAGCTGTGAGACAACACTGTTTGAAGGCATGAAGTTACATTAGTACCATGTTTACTCTTAAGCTCTGTGAAGGCCAGAAAACGACCCTTCATTAGAATCAGGTGTGCTGGAGCAGGGAAACATCTAAACCCTTCATTAGAATCAGGTGTGCTGGAGCAGGGAAACATCTAAACCCTTAAGGACTCCTGAGAACCAAGGTTGCCCATCCCTGATCTAGTACATTTAACGTTGTTAGTTTAAATGACTGAGATGTCATGCTAGCTAGCAATAACGTTTTGCTACTAAAAACAATGGTTAAGAGGTTAAAGTAGTCTAGTGACAATGTACTATAATGTCAGTGTTGCACCTTCCTAGTCAGAGCTATCAGAAGGTGCTTGTCTCAGTAACACACCACAGCCCTGAGATTTCTGCACCCTACCAGTTTGAAACATCAGCACTCCTTTTTTCAACAAGATCAAAACACATACACTGACACAGTCTATTAATATACACATGCAGCACAGGCAAATATACAAATCCAACAGGCCATTAATAAGCAAAGCCTCAACCCTTGTCTCTACTCTGCAACAGTCCAACAGTCCTCAGCTCACCAGCTATCATCACCACTGCCCCGGGGTCTGTATGCTTGGGTGAAAGAAACACATGCGTAAGGATATGCACACACAGCACAAAGAGAGAAGTGTGTGCTTGTGTCTGGCACACTATGCTGTGTATCTCCACCTGCCACTGAGTCTAAATCCTTGAGAGACGGCATCTCCCTTCTCTAGCTGGAAGCTGTGTACCCTGCCCTGCTGTAGCGGGGAAGAGGAAGAGAGAGACCAAAGATGAAGGGAGAGAGAGCAAAGATGAAGGGAGGGAGAGAGAAATAGAAAAAGAGAGAAAGAAAGATGAAAGGAGAGAGATGAAAGGGGAAAGATGAGAGGGGAGAGAGACCAAAGATGAAGGGAGAGAGAGCAAAGATGAAGGGAGAGAGACCAAAGATGAAGGGAGAGAGAGCAAGATGAAGGGAGAGAGACCAAAAGATACAGGAGATGAGAGCACAAGACGAAAGCGAAGAGAGCAAGCATAAGATGAAGGATGAAGAGCCAAAAGATGAAGGAGAGAGACCAAAACATTAAGGGGAGAGGAGACCAAGATGAAGGAAGAGACCCAAAGATGAACACACCAAAGGAGAGAAGAGCAAAGATAAAGGGGAGAAGAGCAAAGATGCAAGCGAGAGAGAGCAAAGACATGCAAGGGAGAGAGAGCAAAGATGAAGGGAGAGAGAGCAAAGATGAAGGGAGAGAGACCAAAGATGAAGGGAGAGAGAGCAAAAATTAAGGGAGAGAGACCAAAGAAATGTAGGAAGAGACAAGTACAGAAAAAGAGGGAGGGAAAGAAGACAAGAATAGTAAAAAGTGTGGGCAAAAGGGAAGAAGTGTGTGTGTGTGAGAGAGAGAGAGAGAGAGAGAGAGAGAGAGTGAGAGAGAGAGAGAGTGAGAGTGCGTGCAGAGAGAGAGACGAAGTTATATTTTAACAGCACTTCTGAGTGGAGGAGCATCCTTTTAACTGCAGGGTTATCTGAGGTTCTGTCTGGCTAGCCTTGACATGATGTCTAGCTGTATGTGTTGCGTGTGTGTGCTATCTCCAGAGGTTGTGTGTGTGTGCAGTCTGCCATCTCCAGAGGTTGTGTGTGTATGTGTGTGTTGTGTTGTGTGCTCATCTCCAGAGCTGGGCCAGTTTGAATCACCTCAGTCTGTCATCAAACGGTACAGCAGAGGTGGCTAACTGTGGGCTCTGGAGGCAGTTTAATGTTTTACTGTGGTCACCATATAGTTTGATGCATGGAAAGCTTGGGCCAAACATTTACTAGTTCAAGCTATCGTTAATACAATTTGCTTTCTAAATATGGAAGAATTCCTGCTTTTCTGAAATGAACTCCATTCCACTGCCAACATCATCATCTCCAGGAGAACATTCCACAAGAATTGGCGGTGTGAGCAGCTCCAGTCATGTGACTGTGATGTCAGTCATGTGACTGTGGTGTCAGTCATGTGACTGTGATGTCAGTCATGTGACTGTGATGTCAGAGACACAAGCGTCAGGTGAAGCCCAGGTAAGTATTTAATCAGGTCTGTTCTAAGAATCGTGCAAGAAATGGCATCTTTGACTCTTTGAATCTTTGACTGAATTTGTCTCTAAACACTCCCTGCTCAGCATGGTTATCTAGAGCATACTGCTACTGTTTAGTACACCGTATTCACACATCAACAAAACAATTACTGCAAGCCTACATCAGATTTAAATATACAACTATTACATTTGTAAAACATCCATAGAGACACCTTTGTGTCCAGCTGCCTGGTTACAGTTAGGGATAGCCTCTGTCAGGGAGAGTGTTGTGGTGGTTCTTCACACTTGCACGCCACTGTGCTGACAGAAGAGAGCTGCTGGGTTGTCATGGTGATGCCTGGATAATTACTCCCTCTGGGGCACCAGGTGAGTGAGGTGACCTTTGGAGGTTCAGCCCCCTTCCCCATGACAGCACCAGACTTTGAAAGAACAACTTCCTGTCTGCCATTACTTACAACAAAGGACACAGATCTCAAAGTCAACAGCCTATCCAAGGCCTGGAAAAATGAACAATATTGACACTCTTCCTACTCTCAACCAATGAAAATTAAACACTGGAATGGAAAGCCACCAGTAGAATCACATGAATTCAAAAAGAACACTTTATCAGACAGATGGACAGCACCTCTAAAGACTTCATCCCAAATCCCACCAGTATCTTAACAGCCACAGTTATGCACAGGCAAGATGGAGTACAACCCACCTACATACAGAATTCTGATCTACAATAGGAGATGAATCCCAGTTTAATAATAGTGCTTTATGTCAATCCCACAAGTGTGCAACCAGCAGAATATGAATACCGTTCAATTCACCACAATCTTGTCACCATAAACCACACGGTCTGTGTATGCATGTATTTGTGAGAGAGAGAAAATGAGATTATAGGCGCAGTTTAAATGAGATTACACCCAGTGCTGCATGAATGACACGATGTGTTGAGTAAAATGATGTTGTGGGGAAACCAACTAAGGCTCATTGAGAAAACATACAGACACAAGCAGACGCACATGCACACACGGAGTCAGTCAGATACAAACACAGACAAGCACCCTGATCGCTAACCCTAACAACCTAATCCCAATTTAGGACAGACAAGCACCCTGATCGCTAACCCTAACAACCTAACTCCAATTTAGGACAGACAAGCTTCTTCCAGAAAACCCTCCTCCATTTTACCACCTCTTCCTGACGACGGCATCTCTGTCCCTAACAACAGTGTCTCTGTCCCTGACGACCGTGTCTCTGTCCCTAACGACGGTGTCTCTGTCCCTGACGACGGTGTCTCTGTCCCTGACGACCGAGTCTCTGTCCTTGACGACCGTGTCTCTGTCCTTGACGACCGTGTCACAGTCCTTGACGACCGTGTCTCTGTCCCTGATGACCGTGTCTCTGTCCCTGACGACCATGTCTCTGTCCCTGACGACCGTGTCTCTGTCCTTGACGACCGTGTCTCTGTCCCTGATGACCGTGTCTCTGTCCCTGACGACCGTGTCTCTGTCCTTGACGATGGTGTCTCTGTCCCTGACGACGGTGTCTCTGTCCCTGACGACGGTGTCTCTGTCCCTAATGACGGTGTCTCTGTCCTTGACGACGGTGTCCTTGTCCCTGACAACGGTGTCTTTGTCCCTGACAACGGTGTCTCCTCCCCCAAACCTTGACAATATGAAGGCCAACTGTGCAGCAGGTTTCTGAGTCTAGCATTTACATGTGGTTCTTTCCAGTACGTAATAATACGATATCACCCTTTAGAAACACCGAACTAGGAAGGCATTACATGTCATTTTTCTCCTGCAGTCCACACTGGACTCAAACTTTACTTCAAAGCTACTCATTTTCATTGGCATTGGAAGAATACCCCATGCCTTTGCGTGTGTGTGAGTGAAAGAGCAATGCTGGTTGATTTTCAAATCTGAATGAATCTTTGTGACTGTCAGAGTTCTACCCCACAGTGTATAAATGTGTGCGTGCACATGGGCACTACCCCTGGATGTTGATCCAGCATGAAAGCACACAAAGTATTTTTATTTATTTTGGTCAAATGTTATGTTTTGAATCAGATAAACTTAGAAAAGACGGATTTGAAATAGCAAAATTTAGCCAGCATCTAGGTCTGCCAGCCAGACTTCACTGATGGACTCGGCTGCACTCAACTCTCTCACTGGCCTTTTCCTCATCCCTCCATACCTCCTCCTCCCCATAGCTCTCCTCACTGCCACCCATCTTCATCCTGGTTGACATCCCTCATTGCCTTTTCCCCTTTCTTCATCCCAAGCCCCACCCCCCCCTTCACGACTGTTAACGTCTCCAGTCACATCTCCAACAGCTTAGATCACCATTCCCCGCCTGCCCATTCCACAGTTAGTCGGGTCAGATGTATTTTACTGTTTAAGATTTTTAGACCTCCCACAGTTCATGACCTTTATAAACGCACACTTTCTTCTATATATTTTTGGTACTTACGATTTTATAGGGCACTGGAGTCAAAACACACACACACACACTACGCACCAAATAAGAGAAAACCTTTTCAGCACCTTTAGTCAGTCAGTCAGTTCATTAGTTAGCTAGCTAGCTAGCTAGCTAGTTAGTTTAGTTAGACTAACGACTACTTTGGATTCATAGATAACCAAGACTAAACTGGAGTTCAGAATACCACAATTAATATGGAATGAAACTCTTTATTTCATCAACTACAGTCGACCTGGTGACACAGTGATGTAACAGTGAGGCTACAGTCATTCTACCGTGATACTACAGTCATTCTACAGTAATGCTACAGTGATGCTACAGGGATACTACAGTCATTCTACAGTAATGCTACAGTCATACTACAGTGATACTACAGTCATTCTACAGTGATGCCACAGTCATTCTACAGTGAAACTACAGTCATTCTACAGTGATGCCACAGTCATGCTACAGTGATACTACAGTCATTCTACAGTAATGCTACAGTCATACTACAGTGATACTACAGTCATTCTACAGTGATGCTACAGTCATGCTACAGTGATGCTAAAGTCATACTACAGTCATACTACAGTGATACTACAGTCATTCTACAGTGATGCTACAGTCATGCTACAGTGATGCTAAGGTCATTCTACAGTGATGCTACAGTGATACTACAGTCATTCTACAGTGATGCTACAGTCATTCTACAGTGATGCTACAGTCATTCTACAGTGATGCTACAGTGATGCTACAGTGATGCTACAGTGATACTAAAGTCATTCTACAGTGATACTACAGTCATTCTACAGTAATGCTAAAGTCATTCTACAGTGATGCTAAAGTCATTCTACAGTGATACTACAGTGATGCTAAAGTCATTCTACAGTGATGCTACAGTCATTCTACAATGATACTACAGTCATTCTACAGTCATTCTACAGTCATTCTACAGTGATACTACAGGATTGTGAAATTGTCCCCCACAGCTCCAGTGCTGTGAGATGCTGTGTTGGATATTTACTTGGGTAAGCCTTCTTTGTGAATGAGTCCAATAGTGGAAGCAAAGCAGGGCAATATACCTGATAAAAGTCCAATTGATAATGGCTGTTGGTTCTAAATGTGACATTTTAAATGAACAAGTTTTATCATGTTGTATTTACATGGTATCTGATGTGGACATTCAGAATGAACGTTAATCTATAACTGACACAAAAGGTTGTGCCAGGAATCCATTCGGTTCACCTATGAACAACACATAGAGTACTGTTTGTGAAACCAAACTAACATCAGGCAAAAGAACCAGAAAATCCTCAATAAAAAATACAAATAAAATGGCAATTTCAGCACAGTCGAACAGTTCTCATTTCAAAAACATCCCTCCCTCTGAACTGAAAGTCAGTAGTGATGTGTGTGAGAGCAGTGCAATCAAGCACTCACCCATTACCAATTAGAACGACCACATACTGGAGATAGTGAAATACTAAGTGTGAATGTTTTCCTTGGTAAAAAAAAAAACGTGTGTGTGTAAATACACACATAATTTACATCACCACATGTTTCAAAGGGAGTTGATTGTGAGACTAGATGGGTGGTATTCAAGATTTGCTTTCTGGTTTGAGCCCACATTGATAATGACTGTAATTCCTCTCTCTAGCCTTCCTTTTCCTCCCTCCTGTATGCCCTTACTCTCTCATCCTTCTATCAGACTCTCCTACCATCAGACAATATTAGGAGGCCAGTAGAAACCGACCTGAAAACATTACAAGATTCTATACAGACATACACAACTCTGCAGGACATGTTACACATCCAACCACAGAGCTGGAGCAGGAGGTTGTTGAGGTTCCTGTTTACCTCAATACAGCTCTGTTCCTGTTTACCTCAATACAGCTCTGTTCCTGTTTACCTCTGGATCCTGCCTCTTTCTGAAGAGCACTCAGCCTCACAGATCAGACACCTCTCACCTTCAAAGAGACTATGTGTGGGGAGGGGTATAGATATTCACACACACACAAAAATAGCAAGCCCCCAGCTTTAAAAACTAGCCCACAGTTACTTCAGTTAGCTAGCCAAGCTTTCATACCCAGGCTGCTGGTTGGCAACTGTCAGACCTCCCCTGTGAATTACTGCCTCTCCTTGATCCTTCACTTAAACCAATAAATGGCCAGGAGTGTTTGCCAAAGTGGAAATGACTTCTTCATCTGTAACAGGCCAGACAGGACCGTGCTGGTCCGCTGACTACAGGTTTCCAACACCAATGTGCGGCGATAAGGAGACGAGTAATCAATGCTAGCTTGCGGAGACAGTAACCAAGGCAATCAGACTGCCTCAGCCGCAGTCAGCAGAGGACAACAACAGCAGCCCTGTAAACACAGGAACACGCAGACACAAGCACGGAAACCAAGAACAATATTAAAGGCATAAGCTGTACTGATATTGTCAAAAACATTTGTTTTTCCAATTGAGTAGTGCAAAAATAGTGTGGAGAAGATATGTGATCTAGTGATGCAGTTCACAGTACATCACTGAAAAGCTAAATGGTTTCTATCCTGACAAATACACATCCTTAGAACAAATTCGATGAATTTAAGTTATAGAAAGGATTGCAAGTGTTTGGGATACAAAACAGCAGTAAATTCCGAGAAGACGACTATGTATGCTTATTTCCATCGTTTCGGGAGGTGCATAGGAAGGCCTTCTTCTTAAACCTACAGAACATCCAGGACTAGTGATCCTCAGCCTGCCCGCAATACAACCTGGGTCTCTGGCACACCTGCAACGGCTCTGTCAGGGAAATGAGTGACGTGACGCTGTGCGAGGCAGCGAGAAGACGCCTAAAATATGCTTCTGCATGAAAAAGCATACAAGCCAGGAAATTACTCCAGCCAATGAAATACTTAAATAACTTTGTTAAAATTAATTTAACCTGCTACGCAAGCGTTAATGTCATATGTTTTGGGCAACGAGGCAAATCCGTATAGCACCTAGGGCGCTTGCGTAGCCTATTCGTCCGCCATTCAACATCTCAAACTGTATAGCGCACTATTTGGCAAAACACTAAGCAACGGACTCGCTAGTCATTTGTAGCTCTCCCTCTCCTCTAGCCACCAAACGGCAGCTCACTTGTCACAATAATCATTTAGAGCTTGCATATGGTATGATAACTGCTACCCCAGGTCTATGGCTCCTGATGCCAGATAACAATTTATGGTGGATAACAGCTGTGAAGTTTGCACTGAATTAAATTCGTCAACCATTAAGACAAATGCTTACAGAGAAAACAGAATTAGCGAAATAACTTGCAACAATACTCTTTGCAAAAGTCTGTTCGATTCAAGTTAAAATAAAAATCCTTGAGGAATTGCTGCCCAGTATATTAAGTCTAGAATGCGCCTGATAGAACTTGATGGATGTGTTTTGGGTAACACCTGCACCATTCTCAGGATTTTATTTGCCTCGCATATCATTCAGTTATGTGTTAACAAAGTGGGCGGAAACGAAAAAGCCTCCGGCCTTCGGTGTAAAATCATTCATACGTTGTTTGACGGGGGCGTTTTCTTCTAGATGCTACAAAATCGCCGCAAAACACCGAGACAAAGTGTCAGCATCTCTTCACCGGCCACTCCTCAAGTGCGGTTCGGCCAGACTGTTCCAAACACAGCGAACGCATGCAGGAAAGTACCCGGCAGATCGGATAACACGGTCTGCATTGATGCACTCAGTGGTATACCAACAAGCAACGAACAAAAATCAAAGCAAATTTGTCTCACCTGTGTTTCAGTAAAGCTGCGTCTGCAAGCTGGCGGTCCGTTCCACTCCCTGCAAATCCACCATCTTCCCTGCCTCTCTCCGCGCTGCTCGGCAGCTGTCGGTCTGTGCGGCGGACTGGCCCCCTACAGCCCCTCCTTCACAATCCCACCGTGACATCAGAGGGGATTACAAACACACAGCATCTTTAAATGGGGGATTGTGTCCAGTACCGGTCGTTTCAGCACTCTTTAATGTCAAATAGTTTTCAGCAAATTTATATTGTGAAACTCCGGCAAATTGTTGTCCGTCTCATTTATCCATTCGGTTCTTGCACATTCAACTGAACAGTGTACAACATCAGCGGAGATGCTAATTGTTGCGGCAGCTGTAGGTGGGCCTAATTACCAAGGGCATTGCCAGTTGAACTTTCACTACAGTCGAAACCAAAGCCTGGTAAAAATATTCACAATCCTGAGAAACAAGACGATATACAACAAATGCAGGCACATATATCAACAGGACTGTTAAATCATTCAAACGGTGCGAAAAGTTGTCAACTTAAAAGCTTTATTTAGCTTGATAAGCAGCCGACAAACGACGGTTGATGTGAGGATAGAATAGTATTACTCAATAAATAAATACAAAATTAATCATAGATTTAGATGCATTGGACACACTCTGGTTAAACTGATTGAACAATAAATTAGATGACAAACTTGATAAGACAAACCCAACCGAAACTACCTTATTATTTAAAAGCTTATTGTATCTTATAAAAAGAAAGTTTCTGCATAGATGTAAAATTTAATTGTGTTCCAAGCCTGCAAGTAAGTCAACAACACCACAAGGCTGTGTTTACATCCAAATCACAAACTGACAAGTGGTGAAATTAATATTTTCAATAGCGAAGACAGTTGTATCTGGGCATGAGTGAGATGAGCTAGTCTTGTGTATAACCCTCACATCTCAGTTGTGATGTTTATCTAATGTTTATCTAATGTAAATGTTTAGAAAGCTAAAGCAGTAAAAGCCATAATAAAACACTAGTTTGGTGACTCACGATGTACAGTGTCCAAATGTAGGGTCAAGTGTGTTTGTATTATTAAGTGGTAATGATGAATTATCATGTAGCGTCAGACATTTTTTTGGTGTTCTCTGCTGAAAGGGACTAGGCCATTTAAAAGATATTTAGGAATTTAAATGCAAATGAATTCTGCATTTGAGCCACTAAATCAACTCACACTTTCTATTGGCAAGCCTGCTCCCTAAGACGCTACACTGCTGCTCTGTGAACTACACTGCTGCTCTGTGAACTACAGTGCTGCTCTGTGAGCTACAGTGCTGCTCTGTGAGCAACACTGCTGCTCTGTGAACTACAGTGCTGCTGTGAACTACACTGCTGCTCTGTGAACTACAGTGCTGCTCTGTGAGCTACACTGCTGCTCTGTGAACTACAGTGCTGACCTGTGAACTACACTGCTGCTCTGTGAACTACACTGCTGCTCTGTGAGCAACACTGCTGCTCTGTGAACTACAGTGCTGCTCTGTGAACTACAGTGCTGCTCTGTGAACTACAGTGCTGCTCTGTGAACTACAGTGCTGCTGTGAACTACAGTGCTGCTCTGTGAACTACAGTGCTGCTCTGTGAACTACAGTGCTGACCTGTGAACTACACTGCTGCTCTGTGAACTACAGTGCTGCTCTGTGAACTACAGTGCTGCTCTGTGAACTACACTGCTACCCTGTGAACTACAGTGCTGCTCTGTGAACTACAGTGCTGCTCTGTGAACTACACTGCTGACCTGTGAACTACAGTGCTGACCTGTGAACTACAGTGCTGCCCTTGTAACTAGATTTCTATTTGGCCTAATCTTGGTATATGATGGTTCTGTGTGTAATGTTTACAGTGTAACTTCAACCTTCCAGACACAATGCTAATACAGTTCAGTTGGATGTTTGCCTTTAGTTTAAAATGGCCATTTAAAATAAGACATTATCCCATGATGGAAATAAACGTAATAGTTTTCACTATCATCTGTACCCATGCTCCTGCTGTGTCCAAAGCTCTCTCACCTCTCCACATGACCCGCCTGACATGCAGGCTGGTGTATGGCACTGCCACCCTTTCAGAGCACTGAGGAATGATTAAGATTACCAAGCCAGAGGGAGATGGGCTACAAGCTTAATCTGTTGTGCAGGATACACACTAACTTCTCACTATGTTCACATCGGTGTGCAACTGTGCAAATCAAGAGAAAGTCTAAAGGTGTTTTTTTCTTTAAAAATCTAAATATTTACCATGCTAATATGTATCAGTCTAGATATGTTTTGGTGTTGGTGAATATAGCCTTGTAAGCATTTCAATCGTTCATGAGCTAAAGCAACAAAGGCTTACTAAAAAGTGTCACCCTTTACTGCAGGTGCAACACCAACCTTTTAGACAGGTGGGACTATGTGTGAACCCTTTACAGTGATAGCTCTAAATGTTTAGATGTGACTTCAACAAAAAAAAGCTGTCGTATTCTTGATTCTTCACATGTCTATTCTGATCTGTGTTGAAATATAGGCAGCCATAAAATAAGGATGTAGATAATATTGTTGTAGCATTGAGGTTTGCTCACTGGTATATACCATACATGACTACTGGCTACAATGAATTGTGTTGCTAGGCCACACAGAAGGCTACATATATGGTAGTAGCAAGTAGCACCAATGTAGCATTGTGCACAATGTAGCATGTAGCACCAATGTAGCATTGAGCAAACAGTGTTAGCTTTGACAGTCAAAACGATACTTTTATGGTTTTGAGTTAATACACAATAAAGTTGACCTTATAATAAAGTTTACTTATCACTGCATGTGAGAAAGCCGACTAGCGTTCCTTAGCTACAGAAGTTATACCACTAGCCATAAATTATGTTAGCATCGCGAACACCTGGCGCGCGGCCCCCCGGCCCAGCCGCCAGGCGTGGGCCCCATCACAGCCGCCAGGCGTGGCCCCCGGCAGGAGCCTAGAGGTCTGGTTCTAGTGGCATCTCCCTTCAGAATGGAAACATGCTGTGGAGTCTGCTAGAGAAAGCATGGGTTGTGCTTCAATACATTTTCTTGTTGCTTAAAGTGAGGAATGGTTGAATTTGATATAGAAAAAATGTGCTTTCACAAAACGGTTCCGAGTGAGCACCTGCAGTCTGGTTAGCGAGCAAACAACAGTGAAGATGAGATCCGGGCTGGATAAAGCACACTCTCTCAATGTGGGCTTGGGGAGAAAGCTTTCTGTCACAGTTCAATCTCTGCCAGACCCAGCAGCATATGATCAATAGAACTTGATTTTATATTCTTTATTTTGAGCAAGGATCTTCTGTTTTTCTTCCTCAACTGTTTTTTTTTTATTCAGTAGAAAATATGCTTCTGAGCAACTGTAACAGGACTTGTTGTGAGCAACATGCAATATCAAGATGCTTTGTCTAGCTATCTTGCAACAAGATATTCCATGGAAGACAATGGAACAAACAGGTAACGCTGAACACATTTAAGTAACCATGTTTAAACGTAGAGATAATTGGTAGAGCGATCCCAAACATTGAGAGTGCTGACCTGAGGTGTTGCAGTACCTGAACTAAGACCCACTCACACATGTCACACTCTCTGTGAACCAGAAGTGGATTTCCATTCTGAAGGGGGAATTGGCTTAGACCACGTTCTGCTGAGGAGTCATTATTCCTGGGAAACCAGGAGGGCGTTGTGGGTGGAACCCCGACTACCTTGACCTAAAGGTGCGCAGCTGCATCCTGGGAGCTCCTGAACAAGGACCTGTACACTCAGTCTGATGTAGTAAAGAGTCAGGGCACTGCTCCAAGGGCCAACCAGCCTGCACTTCCTGTATGCTACTGGCCAATCACAGAGTCCAGACACTTCCTGTACGCTACTGGCCAATCATAGAGTCCAGACACTTCCTGTAGGCTACTGGCCAATCACAGAGTCCAGCCACTTCCTGTATGCACGTGCAAAGTGCCCCTGCTCTGAGCTGCAGCCATCCAGGACACCAGCTACAAAGTCCAGCTCCGAGGGCAGTGGGGGCCCCCTCCTCAGCCGCTTTGTGTCCAGGGGGTCCCCGTCCTCCAGGGCTGCTCCGCTCCGGCTAGGGGGGGGGCTGAATCCCCCGGTGGGGTGGCTGGGCTGGGGAGAGTCGTTATGCTCTCTCCTCCAGTGGTGCCACAGGTAGAAGACGTGCCGCCTGGACAATACAAGGATGACAAAACAGCCATGTATGATGCTGGACAGAGAAACCTGCTTCCCTACAACATGACCTCACCTGGCCAGGGTTACCTGACCTGTACAGACCTCACCTGTGGCTCCAGAGGGTCTCGTGTCCAGGGTAAGCCTGGATCAGGTCACTACAGAGTTCCATCTCCTGCTGGAACAGCTGAGTCGCTCCAACCACCCAGGACAGCCCCTCCAGGGGTGTAGCCCCTGCCTCCCCATTGGCCGGGTGATCAGGGCTAGAGGGAGGCGAGCCTGGGGATTGGCTGAGCTCCTGCACCAGGGCTTTGAGCAGGAACTGGCGGTAGTGGAAGCCACTGTGGTCTGACACGTGCATGGAGACCCACACGCGCATGGAGTACAGCTCATCATGCAGGACCTAAGGGAGGAAGAATAGAAGACAACTGTGAAAGATTTATAACATGCAGGTCAACATACAGAAGATTGGATTGTTTAAGAGCAATCAGACTTGAAAAAATTAAATCAGAAAACCTTTTTTTGGTGTTTTATCATCCCAGACAATCATATCAACATCTACTTAAGCTGCTTTTTACAATCAACAACAACCGATTAGGATTGTTAGGAGGACAAAGATTTCTGTTCTACTATTTAGACTTTGGCGAAGCGAGAGCCACAAAGAGAGAGGAGAGTTAGAGGGATGGAGGCAGAGAGAGAGAGAGAGACATAGACCTTGAGGTTGCCCTTGGCCATGTTCTCCAGGACCCAGATGCGGTGGGACCAGGCATTGTAGTTGCTAGGGTAACGTCCTGCAGCGTCGGAGCACACCTTCATCTCAGTGTTCAATGTCCTCTGAAAGTGGTCGTGGGGGGCGGGGCCTCCTGGAAGCTTCCTGTCCCCCAGAGAGCCCTCCCTCAGCACCTGCTGCAGTACCCAGCGTCTGCAGACACACAGGTGTACATGAGCTTGCACACAAACTCACCCATGAATCTCCCAACTTTTCTCTGCCAGGCAGTTTCTCTTCAGGGGTTAAACACTCTCCTCTATTCCATAAAACTCAGATCCTCATCCCCTCACTCCTTCACTGTCATCTCCTCACTCCTTCACCCTGTTACTCTCTGTCACTAAAGATACATATTTCTCTGTATCTCGCCCTCCTTTTTTCTTCCACCTTTCATTTCCCTCTCTCCTCCCTATCCATATGCCTTCCTCCTATTCCACATCTCTATATCTCCCCATCTCATCTGGGTTAGTTGTGGTGAATTGCAACTTGATTTGTCATTAATATTTCAGAGTCTCTTTTCCTGTGGCCTGGTTTAGTACCGGAGAGACTCAGGAGAAACAGTAAAGATTAGATGTGTTACGTGTGTGTGTGTTAAGTGTGTGTGTGTGTGTGTGTTACGTGTCTGTTTGTTACGTGTCAGTGTGTTACGTGTCTGTGTGTTACGTGTCTGTGTGTTACGTGTCAGTGTGTTACGTGTCAGTGTGTTACGTGTCTGTGTGTGTGTGTCTGAAAATATGCTTCTAGTTGCTTTAAATGGTTATGAAACACTAGATTTCTACATCTGACTCTGGCGTATATAGACAGTGATTCATGTCTTAGAACTATTTAGGGGTATTTATGTATGTAATCCTCCAAACCTCAACTGAACCTACCCTGGTAACTGTTCCTGCAGTATCCTCCAGTGAAACTCTTTTTGATTTAGTGAAAAACATAGTTGCTGGTTACTGACTTGTTATGGTGGTGCATGGTCATCATTATAGTGTGCATGTGTGTGTTGTGTGAGGGGCTAGCCGGCGTGTGTGTGTGTACCGGTGTATCCAGGTCTCTGGGCTCTTGGGGAACTTGGTGAGGGCCAGCTGCCCCAGGTACAGGTCTCTCTCTGGCCTCAGAGCCCCACTCTGCAGCAGCTCCTTCCTGGGGAAGAACAGGGGTGTCAGTGTGCCTCAGAATAACTGCTGCTGCGGTGTCAGAGGCAGGGACACAGCTCAACCCGTTGCTTTGCATCCTGCCTGGAGTGTACGAGAGAGCCGAGGCAGAGGATAACTCTTGAAGAACGTGAGGCAGAGAAGCTACAGCTGCCAAGATGAAGGAGTGTGGCTCCCCCTCCTGGACAGCAGGGTCAACGACGTGATGTGAGGAGAAGGCTGTCTACACTACTACGGTACAATGTATTCAAGGCTGTAATAAAAGCTCATTCCAGATTTTAGACTCCTATGTTGTTATGGCCCTGGTCCTAGTGTATGACCTACATGCTAGGTCCAGGACTGAGGGATAAGAAGAGCCTCGTCCAATCACTGTCCTGGCTGGGTCAGAGAAACGTAACCACACCACAGGCACACAGGCAGTGCGAGTGTGAGAGTGCGTGAGTGTGTGAGTGTGTGAGTGTGTGTGAGTGTGTGTGAGTGTGTGTGAGTGTGTGTGAGTGTGTGTGAGTGTGTGTCCCTACCTGACATTCCAGGCTGTGGTGAAGTCTGGGTTGAGCAGCAACAGAGTGCAGGTGATGTCAAGCAGAGCTGTAGAAGAGACAAAGCTCAGAACTACAATACCCAGCTGCCCTAACATTAACACTACAATACCCAGCTGCCCTAACATTAACACTACAGTACTACAATACCCAGCTGCCCTAACATTAACACTACAGTACTACAATACCCAGCTGCCCTAACATTAACACTACAATACCCAGCTGCCCTAACATTAACAATACAATACCCAGCGGCCCTAACATTAACACTACAGTACTACAATACCCAGCTGCCCTAACATTAACAATACAATACCCAGCTGCCCTAACATTAACAATACAGTACTACAATACCCAGCTGCCCTAACATTAACAATACAATACCCAGCTGCCCTTACATTAACACTACAGTACTACAATATCCAGCTGCCCTAACATTAACACTACAGTACTACAAAACCCAGCTGCCCTAACATTAACAATACAATACCCAGCTGCCCTAACATTAACACTACAGTACTACAATACCCAGCTGCCCTAACATTAACACTACAATACCCAGCTGCCCTAACATTAACACTACAATACCCAGCGGCCCTAACATTAACACTACAGTACTACAATACCCAGCTGCCCTAACATTAACAATACAGTACTACAATACCCAGCTGCCCTAACAGTAACACTACAGTACTACAATACCCAGCTGCCCTAACATTAACAATACAATACCCAGCTGCCCTAACATTAACAATACAATACTACAATACCCAGCTGCCCTAACATTAACACTTCAGTACTACAATACCCAGCTGCTCTAACATTAACACTACAGTACTACAATATCCAGCTGCCCTAACATTAACCCTACAGTACTACAATACCCAGCTGCCCTAACATTAACAATACAATACCCAGCTGCCCTAACATTAACACTACAGTACTACAATACCCAGCTGCCCTAACATTAACACTACAGTACTACAATACCCAGCTGCCCTAACATTAACACTACAATACCCAGCTGCTCTAACATTAACACTACAGTACTACAATACCCAGCTGCCCTAACATTAACACTACAATACCCAGCTGCCCTAACATTAACACTACAGTACTACAATACCCAGCTGCCCTAACATTAACACTACAGAACTACAATACCCAGCTGCCCTAACATTAACACTACAGTACTACAATACCCAGCTGCTCTAACATTAACACTACAGTACTACAATATCCAGCTGCCCTAACATTAACACTACAGTACTACAATACCCAGCTGCCCTAACATTAACAATACAATACCCAGCTGCCCTAACATTAACAATACAATACCCAGCTGCCCTAACATTAACAATACAATACCCAGCTGCCCTAACATTAACAATACAATACCCAGCTGCCCTAACATTAACAATACAATACCCAGCTGCCCTAACATTAACAATACAATACCCAGCTGCCCTAACAGTAACACTACAGTACTACAATACCCAGCTGCCCTAACAGTAACACTACAGTACTACAATACCCAGCTGCCCTAACAGTAACACTACAGTACTACAATTCCCAGCTGCCCTAACATTAACACTACAGTACTACAAAACCCAGCTGCCCTAACATTAACAATACAATACCCAGCTGCCCTTACATTAACACTACAGTACTACAATATCCAGCTGCCCTAACATTAACAATACAATACCCAGCTGCCCTAACATTAACAATACAATACCCAGCTGCCCTAACATTAACAATACAATACCCAGCTGCCCTAACATTAACAATACAATACCCAGCTGCCCTAACATTAACACTACAGTACTACAATACCCAGCTGCCCTAACATTAACACTACAGTACTACAATACCCAGCTGCCCTAACATTAACACTACAATACCCAGCTGCCCTAACATTAACACTACAGTACTACAATACCCAGCTGCCCTAACATTAACACTACAGTACTACAATACCCAGCTGCCCTAACATTAACACTACAGTACTACAATACCCAGCTGCCCTAACATTAACAATACAATACTACAATACCCAGCTGCCCTAACATTAACACTACAGTACTACAATACCCAGCTGCCCTAACATTAACACTACAGTACTTCAATACCCAGCTGCCCTAACATTAACAATACAATACCCAGCTGCCCTAACATTAACACTACAGTACTACAATACCCAGCTGCCCTAACATTAACACTACAATACCCAGCTGCCCTAACATTAACACTACAATACCCAGCTGCCCTAACATTAACAATACAGTACTACAATACCCAGCTGCCCTAACATTAACACTACAGTACTACAATACCCAGCTGCCCTAACATTAACACTACAGTACTACAATACCCAGCTGCCCTAACATTAACAATACAATACTACAATACCCAGCTGCCCTAACATTAACACTACAGTACTACAATATCCAGCTGCCCTAACATTAACTCTACAGTACTACAATATCCAGCTGCCCTAACATTAACAATACAATACCCAGCTGCCCTAACATTAACACTACAGTACTACAAAACCCAGCTGCCCTAACATTAACAATACAATACCCAGCTGCCCTAACATTAACAATACAATACTACAATACCCAGCTGCCCTAACATTAACAATACAATACCCAGCTGCCCTAACATTAACACTACAATACCCAGCTGCCCTAACATTAACACTACAATACCCAGCTGCTCTAACATTAACACTACAGTACTACAATATCCAGCTGCCCTAACATTAACACTACAGTACTACAATACCCAGCTGCCCTAACATTAACACTACAGTACTACAAAACCCAGCTGCCCTAACATTAACAATACAATACCCAGCTGCCCTAACATTAACAATACAATACCCAGCTGCCCTAACATTAACAATACAATACCCAGCTGCCCTAACATTAACAATACAATACCCAGCTGCCCTAACATTAACAATACAATACCCAGCTGCCCTAACATTAACAATACAATACCCAGCTGCCCTAACATTAACAATACAGTACTACAATACCCAGCTGCCCTAACATTAACACTACAGTACTACAATACCCAGCTGCCCTAACATTAACACTACAGTACTACAATACCCAGCTGCCCTAACATTAACACTACAATACCCAGCTGCCCTAACATTAACACTACAGTACTACAATCCAGCTTGCTCTAATTAACACTACAGTATACAATACCCAAGCTGCGCTAACATTAAACACTACAATACCAGCTGCCTAACATATGACACTACAGTAACCTGACAATAGCCCAAGCTGCCTAACATTAACACTACAAAGTATTACAATTCCTCAGCTGCCCTAACATTAACAATACAATACCCAGCTGCCCTTACATTAACACTACAGTACTACAATATCCAGCTGCCCTAACATTAACACTACAGTACTACAATACCCAGCTGCCCTAACATTAACACTACAGAACTACAATACCCAGCTGCCCTAACATTAACACTACAGTACTACAATACCCAGCTGCCCTAACATTAACACTACAGTACTACAATACCCAGCTGCTCTAACATTAACACTACAGTACTACAATACCCAGCTGCCCTAACATTAACACTACAATACCCAGCTGCCCTAACATTAACACTACAGTACTTCAATACCCAGCTGCCCTAACATTAACAATACAATACCCAGCTGCCCTAACATTAACACTACAGTACTACAATACCCAGCTGCCCTAACATTAACACTACAGTACTACAATACCCAGCTGCCCTAACATTAACAATACAATACCCAGCTGCCCTAACATTAACACTACAGTACTACAATACCCAGCTGCCCTAACATTAACAATACAATACCCAGCTGCCCTAACATTAACACTACAGTACTACAATACCCAGCTGCCCTAACATTAACACTACAGTACTACAATACCCAGCTGCCCTAACATTAACAATACAATACCCAGCTGCCCTAACATTAACAATACAATACCCAGCTGCCCTAACATTAACAATACAATACCCAGCTGCCCTAACATTAACAATACAATACCCAGCTGCCCTAACATTAACAATACAATACCCAGCTGCCCTAACATTAACACTACAATACCCAGCTGCCCTAACATTAACACTACAATACCCAGCTGCTCTAACATTAACACTACAGTACTTCAATACCCAGCTGCCCTAACATTAACACTACAATACCCAGCTGCCCTAACATTACTTCAATACCCAGCTGCCCTAACATTAACACTACAGTACTACAATACCCAGCTGCCCTAACATTAACAATACAATACCCAGCTGCCCTAACATTAACACTACAGTACTACAATACCCAGCTGCCCTAACATTAACACTACAGTACTACAATACCCAGCTGCCCTAACATTAACACTACAATACCCAGCTGCCCTAACATTAACACTACAATACCCAGCTGCCCTAACATTAACACTACAATACCCAGCTGCCCTAACATTAACACTACAATACCCAGGTGACCCACCTTCTCTGTCCAGCCACAGCTTGTGCTGGCGGTAGCGCAGAAGCCTGTTGTGGACGTAGGGCAGCAGAAGCTTGACGCACCAGCTCTCCAGGCCCAGCTTGTTGTCCACCAGCACCACGGGGCTGCGGTTGTAGCGCGCCTCAGGACAAGCGATCAAGCCCACCTCATCACTGGAGGAAAGGCAGCATTCAAACACTTCAACACTTCACAACAATTACAAGGCTAGCTATCCAGGGCACCACAACAGATCTGCTAGCTGGCCTTCCAAAACAGATCTGTTAGCAGAGCTAGCTAGCTGGCCATCCAAAACAGATCTGTTAGCAGAGCTAACTAGCTGACCTTCCAAAACAGATCTGTTAGTAGAGCTAGCTAGCTGGTCATCCAAAACAGATCTGTTAGCAGAGCTAACTAGCTGGTTATCCAAAACAGATCTGTTAGCAGAGCTAGCTAGCTGGTCATCCAAAACAGATCTGTTAGCAGAGCTAACTAGCTGGCCTTCCAAAACAGATCTGTTAGCAGAGCTAGCTAGCTGGCCATCCAAAACAGATCTGTTAGCAGAGCTAACTAGCTGACCTTCCAAAACAGATCTGTTAGCAGAGCTAGCTAGCTGGTCATACAAAACAAATCTGCTAGCAGAGCTAGCTAGCTGGTCATCCAAAACAGATCTGTTAGCAGAGCTAACTAGCTGGTTATCCAAAACAGATCTGTTAGCAGAGCTAGCTAGCTGGCCATCCAAAACAGATCTGTTAGCAAAGCTAACTAGCTGGCCTTCCAAAACAGATCTGTTAGTAGAGCTAGCTAGCTGGTCATCCAAAACAGATCTGTTAGTAGAGCTAGCTAGCTGGCTTTCCAAAACAGATCTGTTAGTAGAGCTAGCTAGCTGGTTATCCAAAACAGATCTGTTAGCAGAGCTAGCTAGCTGGCCATCCAAAACAGATCTGTTAGCAGAGCTAACTAGCTGGCCTTCCAAAACAGATCTGTTAGTAGAGCTAGCTAGCTGGCCATCCAAAACAGTTCTGTTAGCAGAGCTAGCTAGCTGGTCATCCACAACAGTTCTATCAATATAGTTAGCTAGCCAGGCAACAACAACATCACTGTTTCTGGAGGTTTTCACACATATACACACTTACACATCAACTGACTTCACTTACACACTAAAGAATTCAGCCCTCACTGAGAAATGCTATATACTGCAGCTACACATACAATCCACTCCATCTTTTTTTCCATCACACATATGCATGCACACACAACTCATATCACTCTGTCCTGTACTGGGGTCAGTGTACATGATGTGTCAATGTGACTACTAGGGCCAGCGTAAGTGAGCTAAGCTAAATGAAGAAAATTCTTCACAGCACATTAAGCAGCTTGCCACTTTTAGCACCTACCCTACATTATAAACTAGTGGTGCTGCCCTACATTATAAACTAGTGGTGCTGCTCTACAATATAAACTAGTGGTGCTGTCCTACATTATAAACTAGTGGTGCTGTCCTACATTATAAACTAGTGGTGCTGTCCTACAATATAAACTAGTGGTGCTGTCCTACATTATAAACTAGTGGTGCTGCTCTACAATATAAACTAGTGGTGCTGCCCTACAATATAAACTAGTGGTGCTGTCCTACATTATAAACTAGTGGTGCTGTCCTACATTATAAACTAGTGGTGCTGCTCTACAATATAAACTAGTGGTGCTGTCCTACAATATAAACTAGTGGTGCTGTCCTACATTATAAACTAGTGGTGCTGCTCTACAATATAAACTAGTGGTGCTGCTCTACAATATAAACTAGTGGTGCTGTCCTACAATATAAACTAGTGGTGCTGCCCTACATTATAAACTAGTGGTGCTGTCCTACAATATAAACTAGTGGTGCTGCTCTACAATATAAACTAGTGGTGCTGCTCTACAATATAAACTAGTGGTGCTGCTCTACAATATAAACTAGTGGTGCTGCTCTACAATATAAACTAGTGGTGCTGTCCTACATTATAAACTAGTGGTGCTGCTCTACAATATAAACTAGTGGTGCTGTCCTACAATATAAACTAGTGGTGCTGCTCTACAATATAAACTAGTGGTGCTGTCCTAAATTATAAACTAGTGGTGCTGTCCTACATTATAAACTAGTGGTGCTGTCCTACATTATAAACTAGTGGTGCTGTCCTACATTATAAACTAGTGGTGCTGTCCTACATTATAAACTAGTGGTGCTGTCCTATATTATAAACTAGTGGTGCTGTCCTATATTATAAACTAGTGGTGCTGTCCTATATTATAAACTAGTGGTGCTGTCCTATATTATAAACTAGTGGTGCTGTCCTACATTATAAACTAGTGGTGCTGTCCTACATTATAAACTAGTGGTGCTGTCCTACAATATAAACTAGTGGTGCTGTCCTATATTATAAACTAGTGGTGCTGTTCTACAATATAAACTAGTGGTGCTGTCCTATATTATAAACTAGTGGTGCTGTCCTACATTATAAATTAGTGGTGCTGTCCTACATTATAAATTAGTGGTGCTGTCCTACAATATTAACTAGTGGTGCTGCTCTACATTATAAATTAGTGGTGCTGTCCTACAATATTAACTAGTGGTGCTGCTCTACATTATAAATTAGTGGTGCTGTCCTACAATATTAACTAGTGGTGCTGCTCTACATTATAAATTAGTCCTACAATATTAACTAGTGGTGCTGCTCTACATTATAAATTAGTGGTGCTGTCCTACAATATTAACTAGTGGTGCTGCTCTACATTATAAATTAGTGGTGCTGTCCTACAATATTAACTAGTGGTGCTGCTCTACATTATAAATTAGTGGTGCTGTCCTACAATATTAACTAGTGGTGCTGCTCTACATTATAAATTAGTGGTGCTGTCCTACAATATTAACTAGTGGTGCTGCTCTACATTATAAATTAGTGGTGCTGTCCTACAATATAAACTAGTGGTGCTGCTCTACAATATAAACTAGTTTTGCTGCTCTACAATATAAACTAGTGGTGCTGCTCTACAATATAAACTAGTGGCGCTGCCCTACATTATAAACTAGTGGTGCTGTCCTATATTATAAACTAGTGGTGCTGTCCTATATTATAAACTAGTGGTGCTGTCCTACATTATAAACTAGTGGTGCTGTCCTACATTATAAACTAGTGGTGCTGTCCTACATTATAAACTAGTGGTGCTGTCCTACAATATAAACTAGTGGTGCTGTCCTACATTATAAACTAGTGGTGCTGCTCTACAATATAAACTAGTGGTGCTGCTCTACAATATAAACTAGTGGTGCTGTCCTACATTATAAACTAGTGGTGCTGTCCTACATTATAAACTAGTGGTGCTGCCCTACATTATAAACTAGTGGTGCTGCTCTACAATATAAACTAGTGGTGCTGCTCTACAATATAAACTAGTGGTGCTGTCCTACAATATTAACTAGTGGTGCTGCTCTACATTATAAATTAGTGGTGCTGTCCTACAATATTAACTAGTGGTGCTGCTCTACATTATAAATTAGTGGTGCTGTCCTACATTATAAATTAGTGGTGCTGTCCTACATTATAAACTAGTGGTGCTGTCCTACATTATAAACTAGTGGTGCTGTCCTATATTATAAACTAGTGGTGCTGTCCTATATTATAAACTAGTGGTGCTGTCCTATATTATAAACTAGTGGTGCTGTCCTATATTATAAACTAGTGGTGCTGTCCTATATTATAAACTAGTGGTGCTGTCCTATATTATAAACTAGTGGTGCTGTCCTATATTATAAACTAGTGGTGCTGTCCTACATTATAAACTAGTGGTGCTGTCCTACATTATAAACTAGTGGTGCTGTCCTACAATATAAACTAGTTTTGCTGCTCTACAATATAAACTAGTTTTGCTGCTCTACAATATAAACTAGTTTTGCTGCTCTACAATATAAACTAGTTTTGCTGCTCTACAATATAAACTAGTGGTGCTGCCCTACAATATAAACTAGTTTTGATGCTCTACATCGAATGAAAAATGAAAAGCAATGATTTTAAAGGTATTTTACCAGCTACATGGCGCTTAACAAGGTCTTCAAATAAATACACATCTTGGAAAAAAGGTTTCTCTCGCAATACAAACATGCAATGAAGAACATCAACAGAGAGAAGCGGGTCCGTGTGACAAGAATACGCGCCTCGATATGTAATCGGAAGAGCTCTTAAACACCTCCATGACTACGTGCGTGTGAAATTTACATTGGCACATTGATGCACTTGAGGCATGCATGACTCATGTTAAGATGATATACATTACAATATCATCATTATTAAATAGCAACTGTTTGACTTGCAAAAATAGCAACCACACAAGCAGAAAAGTTTCCCTTACTCGCATACGAAGTAGCCCGCTTTTACAGATAACAGCCTAGATTCTATTACCAACAGCGCTAGCTAGCGTGTGCTGCACTGTTACCTCCACTTTGGTGCTTGTAAGACAGTTGAAGCTATCTGTTATGTTAAAATAGTTGAATATACGTACATATTTGGGTTTCTCTTGAATGCGTTATTGATATCTTTAACAACTCTCTGGAGCAAAACGTCTACCTCCTCCTCCGACTCCGCCATCTTTGAGCACTTCTGACGTCAGGGAATACCAGGGAACCTTTTCCGGGTCAGTTTTCTTCTTCTTTATGGCGGATGACATCCAACGTTAAGGAGCATTACCGCCACCTACTGTACTGTAATGTGAACCAGATTATCTACCCAAACTCTACCCCAAAAAACAAACAAATTTTTTTTTATTTTTAACTTACCGTAGTAGTGTAGACAGCCTTCTCACATCACGTCCTTAGCCCTGCTGTCCAGGAGGGGGAGCCACACTCCCTCATCTTGGCAGCTGTAGCTTCTCTGCCTCACGTTCTTCAAGAGTTATCCTCTGCCTCGGCTCTCTCGTACACTCCAGGCAGGATGCAAAGCAACGGGTTGAGCTGTGTCCCTGCCTCTGACACCGCAGCAGCAGTTATTCTGAGGCACACTGACACCCCTGTTCTTGCCAGGAAGGCAGCTGCTGCAGAGTGGGGCCTCTGAGTGCCAGAGAGAAAGGGGAAAAACTCTGACCTGGGGCAGCTGGCCTCACAAGTTCCCAAGAGCTCAGAGCCTGGATACACTGGGTACAGCACACACACTTCCGGCTAGCCCCTCACACAACACACACATGCACACTATAATGATGACCATGCACCACCATAACAAGTCAGTAACCAGCAACTTTGTTTTTCACTAAATTTAAAAAGAGTTTCACTGGAGGATACTGCAGGAACAGTTACCAGGGTAGGTTCAGTTGAGGTTTGGAGGATTACATACATAAATACCCCTAAATAGTTCTAAGACATGAATCACTGTCTATATACGCCAGAGTCAGATGTAGAAATCTAGTGTTTCATAACCATTTAAAGCAACTAGAAGCATATTTTCAGATACACACACACACAGACACACACACACACACACACACACACATCACACACATACACACACACACACACACACACACTTAGCACATCTAATCTTCCCTTTCTTCTTCCCTTTTAAACCTAAATAAATATATCAAATAATGAACTTCCTGTAATGAGATATTTTAGATTATATTTATTAACCCAGTTTCCTTCAAAAACACAATTGAAGATAATTTCCTGATTGGCTTTAATTTAATAACTCCTGTGGTGTCCCTCTTAATATGTCACTTCCTGTCATATTCTTTTGACAAGAACAGAATACATGTTCCACTGATTCCTCTTCTTGACAATACTCACACAACCCAGTAGGGTGTTTTCCAATGAGTTCTCATTTAGTCTTGTATGACCCCGTCTAATCCTAACTTTGATATTATACTATCTTCCATGGAATTTTGCCTTGTCATCCTCATCCTTCCCACAATATTATGGGTGTCTGCCAGTGCTACCCTTATTTCATTTATCTTGCCATTTACTTATAATTTAACTTTTAATTATTGTCTATATTTCTGTTTTACTACATGAAATGTCCAATATATTTTCCTGCTTACTTGCTTCCTTGCTAATGAATCTGCAGTGTAATTGCTTTTAACTCCCCTGTGAGCAGGCACCCACATAAATGTAACTACTATATTTAACTTGTGTACTCTGAAAAGAGTTTCATATATTTCATTAACTGAATGTCTTGCCTACTCTACCGATGAAAATGACTGTATTGATAATAACACTGAACTTGAATCTGAACACAGAATCACTTTGTTAAGTTTTCTAATTTTCTACTCGGTGCAGCGCTGATGTAATTGCACTTAATTCAACCGTATAAACTGCCAGGTGATCGGACGTTGTTATTGATAGAAACTACATGGAACTGTAAACGCAAACGCTGCTCTTCCGGTGGGATCTTTGCAACCATCTGTATATATTGCGACATAATTCTGATGCAGTGCCTGGAGTCTATCCTCCACTATAATTGGCATATTTCCTGTATCTGTAAAAGGATGACTATTTTCTAGTAGATATAAATCAACAGATACAGATGGAAACCACCATGAAGACGTTACTGTCAATGGGACTGTAGGAATGTATGCTTACTGTCTGGTCTTTCTGGGTCAGTCAACTGTCTTGCTTGAGGATAACGTAAGTTTAAAGTATTGCAATTGGTCAAGCTCTTCTAACTTTAAAAAACAATTAAATTACTGGGCTCTCAAATATAATCAAGAGTTATTCATGAGATTATCATAGCGAAGCCTAACGACGTTATTGCGCAAGACTTGAGAGCCATGCAGTAATATCAAGTTTCAGAATCACAGTTCTACAAATTAAATATGGACAATGTAAAATGTGAGCACCAAAACTGTTCTCTCTTGTCAACATTTTGTCGCATCCGTTTTAAATGTGTTAGTTGGTTACGGGTTAGTGCGATAATTCTACTTTTGATTGATTTTATTTTAACCGGAGTAGACAAACCCTGAGACTACGTTTTAGAAGACACATTAAAAGACCCGGTCATGCTGGAGGAAAGCTTTTAATCAGTCAGACGGGAGAGGTCAGGAAGACATTAAAAATTACATAAACACTCAATAGACTGTTAAGTGTTGAGTAACAGCAATGCATTATTGTCCTCTTTAGACGCCGCTGCTGAAACACTCTCATGCCTGAAGAGTGTAGCTGTAGGTGAGCATGCCTCCCTTCTCCAGGAAGCAGTCGTGCTCGTAGGTGCCGATCTTCACCTGTCTCTCACAGGTTCCCAGCTTGTCGTCGAACAGCACATCCTGGTCGAATACCTCCAGCCTCAGGACGTCGTTCTCGGAGGTCTGGAAGGAGTTGAACTCCTCTGGCCACCAGGGGTTCTTGTCGTTGTTGCGGACGGAGGTTTTCCCGATCTCATGGTCACCGGAGGACAACACGACGTAGCCGTCTGTGGTGCCCAGCAGGTTGCTTGGCAGATCGGTGGCACGCAGGTTGAAGATCTTGATCTGGGCATGGGTGCCTGCCAGGAGCAGGAATCCCAGGGCCAAGGTCAGACTGGAAGGAGACATCGTCAACTTGAGTGGTCACAAGAGGACAACTATGGGAGGGAATGAGAGATACACATTTCAATTGATATCATAGAGAGAACAATTGCATACTGACAGTGCTTTTCGTACAAATGATACTGTTAAAGACAGTCTTTAACATCTTGAATATGAATGTGTCAATATGGGTAGAGTCAGCCACAAGGCAGAGAGAGAGATGACAGACATCACCAGAGCGCTGACAACAGAGAGATGATCAGAGAAGGTTAAATGAGGATCTTTGTTTGTTACCTTCAGAAGAATAGGTGTACACACACTAACACTGCGATATAAACAGCATATGGTGTGTTCTCATTAGTTCAGCCAAATGACCCTGACGATCAGTGACCTCCAGATTAGGTGAAAGTGGAACATTTCTAAATTTGGTGCTGGTCAAAGTGATAAGACCAAACATAGATAGCAGAATAAACAGTCCCTAAACTCTGTGGGAAAAAGTTGTCTTTAAGCAGCTGTGCAATCACCTCTGCTGCCAGCTGAAATGTTTAGTGTTTATGTGACTCATGAATATCTTTTCACACCTGGTCTTCCTTCCACATCCACAACCCCTACTTCAGGTAGCAATGCTGGTGGCAATATATGGTTCACCTGATTCAGGTGAACGTCGCCAATGTTGTTGGTGAAGAGCAGATTAAACTTATATTCAAATCTTATTTAAATTCATCCCAAAGAAATACAATGGGGAAGGCGTGGCCTGATGGTTAGGGAGTTGGACTTGTAACCTGCAAGTTACTGGTTCGATTCTCGCACCGGCAGGAATTGAAGGTGGGGATCGTGAACAAACAGCACTCTGCCATCAATACCATGACTAAGGTGCCATTGAGCAAGGCACCAAACCCCCAATTGCTTTCCAGGCACTGGAGCAATAGCTGCCCACTGCTCTGGGTGTATGTTCAGTGTGCGTGCAGTTGTTCACTACTCACTGCTGTGTGTGCACTTGAATGGGTTAAATGCAGAGGGTTAATTTTGAGTATGGGTCACCATACTTTACAATATGTCACTTCACAATCAGATTTGTGGAAACATTGGTATGGGTGCCTGTTAAGACTCTCATGAATCTAAATACGTTTTTATGTGTTATGTATCTATTCCTTTAGTTGTTGTTGGTCTTGTTGGGTCTAGAGCCTGTAATAAAAGTTTATATATAAATACCATTTGAAATAATTATTTGAACTTGAATTATTGCAATTAGAATGAATGGAATTGAGACAGTTACCACATCAAAGAATGTTTTGCACAAATGCAAATACATTTTAACACAGAAATAAGAGGTTACATAACATCTGGATTGTATCCTGATGTTCTCAGGGAACGGCATATTAATGCTGGCCAATTATGACAGATTTCTGTGCACAATCAATTAAGAATGATCTACTTTTCATGTGAAGCATGAAAAAACACACAGAGAGACAATTTGTTAATAATGAGTGAAACGTGACCAGAGACAGCGTGTTAGTGAAACATGTGAACAGACAGGGCGGGCGAATTGAAGGGGGAGGA
>BROE01000008.1:137335-186576 GCA_036571765.1 Plecoglossus altivelis
CAGCCTGTCCCCCTCTCCTGTCCCCCTCACCTCCAGCCTGTCCCCCTCTCCTGTCCACCTCACCTGCCTCCCTCTCCTCCAGCCTGTCCCCCTCACCTCCAGCCTGTCCCCCTCTCCTGCCTGGCCACAGGGAAGCCTGGTACTCTGGATGGCCCTCTGCTCTCTGAGCCTCAGCGTGGACACCAGCTCCAGACACTGCTTGCTGAGAGCTACACTCGCACACACACACACACACACACACAGCCATTTTGACATCATGATTACTCTCTTCGTCGTAGTGAAGTAGTTCATGTTTATTCTCTCCACCTAGTATACAGGACACTGTACTCTGTCACTCACTGTAATTCTCTGACCTCAGGGCCTGAAGCTCCGCCCCCTGCTGGGCCAAGCTGTCAGCCAGTGCTTTGTTCTCACAGCAGATCCTGCTCACACACACACACACGCACACGCACACACACACACACACTCACGCACACACACACGCACACACACACACACACGCACACATGCACACGCACACACAAGACTCATGAACTGACCAATCAAATCAAACCTAGAGTTCTGTTCTCTGTAAGCTCATGTGAAAGTGGAAGACATTCATAAGTTATAAAATATTAATCATGTATAAAACATTTATAATTTCAACCAAACTTCCATGAATCTTGTCCATGATTTCTGATAATCAGTGACAAATGAAAATAATGTGACACACACCTGTCGTACTTGTGCTCCCATGACTGTTGACAGTTTTTGAATTGAGCCTGGTTGAACGTGATCTCCCACTGCAACACGTTCACTTCCTGGGAAATACAGGAAATGACAAACCATTATAATAATGTCATAATTACCTCTAACATTTGACTAGTGGTATGCTACGATCTACAAACCTGTGACTGTACTGTGTGTCTAACCCTTACCCCGTATCAACAGACCACACCTTTATTTAAGATGCCTTGGGTTTGCCAGTCCTGACGCACACAGACTAACCTTCTCTAAGGCCTTGGTTCTCTCCTCACTCTTCAGAAGCAGCATCCTGGTGTGTGAGGTGGCCTTGTCCAGGATGGCCTGGAGAGGACCATCAGAACATCAGTTAAGGTTCAAATTACAATTCAACTAATTATAATGGACTGCTAGATATGGATTATATACAGACAGTAGTTAGGCTTAGCTAGGTTTAGGAGCGACACAAGTGAGAGTATGTATACCCAATCAGAAGGTGAGGAGAACAGAGGTTACCTGTCCCTACCCAATCAGACAGTGAGGAGAATAGGGGTTACCTGTCCCTACCCAATCAGAAGGTGAGGAGAACAGAGGTTACCTGTCCCTACCCAATCAGAAAGTGAGGAGAATAGGGGTTACCTGTCCCTACCCAATCAGAAGGTGAGGAGAATAGGGGTTACCTGTCCCTACCCAATCAGAAGGTGAGAAGAGCAGAGGTTACCTGTCCCTGTAGAATCTTCAGAGCTTCCTGTTTCCCTTCAAGGTGTCGATGCTTCACCTCCAGCTCACAGTGCAGTAGTGACACCTCCTGGACATTTGAATCATTTAACAGCAGAGACATGCTAGCCTGGTGCTACTAGACTCTTGTACATTTCATTTATACAGAGAGTCTGAGATCCCTCTATTGACAAACGTTAACTTCCTTGAAGGCAGGTACACTGTTAAAGTTTAAAACTACAGGATCTCCTTAGTCAACTCCTTCACCACAAACAGGGCGAGCTGGAAGACTTTTCCCAAACCCCATGAGGAGGAGGGTCACAACATCATGGTCATCAACAAAACTCTGTGAATATTGTGATTAACTTCTGGATGTTCGGCAGCATTGCCACAACAGACAGAAGCTTAGCGCATCTTTCTCTGCCACCATTACTGAACTACAACTCAAACTGGCCTACAATATGAACGTCATCGTTCTCTGCTACTTTCTCTGTTTTCTGATTGGACCTTCACTTATTTGACTGGGCTACTGCAGCTCTAGACCCAGTACAAAAGCTAAATGAAAATGTAGTGTAAGTACGTAGGACAGCAGAGCCAGGCTAGAGCCATGCTACGTGCTGCAGAAGAGCACAGCTCTGACTGTGTTCTAGTGATCAGGGCTGAGTAGTGGAATGCACTACAGATGGCTGAGCGGTTAGAGAGCCTAGTGGTAAGAAGAGGCTGACCTGTGGGAGTGTTTGTTCCTCACCTCAGACAACTCCTGCACCCTTTGTCTCAGCTGGTCCCTGCTCAGGTCACTGAGGGATTCTGAAATTCAAGGAGAGTTTGACAGAATGTGAGTGAAAGTATCTTGGAGAGAGTGTATTGGACATTTTGTGTGCCTAACACAGAGGCTAGTATAGCCTAGTAAGAAGGAGATAAGGAAACATTTTGATGTAATTTGCTTATTATAGCTCTACCTGTATCTCTCCAACACAGAGACGCTGGACACCCGTCAGACTCCTCCTTCAACGTTACGTTCAGACTTCCGCACGACGTCCAGGTGAAGGCTGTCTCGCTTCCTCCCCAACGGAGCCCCGATGGTGACAGCTGCTCCTCCAAGCTACCCCTGCTGGGCCGAGTAGTCCTGGAGGTGGCCCCAGGCCGGAGCCCACCCCCATCCCCCAGATCTCCCTCCGCCATGTCGTCCTCAACTGCCCCCCCTCCCCGCGCCCCAGCCCCTTCTGCCACCTGCATCCTGGTGCACTGAACCGCAAAGCCACTCTGATGTTAGCCTAACTCTGATGTTAGCCTAACTCATATTCAGCAAACAGCAGCTAGCTCACTCTCTGCAGACGGAAACACATTCCCACAGTACTATGTTACAAACTGCACCACTACAACTATAACTTCCCTTCAAGTTGTACAACATAATACAGAACTGTAGATTCTGGCGATCTTTCACAATAATATACTGTGGTCTAGAGCCTAACAAGCTTTATGACTTATTCATATAACGATAGACAGTATAAAAAAGCTTACCTTGTTCAAACACAGGTGCGTCAACAAACTACCTTCGCAAAGTTGGAGGAAACAAACCGTGTTTTCTTGTCCGGTCAAAAACGGCAAGTAGGTGAGCTATAAACCATTACATGTATGACGAAATGATCATTAAGTGAAGATCCTTAAAATAAGAAGACCATCATTAAACTCCAATCTATTTCAATCTCGTGTACCGAAACGAGTCCAACCAGGATGCACCGCTGTCAGGTGCAGATACGCTATATGACTCATGGGGCGCTTTAGTTAATAAATATAATATCGTAACGTCATCCATTGCGCTCATCTTTGAGTTTCGAGTATATGAAACTGAGGTATACGAAATAATTAATATAACTACATTCGGTGAAAAACAACAAGTTTGTAATTTAACAAAATAACCTTTTATGGAAGACAATAATATTGTTTAGAAAAACTTGTTTACAAAAAACCATAAATGCTATATAAAACACAGCTGACGGAGATCTGAAATTGGCTCAACTTCTATTTGGTTTTACGTTCAACCTGAACACAAACGTTCTTCTAAAACATTAAACACTTGACTGCAAAACAAACTGGAACTATAAATATGCCAAAAGGTTTATTTGCCTTCATCAGACCAATATGTGAGTTGGGTTAAATTCCACTTAAAGTCACGTAACCCAGATCACATGACACAGAGTTGTTAATCTTGAATCCCCCTGGAAGAAGGGACTGGACACCAATAAATACTCAAGCATTTGTCATGGCAACAACACAGTAACCAAGAAAAAGAGCCAAATTACCCTTTTGCTGTGTACTCCAAGTCAGTCAAGTCATTGAGTTAATGAAGAAATAAGGCAAGGTGGGCACAACTGTTGGGTGATTGAAGCATGGGTTCCTGCCAGTCACGTGCACATTCTGCTCTGTGCCCCGTAATTGGACTATGAGTCCTGTCATTCACTGTCGTACTCCTCTATGAGTAGGTCATCCTCCAGCAGGGCTCCTGAGGTTGAGGGCTGAGGCTGGCTGTCTGGCAGTAGGACCTCCATAGAGGGCTCATCCTGCTCTCCTGCTCCCCCACAAACACTACTCAATGCTGGATTGACTGTGGAGGAAACTGGGTTCTCCTCCTCGCTGTCCAGCTGCAGTTCCCCGGGGTCTCTGTCTGTCAGGGTCTCTAGACGAAGCCTGACAGAAGGAGCAGCCGGCCACCAGGTCATCACCATCATCATCATCATCATCATCACCATCACCATCACCACCACCACCATCATCATCATCATCATCATCATCACCATCACCACCACCACCACCATCATCATCATCATCATCATCACCACCATCACCACCATCATTATCATCATCATCACCACCACCACCACCACCACCATCATCATCATCATCATCACCACCATCACCACCATCACCACCATCACCACCATCATCATCATCATCATCATCATCATCATCACCACCATCACCACCATCATCATCATCATCATCATCATCATCACCACCATCATCATCATCACCACCACCACCACCATCATCATCATCATCATCATCATCACCACCATCACCATCACCACCACCACCATCATCATCATCATTACCACCACCACCACCATCATCATCATCATCATCATCATCATCATCATCATCATCATCATCATCACCACCACCACCACCACCACCATCATCATCATCATCATCATCATCATCATCATCACCACCATCACCACCATCATCATCATCATCATCATCATCACCACCATCATCATCATCATCACCATCATCATCATCATCATCATCATCACCACCATCACCACCATCATCATTACCACCACCACCATCATCATCATCATCATCATCATCACCACCACCACCACCACCACCATCATCATCATCAACATCTTCATCACCTCTATTGGTTTAAATAGTGTGTGAGGACCTACCTTCCAGACCCCCTGCAGAGAGGGAGCCGTCCCACGCTCTCCAGGAAGGAGATCTGAGCTGAGGACACAGGAGAAATTCCAGCATCACAACAGCATAGACATAACCCCAAAACAACACAACTCTCAACGTACCACTAACGAAGCATGTTATCTGATCAACCTAACAGTAATGTTTGAATTCGACTATGGAGAAGGTTTTGCTAAAGGTCAACCTTCTTTCAGATGCAAATCAATGTTTAACCATTTTTATAAGATGCACCCTGTCCCTGTTTGAACATCATTTGTCTGAATAAATAGAAGAGGCAAATATGATTTACTGGTTTCACATCAGCTTCAATGATGAGAATAACCATCTCATGGCCTTTAGGGAGCTGAAGCTGCTCTGTGCCTGGTAAACACAGGCAGCTCTGTGCTTGATAAACACAGGCAGCTCTGTGCCTGGTAAACACAGGCAGCTCTGTGCCTGGTAAACACAGACTGCTCTGTGCCTGATAAACACAGGCAGCTCTGTGTCTGATAAACACAGGCTGCTCTGTGTCTGATAAACACAGGCTGCTCTGTGCCTGATAAACACAGGCTGCTCTGTGTTTGATAAACACAGGCTGCTCTGTGCCTGATAAACACAGGCTGCTCTGTGCCTGATAAACACAGGCAGCTCTGTGTCTGATAAACACAGGCTGCTCTGTGTTTGATAAACACAGGCTGCTCTGTGTCTGATAAACACAGGCAGCTCTGTGCCTGGTAAACACAGGCTGCTCTGTGCCTGATAAACACAGGCTGCTCTGTGCCTGATAAACACAGGCTGCTCTGTGTCTGATAAAGACAGGCTGCTCTCTGCCTGATAAACACAGGCTGCTCTGTGCCTGATAAACACAGGCTGCTCTGTGCCTGATAAACACAGGCTGCTCTGTGCCTGGTAAACACAGGACGCTCTGTGCCTGATAAACACAGGCTGCTCTGTGCTTGATAAACACAGGCTGCTCTCTGCCTGATAAACACAGGCTGCTCTGTGTCTGATAAACACAGGCTGCTCTGTGCCTGATAAACACAGGCTGCTCTGTGTCTGATAAACACAGGCTGCTCTGTGCTTGATAAACACAGGCTGCTCTGTGTCTGATAAACACAGGCAGCTCTGTGCCTGGTAAACACAGGCAGCTCTGTGCCTGATAAACACAGGCAGCTCTGTGCCTGATAAACACAGGCAGCTCTGTGTCTGATAAACACAGGCTGCTCTGTGCCTGGTAAACACAGGCAGCTCTCTGGCTAGTATGGTATATGTATTGTATGTGTGTGTGCATGGTGTGCATGTTGTGTAATGTGTATGTATTGCATGGTGTGTGTGATGTCATGGTGTGTGTATGGCATGGTGTGTGTGTGATGTCATGGTGTGTGTATTGCATGGTGTGTGTATTGCATGGTGTGTGATGTCTATGGTGTGTGTATTGCATGGTGTGTGATGTCTATGGTGTGTGTATTGCATGGTGTGTGATGTTATGGCTGTGTGTATGCATGGATACCATACCGCACAACACCAAACACACAAGTACACACCAACACACAACACACACACGCACACACGCATGTATACACACAGACATACACACTGACATTCACACACACACACGAACACTTTTACTTGCACACATACGCACACACAAGGGCACACACACCCAGAATGTCCTGTACTGTACCACACACACACAACATGCACACCAGAACAAGCAGAGACCAAAGTACGAAAAGGACAAAGCGTATCTAGTCATGCAAGGCTAGAACAGGAGTCATAGACAAGAAAGTAAGAAAACAATGAAGAGAGACTGGGCAGCTGCACTGTTCTCCTGGTGCTGGAGACACAAACACACATGATGAGCATCATGTTTAGATACACTGTGTACTGAGTCACACTGAAAGCACCGTCCTCTAGAATGGGTCTATTGTCACACACTCCTGTGTGTGTGTGTGTGTGTGTGTGGTGTTACTCTCCTGTGTGTGATGGTGTAATGCTCTCCTGTGTGTTGAAATGTGTGTGGCTATTTCCTGTGTGTTGTGATGTGATTACTCTCCCTAGTGTGAGACAGTACCACACACATAAGTCGTGATGTGTGTTGCTCTGTCCGGTGTGTGTGTGTTTCTCTCCAGTGTGTGTGTGTGTGTGTGTGTGTGCTACTTTCCTGTGTGTTGCGGGTTGTGTGTGTTTACTCTCCTGTGTGTGTGTAGTGTGTACTTTCCTGCGCTTAGTGTGGTGGTGTGTGCGAGTGTTACTCTCCTGTGTGTGTGTGTGCTACTTTCCTGTGTGTGTGTGTGTGTGTGTTTACTCCCCTGTGTGTGTGTTTGCTACTTTCTTGTGTGTGTGTGAATGTTACTCATCCTGTCTCCTGAGGGTGTTGTTACTCTCCAATGTGATGTGTGTGTAGTAGTGTGATGTGTGTGTGTCTTACTCCCCTGTGTGTGTGTTTGCTACTTTCTTGTGTGTGTGTTACTCTCCTGTGTGTGTGTGTGTGTACCTTCTTGTTGACCTGCAGCCAGTGGGGCTTGTGAAGCGGTCTGAAGCGTGCTGAGACCAGGGCGTTGTTGGCGTGCAGGAGCCCCCTGGTGGCCACAGACGAGCCGTACGCCCCCAGGGTGCTCCGGGACTATCAACAGCACAATGAGGTAAAGAGAGGGTTAGGGCCTATAGACAGGGTTAGGACCTATAGACAGGGTTAGGACCTATAGACAGGGTTAGGGCCTATAGACAGGGTTAGGGCCTATAGACAGGACCTATAGGCAGGACCTATAGACAGGGTTAGGGCCTATAGACAGGGTTAGGGCCTATAGACAGGACCTATAGACAGGACGTATAGACAGGGTTAGGACCTATAGACAGGACCTATAGACAGGACCTATAGACAGGACCTATAGACAGGGTTAGGGCCTATAGACAGGACCTATAGGCAGGACCTATAGGCAGGACCTATAGACAGGGTTAGGACCTATAGACAGGGTTAGGACCTATAGACAGGACCTATAGACAGGGTTAGGGCCTATAGACAGGGTTAGGACCTATAGGCAGGACCTATAGACAGGGTTAGGACCTATAGGCAGGACCTATAGACAGGGTTAGGACCTATAGACAGGGTTAGGACCTATAGACAGGGTTAGGGCCTATAGACAGGGTTAGGGCCTATAGACAGGGTTAGGACCTATAGACAGGGTTAGGACCTATAGACAGGACCTATAGACAGGGCCTATAGACAGGACCTATAGACAGGACCTATAGACAGGACCTATAGACAGGACCTATAGACAGGACCTATAGACAGGACCTATAGACAGGGTTAGGACCTATAGACAGGACCTATAGACAGGGTTAGGGCCTATAGACAGGACCTATAGGCAGGACCTATAGACAGGGTTAGGACCTATAGGCAGGACCTATAGACAGGGTTAGGACCTATAGAAAGGGTTAGGACCTATAGAAAGGGTTAGGACCTATAGACAGGGTTAGGACCTACAGACAGGGTTAGGACCTATAGAAAGGGTTAGGACCTATAGACAGGGTTAGGACCTACAGACAGGGTTAGGACCTATAGACAGGGTTAGGGCCTATAGACAGGGTTAGGACCTATAGACAGGGTTAGGACCTATAGACAGGGTTAGGACCTATAGACAGGGTTAGGACCTATAGACAGGACGTATAGACAGGGTTAGGACCTATAGACAGGGTTAGGACCTATAGACAGGGTTAGGGCCTATAGACAGGACCTATAGACAGGACCTATAGACAGGACCTATAGACAGGACCTATAGACAGGACCTATAGACAGGACCTATAGACAGGACCTATAGACAGGGTTAGGGCCTATAGACAGGGACAGAGTCAGGAACTCACGCTCCACTCAGCAGTCAGGAAATCAGCATGGGACAGGTAGTCACTGGCCCGAGCTACATCCTCCACCTCAGAGAAGAAGTCCAGGTAGTTCTGGTGCAGGTAGAGGTGAAAGAGCTCCCCAGACATGTGACAGCGCTCCAGCACCCCCTTGTGGGAGGAGGCAATAACAACATACTTTAGAGACATTAAATATTCTATGAAGTGGGTTGAAGAGTTTGTGAGAGTTGGAGGATTCTCACTGACTGTGTGTGTACTTGTGTGTGTGTGTGTGTGTGTGTGTGTTGTGTGTGTGATAACATCCAGCGTGTGACTGAGTGTAAAGTAGTGTGCTGTGTGTGTGTGTGTGTGTGTACCTCAGGGTCCACTGACAGCCTGTCTCTGTGATGTTCTGCCAAGTGATGCGGCAGGCCGGCGGTCGTAGAGACACATTCTGAACCTTCCCAGCTCTCTCCTGCCAATCACAGACACACCTTACTAAGAATCAGCCAATCAAAGACACACCTTAATAAGAATCAGCCAATCACAGACACACCTTACTAAAGATCTGCCCATCACAGACACACCTTAATAAAGATCTGCCAATCACAGACACACCTTACTAAAGATCTGCCAATCACAGACACACCTTAATAAGAATCAGCCAATCACAGACACACCTTACTAAAGATCTGCCAATCACAGACACACCTTACAAAAGATCTGCCAATCACAGACACACTTTACTAAAGATCTGCCAATCACAGACAATTTACCTTTTCATTCCTGAATAAAATCATATCAAAGAAGCGTAGCTAGATGGAATTCAACAACAGAAATTGTTTTCAGATTGATCCCATGAACTCCATGAATTCCAAACCCTTTAAACTTCTGAGCCCTAACCCACCCACCCTAACCCACCCAGCCTAACCCACCCAGCCTAACCCACCCAGCCTAACCCATACAGCCATAACCCACCTACACTAACCCACCCAGCCTAACCCACCTACCCTAACTCACCCACCCTAACCCACCTACCCAAACTCACCCACCATAACCCACCTACCCTAACCCACCCAGCCTAACCCACCTACCCTAACCCACCCACCCTAACCCACCCAACCATAACCCACCTACCCTAACCCACCCAGCCTAACCCACCCACCCTAACCCACCCACCCTAACCCACCCACCCTAACCCACCCACCCTAACCCACCCACCCTAACCCACCCACCCTAACCCACCCACCCTAACCCACCCAGCCTAACCCACCCAGCCTAACCCACCCACCCTAACCCACCTACCCTAACCCACCCACCCTAACCCACCCAGCCTAACCCACCCAGCCAACCCACTCACCTAACCCAACCCTACCCTAACCCAACCCTAACCATTACCCTAACCCAACCCCAACCTCTAACCCACCCAGCCTAACCCCACAGCCTCAACCCAGCCTAACCCTAACCCACCCCTCAGCCAAACCCACCCAAACCCTAACACACACACATAACCCACCCAGCCTAACCCACCCAGCCTAACCCACCCACCCTAACCCACCCACCCTAACCCACCCACCCTAACCCACCCAGCCTAACCCACCTACCCTAACCCACCCAGCCATAACCCATAACGCACTCTTGCAGTAGAGGATCTTGCCCAATGCTCGGAAGAGGAACAGGGAGGCGTCCTTCCCACCGATGGTCTGGTCCTGCCTCTCACTGATGCTCCTCTTTTTCAGTGTTGCTGTGGAAACAGCTCTGCCCCACGAGGTCACTGATCTGCCCCTCTGCCCCGTCCATGGGCCGGCCTCCTGGGGCTGGTCTGAGGTTAGGATCAGACATCACCAACATCACTTAAATACAATCAGATTAAACCCAGCTCTGCTGCACCCAGGAAGGGTCTCTGGCTGTGGTAAACAGGATGTGTTACTGTGTGGCGCCCCCACCTGTGAGAGAGGAGAACTGCAAGCTGTTGATGGCACTGCGGACGTCCCCAGAGCTTCCTGAGCAAAGAAGCTCCAGTTCTGCTCTGTCTGGTACAGAGACCTTGCCTTCGGAACTCCTGCACTACACACACCACACACGCACACACGCAACACCACGCACACAACACACCACACACACACACACACGGCACCACACACGCACGACCACACACACAACGCGCGCACACACTACCACACAACGCACACACACACACGCACACGCATACACGCACACACACACGCACACACACACACACAACGCGCACACACACACCCTTTAATCAATGAACCTACGTAAGGTTTATGTGTACTTGCAGGGTGTGTGCGTGGAGGCGTGACTGTGTGGCCGCGTGTGTGCGGGTGTTGTGTGCGGACGGCATGTGTGATGCAAGGTGTGTGGTATGCAGCGGTGTGTGTGTGTGTGTAGTGTGTGGGGTGTGTGGTGTGGGGTGATCGTGAGTGGAATGTGTGTCTGTAGGGGAGTGTGCGTGATGTGTGGGGTAGTGTTGACAGGGTGTATGCTGCGGGTGGTGTGATGTGGAGGTTTAGTGTGCTGACGGGTAGTTAAGCATGTGCTGTGGAGGTGGGATGTGTGAGATGGTGTTGTGTAGGGTTGTGCGTGGTGGTGGGCGAGGTGTTGTGCTGTGGGGTCGGTGTTGTGTGTGGGGATCTGTGTCGTTGTGTGGGGAGGTGGAGTGTGTAGTGATGTGGGGGGTGTGTGGTGTATCTCACCTATGCAGTCCTCTGAGTCACAATCGAGTCAGACTGTCATCATGACTGGTTGGGCCACCAACGGGTTGAAACTGAGAGGGATCTACAGTAGAAGACACACACTGGGTTTACGTATTTGAATATGTGTTGTGTGACGTACGTTACGTGAATGTGAATGGTGCCTGTACGTGATGTGTGTGATGTAAGTGTGACCGTACGTATTTGTGATAACATGTGTGCGTGCTGTGTGTTGCACTGTGTGTCGTTACGTACGAGTGAAAATGTGTGATGTGTGTGTGCTACGTGTTGTGCAGTGAGTAACGTGTGACTGTAATGTGTGTGTGTGCGTCATGTGTGTGTGTCGTACGTGTGTGTATGGTGTGTGTGTCGTGTGTGAGATGTGTGTTTGTCGTGTGCGTGCCCGACGTAAATCATGTGTTGTAGTGTTGTAAGTGTGTACGTGTGTGGTGTGTGCGCACGTGTGTGCGTACGTGATGCTGATGCATGATGTGTATACGCCGTGTACGTGTTTGTGTTTGTGTGTGCGTACGTGTGTGAATGTGTTGTGCATGTGTGTGCGTAGTTAGTGTGGTGTGTCACGTGGTGTGTGTGTGTGTATGTGTGTGTGTGTGTGTGCGTACGTGTGTGTATGTGTGACCTGATGCTGCAGATAGACAGCTCCTCCTGAAGATCTCTGGGGAAGAGAAGTCGGGAGCTGCTGTCTCCACTCTGGCTGTCAGACACGATGAAGACCAGGGCTGTCCTTCCTGTCCTCACAAACCTCCTGATACACACACACACACACACACATCAAATAAAAACATCAGCAATTTGTCCTATTGTCAGGCGTCATATCATAACAGGTGTTTTAAGCCTCTGAACAGGTCAGTACTTCACCTCAGCACTTCATGCAGGCACGCTGGCTGGCGGTAGAACTGGTTGGGGAAATCCTGCAGGAACAAACAAGGAACGTGATGAGTCGTCTCTGATGGACACAGCTATAGGTTACCATGACAGCGTCCAATCGGCTACCTCCACGAGTATGAGCTTCCTGTCTGTGGGCCCTGCCTCTCCGTTCATCTGCAGACGGCTGTACTTGTCGGCTCGGAGGAGGAACTCCTGGAACAGGCCTGTCTGGGAGCTGCCATGGAAACCACTGAACCTGGAGTCTAGTGGCAGGGAAACACAGACCAACCATCAGGGTGACACTGGATTTATACAGATTATAGATAGATTCTGTATATAGAGGGTCAGAGTTATAGATGGGGTCTGTATATAGAGGGTCAGGGTTATAGATATATTGTGTATATAGAGGGTCAGGGTTATAGATGGGGTCTGTATATAGAGGGTCAGGGTTATAGATATATTGTGTATATAGAGGGTCAGAGTTATAGATGGGGTCTGTATATAGAGGGTCAGGGTTATAGATGGGGTCTGTATATAGAGGGTCAGGGTTATAGATGGGGTCTGTATATAGAGGGTCGGGTTATAGATGGGGTCTGTATATAGAGGGTGTCTAGAGTGATCTTGTTGGTGGTGTTAAGGAGGTGAGTGTGTCTCACAGGGGTCGAAGGTGAGTTTGTCAGGGTGGTACTGGGCCAGACTTGGGGTGTTGCTCCACTCCTGCAGGCTAACTCCCAGCTCCCGGGTCAGCACCCGCACTGTGGCACTCTTACCACAGCCCGACGGCCCGCTTAGCAGCAGGATAGCGCCACCCTGTGGACAGGAGAAGAACACGACTCCTACGACTGATGGAAAATAATTGTGTAGAATTAATCTTTTTTTTTAAATATATTCCCAACCTTAAAAGTTTTTGGATCAACATGGGACTTTATCCAGTTCTCCACCTCTTCAACCTTCTTTTTGTGGACCACCAGTTCAGCCTAAGAATTCAGACCAAACACGCTCATCATTAGTAGAGGTTTATAATCCTTAGTAGAGGTGTCTAGTTCTTAGTAGAGGTGTCTAGTTCTTAGTAGAGGTGTCTAGGCCTTAGTAGTTTCAACATATCCATATTCACTGGTTTCTCTCCAAATTAAGGTTATGGAACACATCAGATTTTATTAGTTCTACGAGGCGGCTGATGTGAGTTTGAACAAACAAAGTAAAGAGAGGCCAACACTGACCTGTGTGCTGGGCGTGTGTGTGTCCACCCAGGGTTCATCCTGGCTCCTGGGGCCCAAGGAAGAGGAGAGGGGGTTCTGGAGAGAGACAGGGTCTACTTTCCTCTTACGGGGGCGTTTGCTTCGTGTGGGGTCTGAAGTGTGTGAGGATGCTCTTCCCTTCTGGCTCTGCCCTGACTCTGCTCTGCTGGGGGCGGCTGGGATGCTACCACCCCCACACAGGCCCCCAAACGACGGCTCCACCCAGCGGATCAGCTGCAGGGGGGCGGGGGTGGGGGTGAGGTAGAGAGGAGGAGGGGATATTAAAGAAACACCTGCAAAGCTGAACTTTATTTACAACTTAACTAGAACTTTGGCGAATATTGAGGCTGGAATCCAAAGACCGTTTCTTTCCTCCATCCTCTAATAATCCCAAACAACGTCGAAAAATGGGAACGTCATACTTACTTTGCGGGAGGGTCGTTTTCCTCCCAGTGACAGCTTTGACATGACGACCTGCTTCACATGTACACAAGCTCAGCTGTCAGGGCAACATGCAGGAAGATGAACTCTAGCTAGCGTAATCGAAACAAAATGTGATCATTAGCACCACACATTTAAACATCAACATGTTCAAATGTCTTGCAAAGTGGGACAATAAATCGATTTACTAGCTAGTTAGACTTCCAGGCTAACCAGTTACAATAACCAGGGTTATTGCAGCCCATGATTTACATGTTAACAGCAACATTTAATTATAGCTATTTTATGGTAACTATCTTGCAGTCACTGCTGTACAGTAACATTAACTAACTTTACCCAACGGTAAATTAAGTGTTGCTAGTAGGCGTGTGCTGACATGATGAGCTAACTAAAAACATGCACTATGTAACGTATATAACGGCATCGCTACCTTTTAGACCATCATATGGGATGTTTCCTTTCAATAACGAAGAAAACAGAACCGAATCACAGAAGCTGATCTTGTAGTACTTTGAGAACAACCGTCAGTTGCACTTTTGAAATAATGAAATATCCCTTTAAAACATGAGGTCCTTCTTTAATGATAGCGCGTAATGATGACGTCAGATTTCTGTTCACAACAGAGCCTTGCAGTTATTTTCATGCGCGCGCGTGTGTTGATGAACTACACACCTACTAGATATTTATGATTTTGGTCGTACATTAAGATAGTTTACTGAGTTAAATATAGTAAATAAATAAAAAACGATCTTAACACATTTAATTAAAGATAATCTGAAACCGAAGTAGAGAACATCAAGTTCCTGGGTTTCGAGGTAGTCACGTGTAGTTACCAAGCTTTTCGCTACAATGAAAATTGTGGCAAGACCTAACATTCTTCTGACAGGTAACGTAAGCAACACCATTCGGGAACATATTCCACATCTTTCTAGGAGATTCTTTTTTATTTTTTTGTGTTGAAAAGTACTCGATGCCGCGTGAATGTAATTCACACAACTCTCCCGATGTGGCTAGAGTGTTTGGACACGCTGTGGGATGATGCTGATAATGATGCTGATGATGATGATGATGATGTTTGCTCTTAACAGGCACCCCAGGAGTGGGGAAGACCACCCTAGGAAAAGAGCTCGCCCAGCGAACAGGACTGGCCTACGTCAACGTGGGCGATCTGGCTAAAGAAGGTAGGTTACAAACACAGGGTAGCCTACAGTGTGGTGATGTATCTGGTGACTTCAGTAGTATGCTTAAGGTTAGATATTAGTCTACGTCACGCAGGGCTGGTTATTCAAGCGCTTTCTGCCGTTCACTGACGCGTAACAATGCAAGTGTTCCTCTAAACTCACGGCGCAGACGGCGGGATCTAAGTGACGCAGCAATGTATAGGACAGAGCGGACATCAGATGGTGATTGTAAAGATGATGTCTGTTTCCAGGCCAGCTGTTTGATGGTTTTGATGAAGATTATCAGTGTCCGGTGCTGGATGAGGACAGGGTGAGTTGTTGTGGGACAGCATGGTGACTTCCAACAGCATAGTGTGCTACAATACTGCTCTTGCTTGGTCTTATCAGTGATGTCCTCTCTGGCTGAAACCAACCACTAAATACTGTTGGAGCTGTGCACCTCTGTACCTTATCTGCTTTGCAGTACTGACTATACTACTCAGTATGTGACTATAGAAGGTGCCTGTTAAATGACTCAAATGTATCATGTGCATGTCAGCACGCCCCACAGCTGTGCTCCTGTTGCAGGTGGTGGATGAACTGGAGGACAAGATGACAGACGGAGGGATGATTGTGGACTACCATGGCTGTGACTTCTTCCCAGAGCGTTGGTTCCACATTGTATTTGTGCTCCGTACCGACAACACTCACCTTTACAGCCGTCTAGAGAGCAGGTTAGCTCACCTCCAGTGTGGTCGTGTGCTGCAGGGTTAAGTGTGGTCGTGTGCTGCAGGTTAAGTGTGGTCGGGTGCTGCAGGTTAAGTGTGGTCGTGTGCTGCAGGTTAAGTGTGGTCGTGTGGTCGTGTGCTGCAGGGTTAAGTGTGGTCGTGTGCTGCAGGGTTAAGTGTGGTCGTGTGCTGCAGGGTTAAGTGTGGTCGTGTGGTGCAGGGTTAAGTGTGGTCGTGTGGTGCAGGGTTAAGTGTGGTCGTGTGCTGCAGGTTAAGTGTGGTCGTGTGGTCGTGTTCTACGGGGTTAAGTGTGGTTGTGCTCTACAGGGGCTACACAGGGAAGAAGCTGCAGGACAATGTGCAGTGTGAGATCTTCCAGAGCATCTACGAAGAGGCCATGGAGGCCTACGAACACGAGATCGTCCACCAGTTGCCAAGCAACGAGCCCGAAGACATGGAGCGTAACCTGGAGAAGATCACACAGTGGGTGGAGCAGTGGATGAAAGACCACAACTAGACCTGCAGATGCACACCTGCACATCTACACCTGCAGATGCACACCTGCAGATGCACACCTGCAGATGCACACCTGCAGATGCACACCTGCAGATAACTACACCAAGGAGCACATGACACAGGAACAACTCTGACATCATGGAGAACATACATACACAGGTTAAAGAGTGATCTGGTGTAAAGACGGGCTTATAGGCATTTCTGTTCAAACACACAGAGTAGGTATGAGTATTTACTCATGAATTACAGTATTAAAGATTCACATGACTTCCTGAATGCAATCATGTTTCTGTTCACTTCCAAATGCACTTCCTGTATTTGCCTCAGTTGTAAGACAGGGAGTGAAAAGATAGTTGCATTGAGGTTTGAAGTGTGAACCTTTTCTAGATGTAATTGTCGTGGGAGAGCTACAGCAGCACGTTAGGCAAACGTGAACGTTTTTTCAGTTACACACATACCCACTTATAGAAGGTGATTCTAAGGTAGAAAACATACAGGTTATTCATCTTTCAACATTCAAAACATGAGAATTAATTTGGCTCTACGTATTGGGTCATGATCACCCTGTGTCAGTATAAGGGGATTTGACATTTCAGTGAAATGCTGTTTGAGTAGTTTTGTATAGTAGAATACAATGTATACAATTATAAAGGTTAGATCGTCTCAATTAATACTGAAATAAAATGGAGATCTGTTGCTTTGTAAATCATTGTTAATGTTTTACTGGGGTAATCCTGTAAATGGTGCAAGTATGTGTTAAAAGACTGTAGCTCAGATATGTGTTGATCAGGACATTCACAGTTGTCTTGTTCGAAGCAGAATGTTTTAAAACATGCTTCTAGGTTATAACAGCTTCTTGCTGCAATTCTACTTTGAGTTTTGCATTTGACTTGGTCACAAATGACTTTATAAGACACATTTACCTGCTATTTCTCACCTGTAAGGGGCGCTGTACACTTTGTACGAATAAGTTTATACACACATGTATGGTAAAAACATTTATAATATGAACACCGGTTTACAATAGAACATTATACAGCCTCATAACCATTTTAGAGAACGAGTCCATCAGATAGGATCTTTGAATCTCATGTACTCGACCGTACATGGAAAGAGGATTCACAGTAAGACGTTGTGTAAATGGTGATTCACGCTTCTTAAGGCTTTTGATAGAGAGGTTGTGTTTACCCAGAGCGGTAATGTTTGAACCACTCGCTACAAGCTTGGAGCGTTAAACGCGCTCTCGCTGGACTGCTTACACTGGTAGGTAGGGAAAGACCTGTGTGCTGAAAAGGACTGATACAGGATCAGTTTCATAGCTAAATTCTAGCTTTTGACTACGGTGTTGTAGAACAGTAACTGACCCGAGCTCAGAATTTAAACAATGAGTGATTCAAGCTCGAGGAGGGGTCGGTCACGTGATACGTGTACCTGCGGATACTTTTGCGGAAGATAATTGGCGGAGAGAAAACAGGTGGATAATTCAACAGGTAAGCGCATTTCATAATAACTTGAAAAGGCTATCAGTCAAAAAGTCAGAATGAGCATAGTTCACTAATTGATGTTAATATAGACTACTTACGTTCTAGATTGATCATGCCAGATCAAATGTTCTTGTGTTCCCTACTGGTTCCTGTGTTGCCTGCTGTAAATATAGGTGAACGTTTCGTCAAAGGAAGTCTGCTGGCGATAAATCTTGACTTTTAGTCAGAATTATTAGCCAAGCTTGAAAAGTTAAATGATGAGTTGTTGACTAAGTTTATTATCAGATTTATCTGTCATTGGTGTGTGAAAGAACTTCACATTAGGAACGCATATTTGTCTAGTTTCCATCAAATGAAAGGCTGTGACAAGTAGATTGTATAAATGATCGTACTCTTCTAGATCATAAAGGTTTAGTGACTATTTTTATTTGAAATTATCTTTGGCTCTGAAAATAGATGTCTGTCATTATCGAAAGAGTAGAGGTAAGATCCTAACAACTTAAATGACGAACATTGGGAAGGTTATCCTTTGAGTGACCGTGAAAAGGTATGCTACACATCAGTAGTTACTCGTGTTTTTTGGTTTCTGTCCTCTTCCATGTGGCAAAAAGAAAAAAATATTCTAAGATGAGCACCATATCGGGGTAACAATGAATAAGGTTATGTTCCATTTTCAATCTCCTACATCCAGGACTTTACAGCAAGCCCTAGTTAGATGTTTTAATGCTGCGGCTGACTGATGCTAACCCTGATATATCTAGTAACATTGTGGCTATTTATCTGTAGCCCATCACCTTATGATACAGTATACTGCTCCTACCCTGTAGCCTGGCTGTTACCTTATGATACAGTATACTGCTCCTACCCTGTAGCCTGGGGATAACCTTATGATACAGTATACTGCTCCTACCCTGTAGCTTGGCTGTTACCTTATGATACAGTATCCTGCTCCTACCCTCTAGCTTGGCTGTTACCTTATCATACAGTATCCTGCTCCTACCATGTAGCCTGGCTGTTACCTTATGATACAGTATCCTGCTCCTACCCTCTAGCTTGGCTGTTACCTTATGATACAGTATACTGCTCCTACCCTCTAGCTTGGCTGTTACCTTATGATACAGTATACTGCTCCTACCCTCTAGCCTGGGCATCACCTTATGATACAGTATACTGCTCCTACCCTGTAGCCTGGCTGTTACCTTATGATACAGTATACTGCTCCTACCCTGTAGCCTGGCTGTTACCTTATGATACAGTATACTGCTCCTACCCTCTAGCCTGGGCATCACCTTATGATACAGTATCCTGCTCCCACCCTGTAGCCTGGCTGGTCCTACTCCAGCCGCCATGTCTGCAACAGGCCGCTTCGATGTGTTCGACCCCCACTATGATGAGGTCCCTGTGGGGTCCCTGTGGAGAGAGCCCCCCCGGCCGCTACAGGAGCTGCAAGGATCAGAGCTGGCCATGAGCGCCTGCCCCCTGCCGCCGCCCCCCCTGCCAGAAACCCCCCCAGTGGGCCCCGCCTCCAGCGAGGAGTGTCTGGACGAGGACACGGACGCCATGGACATCAAACCTGTGCGCCGCTTCATCCCAGACTCCATCAAGAACTTCTTCCGTGAAGGCAGTAGCCATAGCAACAAGCCCTGGCCCCCTCCCCCCTCTCCGCCCCTCACAGAGAAGGACAATCACACCACAGACGGCATCCCCTGCTCCCCTCCGCACTCCCCAGCTCCCTCTCTCCATGACTCCTACCTGGACCCTTACGGGGGCTCTGGAGGCAGCTACAACTCCCAGAAGGAGCGTGACGCCATGCTGCTGGGGGCGGAGGCTGTGGACTCTGAGCGGACTTTCCGCTCGGCCATGACGTACAGCGAGCGCGTGGAGGAGTACCACCAGCGTTACGCCTACATGAAGTCCTGGGCGGGGCTACTGAGGATCCTGGGATGTGTGCAGCTGCTGCTAGGTGCTGCTGTGTTCGCCTGTGTCTGCGCCTACGTACACAAGGACAACGAGTGGTTCAACATGTACGGATACTCCAAGCCGGGGGCGTTCGGGGGGATGGGCGGAGCTGCGTTCGGCGGCTCAGTCAACTACGCCGGGCCCAAAACACCGTTTGTGCTGGTGGTGGCGGGCCTGGTGTGGGTGGTGACAGTGATTGTCTTGGTGATGGGGTTGACCATGTACTACCGCACCATCCTCCTGGACTCCACCTGGTGGCCGCTGACAGAGTTCTCCATCAACCTGGTGTTGGGGCTCCTCTACATGGCCGCTGCGTTGGTCTATGTGACTGACCTCATCCGGGGAGGACTCTGCTATTATCCAGTGTTCAACAACCCAGTTAACGGAGCTTTCTGCCGTACTGAGGCTGGTCAGACAGCCGCTACCATCTTCCTGTTCTTCAACATGCTGCTCTACATGGTGAGCTGCGCTGTGTGTCTGAAGCTCTGGAGACACGAGGCTGCACGGCAGAGGAGAGAGGCACTGGAACAGGAGGTACACACACATGCACACACAGACACACACACACACACATGCACACAGACACACACACATTCACACGCACACACACACAGATACACACACACACAGACACAGTGACACACACGCACACACAGACACGCACGCATGCACACACACACGCGCACACAGACACACGCACAGACACACAGACACAGTGACACACACATGCACACACACAGACACACACACACGCACACACATGCCCACACACACAGTTTCTTCCATGCCAATCTTGCTTTTCTAGAAGGCAGTGCAATGCACTAATCATGTTGTTTCCCTCAGATGAAAACTATTGGATCTGCTCTGCCACTGTCTATGGTAAGTACATAGTAGCTGCAGAATGAAGTTAAGATTATTTAGAATAAATAAACCCTGACCTTTTGAATTCTGGCCTAAATCTTGAGTTAATGAGGATCTTCCTCCCAGCTGGACGGGGACTCCAGGAGGTCGGAGCAGACCCCGCTGCCCACGCTGCCCTCTGGGGGCCTGGATGCCCGGCCTCCCGCCCCACGCATGCTGGAGCCAGAGATCCTAAGAGGACACATTCCTGCAGGACACATCCCCAAACCTCTGGTCATCGCAGACTACGTAGCGTGAGTAACCGCTACAATACTGGGGTCCAGTTAGACCCAAGCAAACACTGCAGTAAGGTCACATACCAGGAATGCTTCATTGGTTCCAGCATATTTGCTATATCCTGTTGATTTGAGATCACATCACTGCCTACGTTTTGACTGGGGATGATACTGCTCCCACACCACTCACGTTTTGCTTTCCTGTCTGCACAGGAAGTACCCGACCATCCGTACAGAGGAGGAGAGGGACCAGTACAAGGCTGTGTTCAATGACCAGTATGCTGAGTACAAGGAGCTGCACACTGAGGTACAGGCCTTGTCCAGGAAGTTTGATGACATGGACGAAATGATGCGTGTCCTGCCCCCACGGCCCTCCAGCCAGCAGGTGACCCCTCACACACAAAGCTAGTAGCAACAAACCCTGCCACATATTGATCCTCCGTGTACAGTTGTTCCAGGACCCTTCCTTTTGTTTGTTAAACCTTCTCTCTCTGTTTCAGGAGAAGGAGAGAATCAACACCATCGTGCAGGAATACCATAGAAGGAGAAATGTGAGTGTATTTAGCCTTCTGATGTGTGGCATTAACAGCAGTGCAGCTCTGAACCTTGTGTCCCTGCATGCTCGGACCGGTTGAACCAGTTTGATGACGGACAGGGTACTTTTTCGTCTTGTTGGCATTAGTTTCTAGTCCCACTGCTCACAACTCACACAGAAATACTTGGCATTTTATTTGTCACCTGTCAAGTATGTGATGTTAATGGAACAAGTAGATTTGAGTTTGAAAATGAAACCACCCAAAGGAAAAAGACTTTAGGGACTGATGTGTGTTTGTTTGTGCCACATTTACAGGATCCTACATTCCTGGAAAAGAAGGAGAGATGTGAGTACCTGAAAAACAAACTGTCTCACATCAAGCAGAAGATCCAGGAATACAACAAGGTCATGGACTGGAATGATGGTTTCAGCTAAACTACATCTTGCTTGCTGTCTCACACACACACACACACACACACACACACACACACACACACACACACACAGGGTATCATTTTCTAATTAGAAATTGATTAGTCAAATGATAGACCCTAATAATCAGATTTAAGGTTTTAATCTGATCGTTAGGATTTTTTAGTTCTTTCACTGGTTTTATTTTATGTGCTAATTCAGAGTGGAATATGACTAGTTTTATGTGCTAATTCAGAGTGGAATATGACTAGTTTTCTGTGCTAATTCAGAGTGGAATATTGTACGTGTTTAGAATGTGGACGTACATGGACACTGTAGTGACATATTGTTTGGTAGATCCTGTCTGTGACCATGTCAAACTTGAACACATCTCTTTTCCACTGAAGAAACACCATGATGCAATGATGTCACTAAAATATAGCTATGCAACATATCTCACCTCATTTTATATTTTATATGTATTTTTCATGCTTTTAATGTCTTATGAAATGTTTTGACAAGTTAAGGTTTTGTATTGCCAGTCTGTATTTGTGTGATAGTGTTTTTCTAATATGATGTGATGTTAAGTCACCTATCCACTGTATAACAATGAAGGTGGATGTTAGATTTCTTGGCCTTGGTTTCATTTATACTCTTGTGACACTTGAGTATCAATTATTGTATCAGTTTTATCATGTAAGTTGAGCACCTGTTATCACCTAATATATGAACATAGTATGTAGGTATACAAAACATTGTTTTGGTCAACAATCTCTCCTAATAAAAATGTACTTTGTTCGTGTAGTGGCCTGATTTATCATAGTATTGTCACTGTTCTAAAATGATTTATTTATCTTGATTACATTACTATTCTTGTCATCTCTACTGATTTAAACATTCTTTGGGATTTGGTGGTTTCTGTCTACCAAAGTTGTTGAACTCCACGGTTTAGGGCGGTTTGTGTCATGAGGTGTGTAGGGCGCTTCCTCTTGTCCCTGAAGCGTCAGGTTCCGCACGGTGTCCTTTTACAACGCTTATGTGGTGTGGAACGTCACAGTATGGAATTATTTCACCAGCAAATTTGACTAATATTGTATGTTCTGGCACAATTTCTGGTAGTATGACGAATTACTTGAATATGAGACGAAATAGTATCCTGATTCACGACAACAAATTAAAGTCAGAGCCCGTGACGTCTCACTTTAGTGCACATACCGGTTTGCACTAGTGGATAGTTCCGCTATGTAGACCTACATCCCATTCAGCTACATGTTAATGATATATTTTAATACCTCGAATGTGAGGATTCTACGAATCTTATACCAGAGTAAAGGGTGGTGAGACAAGTTAAATAAAAGCAAGGATGCTGTAGTCTTTGGTTAAGTTAGTTGTATCCAATAACATCCGCGACCTTTTTACTGTGACGCGTCAGGGAGTGTTCCAGCGCGCATTCTAGTTCAGGTAGCATCAGAGACGCTTCAGTAATCTACCCTGGTTCCCACAGGTGAGTCCACCGCCTTGTTAATGCATGACGAGGATTAACAATACCTACTTTAGAATTGTTCAATTCGATACGTTTGCAGTGGTTTTATTATTTGTACAAACATTTTTCAAATGTTTTCAAGATGTGATACAGGACATTTGAAAATGATGCAAGTTTGTCATAACAATGGAGAAACCGTCAGCGAGTTTCAGGGCAAGGCTAATGATTTAATTTTTAAGAAATTAAGAAAGTGTAGTAATTCTGTGTATTTCAACGTTTGGGGGGGGGGGTATAATTATTAAACTCTCAAAGGTAGAATTAGTGTTCTTTTATATCATTTTAAATCCATATTTAAAATTTCAGTATTGTTGTTTACGCAATGTTAAAGGGTTAAATGCAGGTCAAAAAGCCTTTACCGACCATATTTCTGTAAGGTGTATGCTAATGTTTTGAGATCACTATAGTGTAGATAATTTTGTGATTTTGATGGTTAGACTGTCCCTACTTTATTGAACCAACACCAGCGCTTCGCGCCACAGTGGAAGTCTATTAGAACATGGAGGCGGAGAGTAGTCTTTCATGTTTCTTAGAAGCACATTTCCGTTCATCACACCTGCAGTGGGTGTGTGGTTGCTACCAGTACCTGGGTGATATATCTATATAGATATAACTATATATATATATAGAGAGAGAGAGAGAGATACTAGCCTTATGTTCTTTTAAACTTCATATTCTCTTTGACCACACCTGCTCTGACTTTACTGAAGAGAGGAGACCAACTGAAGGATTAGTATGCCTCCTCACAGACATCATCATCATCACCATCATCATCATCAACACCAGAGCCAAAGCAGGCAGTACGTATTTCTTTTGACCGTAACCCACACTCATCTCTCTAGTCTACATACATGCTACACTGATCTCTCTTTACATGCTACACTCATCTCTCTACTCTCATCTCTCTACACTCATCTCTCTCCACATGCTACTCTCATCTCTCTACTCTCATCTCTCTACACTCATCTCTCTCCACATGCTACTCTCATCTCTCTACTCTCATCTCTCTCCACATGCTACTCTCATCTCTCTACTCTCATCTCTCTCCACATGCTACTCTCATCTCTCTACACTCATCTCTCTACACTCATCTCTCTACACTCATCTCTCTCATCTCTCTACTCTCATCTCTCTACTCTCATCTCTCTACTCTCATCTCTCTACTCTCATCTCTCTCCACATGCTACTTTCATCTCTCTACACTCATCTCTCTCCACATCCTACACTCACCTAGTCTCACCTGTTCTCTCTCACCTGTGTGCTACACAGACCAATCACAGCTCTTCCTCACCTGTCTGTGCATCCTCTCTTGGTAGCCATGGCAGCAGACACAAACCCAGCGAGCTGTTTTCCAATCCTGCCTTCTCTTACTACCCCGACGAAGAGCTGGTCCACTTCTACCCCTGGACCTCCCCTCCTGGTGTGATGAAGATCATGTGCATCATCATCATCATCCTGTGTGTGGCGATCTTTGCCTGTGTGGCGTCCACTCTGGCCTGGGATTACGACATGAGCATGATGGGCCTGTCTGGAGGAATCGGGGCAGGGATGGGGGGGGGCTCTTATGGGGGCTCTTATGGGGGCTCCTATGGGGGCTCCTATGGGGGGGGCATGGGGGGCATGGGAGGCATGGGGGGCATGGGAGGCATGGGAGGCATGGGGGGTTATGGGGGAGGGACGTATACAGACCCGCTGGCAGGCAAGGGCTTCATCATCGCCATCTCTGCCATCACCTTCCTGGCTGTGCTTGTGATCTTCATCCTGGTGGTATCACGGCAGAACACATCGCGCTCCCCCTCCTTCTACCTGGCAGCTGTCATCATCAGTGGCGTCCTGGCCGGACTCATGATCATCGCCACCATCGTCTACCTGGTGGCCATCAACCCAACCGCCCAGACCTCCAGCTCTGGTAGCTTCAACCAGATCATGCAGCTGTGTGCCCAATACCAGAACCAGAACCAGGCCAGCGGCATCTTTCTCAACCAGTACCTGTACCACTACTGCGTGGTAGAACCACAGGAGGTAAGCCTGTGATTCTGAATGACTGCAGGATGGCTGTTTCACCAAAAGGCATTTTAAGTGGGGTCATTATAACAAAAGAACGTAAACGTACCTATTATTTATGGACTAGATCAAGTCATTTGAAGATTTATGAAGTTAATGATGATGACACAGCTGTGGTGCTGTGCTGTGAGCTTGCACTCAGCCACTGTCAGCTGCATGTTGTGTGTATGTTAGTCGTACTGGGAATCAGTTGTAAAACCTACTCTTTATCAACAAATACCTTTTACCATATCTGGGTTAAATAATTTATATTGTGTTCTCTGGTTGCCATGGTACTCTTACCCCAACCCTGTGTCCAGGCCATCGCCGTGGTGATGGGGGTGATGGTGTTCGTGGGCCTGATAATCCTGCTGGTCTTTGCTCTGAAGACGCGGCAGAAGATCCGACGCTGGGGCACAGAGCGCATCCTGTGGGAGGAGCCTAAGACGATCAGCGCAGGAGCGCCGCACACCATTGGAGAGTGGGTACGAGGCCTGACGAGACCTGGAGGGATGGGGGGGGGCTGTGGGGGTGGTGTGTGTGGGCGCGAAGGGTGGGGGGATCACTGGGGGGGAGGGCTGTGGGGGTTGTGTGTTGGTGGGGAGGGGATGGGGGGGGGGAGGCTGTGGGGTGTGTTGTGTGTGGGGGGGGGGATGTGGGTGTGTGTGGTGTGGTGGGGGGGAGGGAGGAGGCTGTGGTGGGTGTGTGTGTGGGGGGGGGGACATGGGTGGGGCTGTGGGGGTGCTGATGAATGTGGGACGTGGGGTGGGCTGTAGACTGTGTGTGATGGTGGGGGGGGGGGGGTTGGGGGTGTGTAGTGTGTGTGTGGTTAGAGGGTGCGGGGGGTCGGGTGTGTGTTGTAATGGGTTGGTAATGCTGGGGCCGGGGGTTATTGTGGGATGTGATGTGTGGTGTGGGGGGTGAGCTCGGTGTGATGGGAGTATGATGGTCTGGGTGATTGGGGGTGGGGGGCCAGGGGGGGGGGAGGGTGTAGCAAGTTGGGGAAAGCCATCCTTTGGCTAATTAGATAATTACATAAACATGGTGTCCTATATCAGCACTTAATAACATGTCCTTATCTAAATTTATTATTTTGAAACGAGTTGTCACTTTTCATTACCATAACATATCTCTTATCATTACAAGGGGAGACAAGTCCTTATGATATGAATTCTGTCGTGAACATGTCCTTATCATTATAACATGTCCTTATCATTATAACATGTCCTTATCATTATAACATGTCCTTATCATTACAACATGTCCTTATCATTATAACATGTCCTTATCATTATAACATGTCCTTATCATTACAACATGTCCTTATCATTACAACATGTCCTTATCATTACAACATGTCCTTATCATTATAACATGTCCTTATCATTACAACATGTCCTTATCATTACAAGTTTTCATTTTATTTTCCTCTATACATGCCATGAACATTACAGAAACCAATCAAGTGACAACAGTTTACACTTCTTGCTCACAGTGTGTGTGTGTGTGTGTGTGTGTGTGTGTGTGTGTGTGTGTGATGTGTGGTGTGTGGTGTGTGTGTGGGTGTGTGTGTGTGTGTGTGTGTGTGTGTGTGGTGTGTGTGGTGTGTGTGTTGTGTTGAAGCTGGAAGAGAGTTAGTTTCCATTCCCTTCGTGACGGTACTGTAGGCCGGCCTCAAATCTGGTTTGTGGTCGCATCGAAGGCAAAAAGTCTTTCTAAGAAGAACTGGGAAAACGCAAATAATCTAATTCTTAAAACTTGTTTCAAACTCTGAATTAAAACACTGGTAGTAGGCTGTTTACCTTTAGTTCCCATTGGGCTCATACTTCCTGTAAAACTATGGTTTAAGTTTAAGTTACTTTACATTTAAATTGGAAAATTAATTATTTGTGGTCAAGGAAGGTGAACTGTATTTAAAAAAATAATAATTTAGGACTTTGAGAGAGTTAATTTGGTGTCACCCTCTGAGCTTTGGTTGTGATAGTATCTGAGGTATTCTGCACCAGTGGAAGTGGAGGAACCGGTTAGCCCTGCTAACCTGCCTGCTGGAGAGCTAGCAGGCTGTTTACTACAAACAGATCCACCATCAGATGGGTGGAAGGGATGAATTTAAGCCCAAGTCTCATTTGAATAACAACATACAGCACATGGGAGAGGAACCAGAGAACACGATTAAATACTTGTTGTTTTGTTCTTGTAAGGTCTTTATTTGGACACCAGATCCATCAAATAGAATTTGAATTACCACTTTAAAACAGTAAACTTTGCTTTCCCTCATAACTTACAAAGTTGAACCTGCGTTAGTGATTGTGTGTTGTGTTGACAACCCTTATCTCCTTCGTCATGACCTCACCTCCTATCTCCTTCCTCAGGACCTTACATCCTATCTCCTTCCTCATGACCTCACCTCCTATCTCCTTCCTCACAGGACCTTACCTCCTATCTCCTTCCTCATGACCTTACCTCCTATCTCCTTCCTCATGACCTCACCTCCTATCTCCTTCCTCATGACCTTACCTCTTATCTCCTTCCTCAGGACCTCACCTCCTATCTCCTTCCTCAGGACCTTACCTCCTATCTCCTTCCTCAGGACCTTACCTCCTATCTCCATCCCCAGGACCTCACCTCCTATCTCCTTCCTCAGGACCTTACCTCCTATCTCCTTCCTCAGGACCTTACCTCCTATCTCCTTCCCCAGGACCTCACCTCCTATCTCCTTCCTCAGGACCTCACCTCCTATCTCCTTCGACATGACCTCACCTCCTATCTCCTTCCCCAGGACCTTACCTCCTATCTCCTTCCTCATGACCTCACCTCCTATCTCCTTCCCCAGGTAAACAACGTTTCAGGCTCTCCAGAGGTCCTGGTCAGTGATGCTAACGATCTGGTGAGGGGCTCCAGAGACTACCTGGACCATCTGCCCCACGACTCCAGCAAGCCCCTGTATCTTCCAGGGTAAGACTGCAGATCTGTCTGCTGGAGAACAGCAAACATTTCAATGTGTCTTTCTGCAGAATAGTGATAGGTGTTGTCCCACCCTGTTTCTACCTGCCAAGGTGAAAGTTCCTAAACGGTGACATTTCCTTCATGTGGTTAGGGAAGGACAGGCACTAGTGTACATACTTAATAGCTTTGAATAACTTACAATTCAAGTAAACATATATATTCTAATCTTGTTAAACTAATGGACTAATGGTGGAACTCTGGTCAGAGTTGGTATAACAGTGGAATGTGAAGAATGCTTGTGTGTTACTGTCTGATTTTCAATGAGTCACTTTCTCACCACTTGTTCAGGACCAGCCTGTTTCTAAGACAAAGGATGACAAAACAAAAAGCTTTCTTGTTTGTGTGGAGTCTTGTGCTTCTTGTTTTACAGCACTAAGTTTCGATAAGCATGTGCAGTACACAACGCCCCTTTGCTGAAATACAGTGACGAGGACAATAGAAAATAAACTGACTGAAAATGCTGTTGTAAACGCTTCAGAAGTGATGAAGTCAAATCTGTGTTTTAAAGGAACAATGAAGTTGCTTGTGTGACATCACCAGCTCTGTGTGACATCACCAGCTCTGTGTGACATCACCAGCTCTGTGTGACATCACCAGCTCTGTGTGACATCACCAGCTCTGTGTGACATCACCAGCTCTGTGTGACATCACCAGCTCTGTGAGACATCAGCAGCTCTGTGTGACATCACCAGCTCTGTGTGACATCACCAGCTCTGTGTGACATCAACAGCTGTGTGTGACATCAACAGCTGTGTGTGACATCAACAGCTGTGTGTGACATCACCAGCTCTGTGTGACATCACCAGCTCTGTGTGACATCACCAGCTCTGTGTGACATCACCAGCTCTGTGTGACATCACCACCTCAGTGTGACATCAGCAGCTCTGTGTGACATCAGCAGCTCTGTGTGACATCACCAGCTCTGTGTGACATCACCAGCTCTGTGTGACATCACCAGCTCTGTGTGACATCACCAGCTCTGTGTGACATCACCAGCTCTGTGTGACATCACCAGCTCTGTGTTTGATCTGTGTCTAGAGACTCTGACATCACCAGCTCTGAGGGTATTCAGCTGCGAGACCAGGATGGTGCTGACTCTGCAGATGAGCTGGACCATGTGGACTTCAGCTGGTGAGTACCGAACCCTGACAGTCTGAAGATTAATACCAGAAAGACAGTTTAGTTAAACGAGCATGTGATTTACACTGTAAATGCACATGTGTTTTGTAGTGTAAATGTGCATATGTTTTACAGTGTAAATGTGCATGTTTCAAACTGTAAATGTGCATGTGACTTAAATCATGGAACTTGTAATTTGTTCCATGATTTTAAATGATTGTTTAAATAAATTTAAATGTCAAATTCCCACACGTTGATGTGATCATGACATCACAATAGAATTGTGGGATTAGGAATAGGATTCTCTGACGCTCGCCTCCTCTCTCTCCTCCTCTCGCCTCCTCTCCTTCTCCCTCCTCCTCTCCTCTCTCCCCTCGCCTCCTCTCCTCTCTCCCTTCTCCCCTCCTCCTCTCCTCTCTCCCTTCTCCCCTCCTCCTCCTCTCCTCTCTCCCTTCTCCCCTCCTCCTCTCCTCTCTCCCTTCTCCCCTCCTCCTCTCCTCTCTCCCTCTCCCCTCCCCTCCCTCCTCACTCTCCCTTCGCTCCCTCTCCTTCTCCCCCTCTTCCGCCATTTTCCTATCCCCTCTCCTTCTCTCTTTCCTTCCCCTCTCCCTCGCGCCTCTCCTCTCTCCTCCCTCTGCTCTCCCTCTCTCCCTCCCCCTCTTCCTCTCTCCCCCCTCTCCCCCTCTTCCATTTTCCTATCCCCCCCCTCCTCTCTCTCTCCCCTCGCCCCATCTCCTCTCTCCCCCTCTCCTCAGGGAGTTTCCCTCCATCGTGAGTGAGCAGCAGCGTCTGGACTACAAGCGTGAGTTTGAGCAGGAGCACCAGGAGTACCGGGCCCTGCAGGCTGAGCTGGACCGCATCAACCAGGGACTGACGGGCCTGGGCCAGGACCTGGGCCGGCATGCACCGAACAGCCCGCAGTTCCTGGTGAGAACCTGGAGTGTGTGTGTGTGTGTGTGTGTGTGTATGTGTGTGTGCCCGCTAGCAAGACGTAGTGGACAGGAACGGGCGCCATCATTACATCGCTTCTCAATGTGATTCCCGATATTACGTCATCAAGGAGGGTCTAAGGACAGGGGATGTTCTGGGATGCTTGTCCATTTGCTGAAGTCACTTGGACATTGTTTATCTTGCTTTGCTTTTTATATATATATATGTTCCATGTTTGCACTTCCCTGCCACAGTCAATTCTGTGCTTGTGTATCTTGCACGGCGAATAAAACCGATTCTGATTCTGATCACCTTTACTGTGTTTGGAAACAGGATACTATGGGAGAATACACAAGACTGAAGAATTTGAAAAAGGTACATTAGTTCTGTGTGAAAGTTATGTCCCATCTATAACTGATACTGATTTTAAAAAGCCTGTCTCGTACTCCAGTCCCCAGACTACCAGCTTAAGAAGAAAAGGTGCAAACACCTGAGGTCCAAACTGTCCCACATCAAGAGGAAGATCAGTGAGTACGACCACAGGTCATGAACCTTGACCCCTGACCCTGTGGACTCTATAGGCTGTCTGTTTTAAAATATCCAATCACAGCAGAGAAATCCTGATGTCATTTTAACTGAAGATGATCAAGAATAGGCAGCATCCTATTAACCCTTTGGCCATGCTAGATTTGTGGTTTCTTCAGGACTGCATGGGTTCCTGGTGATAAGAATTGAAGCAAACCTAATAATCTGTTTTGGCCGACCAGTCATTTGCTTTTTAAATGTTTTAAATGTATTGAAACAGCTGAGTTAGTGAAAAGCTCTTCTATCAAGTTTTCCTCGAGAGATGAAAACACAAAAGGGCAAATTATGTGAATGTTTGGTTGGAGTTTCTTTTATATATTTAGCTCTCTTTCATAAATAAAAATGGGAGCTTTTTAAAGCCATATTTCAAAAATAAAAACATCTAGAAATATTTTTTCTAATTTTTATAGGTCAAATAGTCCAGTATATTCAAGATATGACACTGACAAGTTCTTAGAAAATTGGTTTTTAACAAAATACTTTAAAGTTGATATTACTGGTGATCAGCCTAAAGGTGTTCTGTATTTGTTTGTATATATTTATATGGCTTACTTTTTATTTGCATCTATGTTGATTAGTCTGACAAATGAACGCTGTTTTTGTTCAACTTTTCTGACACGGTTTGCCACCATATTGTTACCTAATGATATATTCTATATAATTACTTGTGTACCTTCAAAAACGATTATACACTCAAATGAATTTTTCTATTTAAAGTACCTCAAATGTATGTTTTGCATTACAGTTTTGGAAATGGTTTCAAAGCAGTTTTTATATTTACTTATCAACGTGTAGCAGTGCAACTCAAATAAACTCACTAGTGATTAATTTGATTGCCTTGTCGTTTGTTTAATTGTGACGATGGTAATTTAGACAAAAGTTATTAGGCCCATGTAAAGTTGTCTAACTGAAATCATTGTGGCTGTGGGTATTCTCACCGACCAATGTTTGTATCAAGTTGAAATAGCTTTATAACTGAAGCATCCACAGGCTTGACAGTTTGCAATAAAAATTAAATGGTTCACTGCCACGTATTTGTCAAAAACACCCACTACTGTGTCAACACGAACGTTTGTAACAGTATTTACAACAATAAACTACTCGCAGAAGGATGTTGTTGCCTGATTGTTCAAATATATATTTTGGGTTGAACACTTCCTGTTCACTAACACGCTTGTTAGACTAGAGTTTAGATAATTCAAACCAACATCTTCAAACTCAAATACTTGAAACAACAAATTCAGAGATATGCACAATGCAGAACACCCTAAAACAGTCCTTGACACTCAAAAGCTGTTTTTATTCCAACCTTTTTAATTCCTGCCAAACATCAGTAACAACCAGATTCTCCACATGGGTGAAGAATTAAACAAATCGTAAAAACAAAAGGCACCTGGCGGACCCTGACTCTGGCATGAAGAGTCTTAGTGTTCAGCATGAAGAGTCTTAGTGTTCAACATGAAGAGTCTTAGCGTTCAGCATGGAGAGTCTTAGTGTCGTCAACATGGACAGTCTTAGTGTTCAGAATGAAGAGTCTAAGTGTTCAACATGAAGAGTCTTAGTGTTCAGCATGAAGAGTCTTAGTGTTCAGCATGAAGAGTCTTAGTGTTCAGCATGAAGAGTCTAAGTGTTCAGCATGAAGAGTCTTAGTGTTCAGAATGAAGAGTCTTAGTGTTCAGCATGAAGAGTCTAAGTGTTCAGCATGAAGAGTCTTAGTGTTCAGCATGAAGAGTCTTAGTGTTCAGAATGAAGAGTCTAAGTGTTCAGAATGAAGAGTCTAGGTGTGCAGCATGAAGAGTCTAAGTGTTCAACATGAAGAGTCTTAGTGTTCAGTGAAACACAGCTAGTGCTCAGTGAAACACAGCTAGTGCTCTTAGCATTTGCTTGACTTCTGTTCATCCCAACATTATATAACTGTTAAATATACTTGAAAGGAGGGATTCAAATAGTAGTCTATTATTCAGAAATATCTGAATGTCAACATGAGCATCGATGTTGATCAATGTTAAATTAGCAAGTGGAACCTCATTAAAGACCTGTTTGGTGTGATACTGTCTGGGTATAAGGTGCTAAAATTAATCTCTCAGTTACCCACTTTTAAACTACAAAAGTGTCAGCACAGAACCAATAAAAAACAAAAACTAACAATTGCACACAATACACAAGGCCACACAATGACTGTGTGATCTGTGAGAGTTTAGCTGAAAGTCTGTCCCCTTCAAGAGAAGCTCTGCAGCCCTTCCAGCGATGCGTAATCAGGATGGCCAGGAAGATCTCCTCAGAGCACAGTCTCTCTGAACACCCCAATCAGACTGTGGGGGCGCTCGTGGTCAAGACGTGACCCCCCGCCCCTGGAGCCCGGCCCCCGGCGGGCCAGAGGTCGAGGCTCCGCCCAGGTGAAGGTGCTAAGGTCACCACAGCTGTGGAGGTGCAGCAGTCCTGGTCTTTTCCTCAGGGGGAGGGTCTGGGAGGAGGGGCCTGCCTGTGGGTGGGAGGGGCCTGCTTGTGGGTGGGGGCGGCCTAGTCTTGGGAGGAGCAGCGGCTGATTGGCTGGAGAGACGGTCTCTGATCCTGTGATCACCTGCAGGAGGGGACCAACAAACAGCATAAGTAACCTGTGTATTAAGCCTGCATCTTAGACTAGCCAGCAGCAGTAGATGACTAGTCCAGCATCTACCAAAGCCCTTGCCTCCACACACATGCCTGGTGAGTGGTCCCAACCTGGGAGTCTGATGTGTCTAATGTAAGACCCTGCTCTGCTTTCATTGAACATCAAGTCCAAGTTTATTTATAAAGCACATTTAAAAACAACGTGTGTTGTACCAAAGTGCTGTACAATATTACACCAAGATATAAAAGATAATACAACTAATACATAGGATAACATATAAAACATGCAGGGTAAAACTATAAACCACACAAAATGCCTTATAAAATTCAGGCGACACCATAAGCTAAAGAAAATAAATAAACCTCAAGTCCCATGTTGCCTTGTAAAAGTTGTAATTAACCTCCAGGACTGACCAATGTCAGTCACAATCTGATCAAGTGTAGATGTGTTCAAGATGGGAGCAGAAGCTTTTTAGATAAACAAAATCAACTAATTATATGCCCTGTAAATAAATCTAATTTATCTGGACTAGTATTGGTCATGTGATCTTATTTCAAATCAGTGCAAACGATTGACAGGTGTGTGTCAAATAAGGGGGTGATTGTGAAGAGCATCTACTTAAATAAATAGATATACAAACTGTATAAAATGGTAGTACTGTTACTGTGGGGTAGATTCACATCCAAAACGTGAACCACAAGACACTGTGCAGGATAAAGTCTTCATGACTGAAGAGTGGGCATAGGGACCAGGGAGGCCAAAGCGTATCGTGGGGTATAGGCTTGACCACACCCCTTAAGGTGATGATCAGCATCAGTCGGAGGTGTGGTGTGGTGAGTGCATGAGTGGGGCTTTTCCCCATTAGAAGACTGGGCTCCGATCAAGGTCCTGAACCCTGGACCACCACATCCTGCGTGCTGTCCCAAGTGGGACCCAGGAGGGCCGCATACTTACCGCCCACCCAAACAAGCTGCTTGTTAACACCGCAAGGTTACCACAGCCTGCCCGGAGAGGGCTGGGAGAGTGCTGGTAGGGATGTTAGATTTGACTAGTGAACCTTGCATCTCCCTACAAGCTCCAATACATCCTCAGAGGGTGAGTGTCTCCCTGCAGACTGCACGCTCACAATCAGTCTCACATTTGTTAGAGACACCTGCCAACCATTTGCACTGATTGGCAATAAGATCACATGACCAATACCACCAGTACTCTGACTGCATGAGGAGGCGTGGCCTGCAGTTACCACACAATTGGACATTCTGCAGAACACACCATTTTCTTATTCAAAAAATACCAGAGGATGCGAAAGACCCCAATTTGAAAGAGGTAGGGCTTTGAAGGGCTGCAGCAGATGCTCTTAACTTACCTGCTCTATGTAGCTAGCACAGCGCAGCCTCCTCCTGGTGCATACCTGCTCTATGTAGCTAGCACAGCGCAGCCTCCTCCTGGTGCATACCTGCTCTATGTAGCTAGCACAGCGCACACTTGGTGGAGGTGGGCTAATAGTTTATAATACTGGGCTAGTGTATGTTATGCACTCGTATAATACTGGTAGTGTTTGTGACTGTATACCAACTCAGGGGTTTGCAGTATAATAACTTGGCGATATTTATGTTTGGCTGAGTATAGAGTTAATGGGTAGGTTTTGTGGCCTGTATAGTGGGTAGTGTTTGTGGACTGTTGGTCCCATTATAAGCGGATAGGTATTTATGTGACTGTGGTATTGGGTACATTATACTGAAACTGGGCCAGTGTTTGTGTTTCCAGAAGGCTACCTGACGCAACTGCCGCACTCAGAAAGGTGAGATTGAGATCACTGATTTCTGCCTCGATTCAGTTTCACTCCACGATACGTCTGGATAATATTTAGATCTGAGGGCAAAGTCAGGTCTCTGTCTTGCACATCTGCGCACTTCGTGGACGGATGCACAGGTAAGATCACAAGCCTTGATTGCGAAGCAATTCGGGGTGGTGGCACCAATCAGATGCAGTAATATAACAGGTACCTACCAATTCAGCAGGTAATATTCAGGTATCCGCCATTCAGGAGGCATTAAATAATTCAAGGTATTGCCTTAGCTCAATGCAAAATAATGTTTCAAATATATTGTCGAGTTATTACCTTCCAATCACAAGGTGGCATATGAATCAGATCTGCTGGCCAATCAGCGGGGGTGTTGCAGGTATTACAGCATAATTCAGTATCCTAAAAGAAGACCATTCAGGGGTAGGGTGCAGTATATCAGTATTCTACCAATCAGTGTGCAGTATATCAGTATCCTTCCAATCAGGGTGCAGTATATCAGTATTCTACCAATCAGTGTGCAGTATATCAGTATCCTTCCAATCAGGGTGCAGTATATCAGTATTCTACCAATCAGTGTGCAGTATATCAGTATCCTTCCAATCAGGGTGCAGTATATCAGTATTCTACCAATCAGTGTGCAGTATATCAGTATCCTTCCAATCAGGGTGCAGTATATCAGTATCCTGCCAATCAGGGTGCAGTATATCAGTATCCTACCAATCAGGGTGCAGTATATCAGTATTCTACCAATCAGGGTGCAGTATATATCAGTATCCTGCCAATCAGGGTGCAGTATATCAGTATCCTGCCAATCAGGGTGCAGTATATCAGTATCCTGCCAATCAGGGTGCAGTATATCAGTATCCTGCCAATCAGGGTGCAGTATATATCAGCAGACCCAATCAGGGTGCAGTATATATCAGTATCCTGCCAATCAGGGTGCAGTATATCAGTATCCTGCCAATCAGGGTGCAGTATATCAGTATCCTGCCAATCAGGGCGCAGTATATCAGTATCCTGCCAATCAGGGCGCAGTATATCAGTATTTACTATCACCATACAGGTCAGTATAGAAATCAGTATAAAAGATGCAAGTTAAAGATGATACTTTGGGACCTAACCAAATCAGAAAGGTGCAGTATATCAAGTACCTACCAACTCCAAAGTGCATAATAAATCCAGCATGACCTCCTAATGTCTCGCTCACCACACATGCTTCTTAACCTTTGTGCTACAAAGGTACATAAAACACGGCAACTGTTGGAACCTGTGAGACACGCCTGCGGGCTAGGGTGGGAGCGAGCCCTAGCCTGGCTGAAGGGAGGGTCCTGGGGGTGTACGCGGGCGGGGTTTGTAGCTAGGAGCGGGCCTATGGGCTGGAGGGCGAGGCATGGCTCACTGGCAGAGGACAGAGGGCAGCTACCACTCTGAAAGACACAAACCAGATAAGAACAAACCTCCATCTCATGTCTTTATTTCATACAACACAAGACATGAACAGAATGGTGTGTTCCTGAGAGCTGCCAGGCACCAGAACATGTCTGGACCAGAGCGATCCTGTGTCCACATTAAGCCCATGTCAAGAGAGTGAGAGGGGGTGGGAATGTCGCATCTGTGACTAAAATAAATACATGGATGACACAACTGGCAACTGGAGAGGCATGACACAGAGAAGGGTTATGTCCTGTTCACATCAGAGAGAACTACAGCTCCACAGAGAATTACAGCTCTATAGAGAACTACAGCTCTATAGAGAACTACAGCTCTATAAAGAGCTACAGCTCTACAGAGAACTACAGCTCTACAGAGAACTACAGCTCTACAGAGAACTACAACTCTACAGAGAACTACAACTCTACAGAGAACTACAGCTCTACAGAGAACTACAGCTCTACAGAGAACTACAGCTCTACAGACAACTACAGCTCTACAGACAACTACAGCTCTACATAGAACTATAGCTCTACAGAGAACTACAACTATACAGAGAACTACAGCTCTACAGAGAACTACAACTATACAGAGAACTACAGCTCTACAGAGAACTACAGCTCTACAGGGAACTACAGCTCTACAGAGAACTACAGCTCTACAGAGAACTACAGCTCTACAGAGAACTACAGCTCTATAAAGAACTACAGCTCTACAGAGAACTACAGCTCTACAGAGAACTACTGCTCTACAGGGACCTACCTGTCCCAGTTTCTACCTGTCCCAGCTCCTACCTGTCCCAGCTCTCCTACCTGTCCCAGCTCTCCTACCTGTCCCAGTTTCTACCTGTCCCAGCTCCTACCTGTCCCAGCTCTCCTACCTGTCCCAGCTCTCCTACCTGTCCCAGCTCTCCTACCTGTCCCAGTTCCTACCTGTCCCAGTTTCTACCTGTCCCAGCTCCTACCTGTCCCAGCTCTCCTACCTGTCCCAGCTCTCCTACCTGTCCCAGCGCTCCTACCTGTCCCAGCTCCTACCTGTCCCAGCTCTCCTACCTGTCCCAGCTCCTACCTGTTCCAGTTCCTACCTGTTCCAGCTCCTGCTCTCTGCTCCTCCAGATCCAGCTCTGCCTCCTGAACACACGAGACACATTGTTAACACACTGTGTCTATTACTTTCATAGTGCCATACTAGGTGACCATTTTATAAAAGCAACAGCTCACTTTTTTATGTCACTTACATACTATAAATCCATTGTGTACAGTATATCTATGTATGACTAACGTGTGTACACAGGTGTTGCCAGTGGTGATGATGTACCTGTACAGGTAGGGGAGAGGAGCCAGCAACAGCCTCATATGGAGGTGGCAGGTCCAGGGGACAGAACACCTCTGGCCCCTTGATCCTGGAGACTTGAGGGTGGGGGATCACACTGTCGCCAAACATACTGAAACACATGGAACTGATAACTGTACACAACCAAACCATGATGTGTGTGTGTGTGCGTGATATAGTGTCTAAACGAGAACTGGTGAGAGTAGTGTGATGCTGTGTGATGTTATGATGGTGAGTAGGGGATTTGAAGGTTGAGTATGTGTGAGGTTACCGCGAGCCAAGCCGGCGTGTGTATGAGTAGAAAGTGAGAGTAGAAGGGGGCGGCCGGGGGAAAATTCATCGGGTCTAGACAGGTCAGGCTCCTCCCCCTCCTCTGCTATTGAACGAGGCTCATCCTATCAAAAAGAGGCAACAGGCCACATGATCAAAGCTTCATATTCATGTACACCAGATATGAACTTATTATTAAATGATTCTCAGACATTAGTCCATAAATTGATATAGTATTAGTTAATGTATTCCTGTCTCACCAGGCACGGTGTGCGGGAGGTGAGGATCTGCAGGTAGCGTAAGGCAGCAGCCACCAGACACACGGCCGTTGTAAGGGCGTTCAGGGCACACAGCGCAAACAGAACCTTCTGGAACACAGCAGGGGGCAGTCAGGGGGCAGTCAGAGTCAGGGGGCAGTCAGGGGGCAGTCAGAGTCAGGGGGCAGTCAGAGTCAGGGGGCAGTCAGGGGGCAGTCAGAGTCAGGGGGCAGTCAGGGGGCAGTCAGGGGGCAGTCAGGGGGCAGTCAGGGGGCATACAAACACAGGCCTCCACACCCCTATATACAGCCAGCATACCTTGAGTAGGATCTTCATGGTGTTGCAGGAGTGTCCAGGATGCAGCAGCAGTAGTTTGTCTTCAGGACAGGAGGAGGCAGGAGGGAGGGGACAACAGAGACACGCATCCCCTGCCTCGCTCTGGAGAAACACACGCACACGTTGCAACACACACACGTTGCAACACACACACGTTGCAACACACACACACACACATTACAGCTCACACACATATTACAACACACACGTCACGGCACATGCACACATTACAACACACATATTCGTAACATTGTTCTGGAAAACACAACACACACACCACTACAACTGTAACACACACCTAGACTGACTAGTGAAGCACGCCAGCTGTTACTGACCAGCTGGCAGGACGACATGCTGGACAGCATCTGGGCTCCTTGGCAGCACAGGATGAAGCCGGCCAGGTTGAGCAGCACACACACCACAGACAGCAGGACGAACATGTTCACCTGAGAAACATGGTCAGTCAGAGCAGCACAAACATGTTCACCTGAGGAGAAGAGAGGGGTTAGAGCAGCACAAACATGTTCACCTGAGGAGGAGAGGGGTCAGGTCAGAGCAGCACAAACATGTTCACCTGAGGAGGAGAGGGGTCAGGTCAGAGCAGCACAAACATGTTCACCTGAGGAAGACAGGGGTCAGGTCAGAGCAGCACAAACATGTTCACCTGAGGAAGACAGGGGTCAGGTCAGAGCAGCACAAACATGTTCACCTGAGGAAGAGAGGGGTCAGGTCAGAGCAGCACAAACATGTTCACCTGAGGAGGAGAGGGGTCAGGTCAGAGCAGCACAAACATGTTCACCTGAGGAGGAGAGAGGGGTCAGAGCAGCACAAACATGTTCACCTGAGGAGGAGAGAGGGGTCAGAGCAGCACAAACATGTTCACCTGAGGAGGAGAGAGGGGTTAGAGCAGCACAAACATGTTCACCTGAGGAAGACAGGGGTCAGGTCAGAGCAGCACAAACATGTTCACCTGAGGAGGAGAGAGGTCAGAGCAGCACAAACATGTTCACCTGAGGAGGAGAGAGGGGTCAGAGCAGCACAAACATGTTCACCTGAGGAGAACAGAGGGGTCAGGTCAGAGCAGCACAAACATGTTCACCTGAGGAGGAGAGGGGTCAGGTCAGAGCAGCACAAACATGTTCACCTGAGGAGGAGAGAGGGGTCAGAGCAGCACAAACATGTTCACCTGAGGAGGAGAGAGGGGTCAGAGCAGCACAAACATGTTCACCTGAGGAGGAGAGAGGGGTCAGGTCAGAGCAGCACAAACATGTTCACCTGAGGAGGAGAGAGGGGTCAGAGCAGCACAAACATGTTCACCTGAGGAGGAGAGAGGGGTCAGAGCAGCACAAACATGTTCACCTGAGGAGGACAGAGGGGTCAGAGCAGCACAAACATGTTCACCTGAGGAGGAGAGAGGTCAGAGCAGCACAAACATGTTTGTGCTGCTCTGACCCCTCTCCTCTCCTCAGGTGAACATGTTTGTGAGAGAGGTCAGAGCAGCACAAACATGTTCACCTGAGGAGGAGAGAGGGGTCAGAGCAGCACAAACATGTTCACCTGAGGAGAACAGAGAGGTTAGAGCAAACATGTTCACCTCCTAGGTGTGTCAAAGGAAAAGAAAGAGAATATAGGGGAGATTGAGTGATTGTTTCAACTCATTCAGAGCACACACTGGAGAGGAGGTGAGTGTTGACTTACCAACAGCAGCATGGGGCGTCTCCATGTTGTGAGACCCACAATCCCTGATAGGATCACCTGTGGACACAACGTTTATAGGGTCACTTTGGGACTGGTGAGTTCAAACACACTCTGGAACATATGTACTTTCCCCGAAAAATGTTCACCACACACACCACACACACACCTCTCTCACACACACAACACACAACACACACAGACTTAACACTGAGTGCACACACCCTGTGTAAACTCAGTGTGACCCCACAGCTGCTATGATAAACACCTGTAAACAAAGCAGCTAATCCCAGCAAGCGCTCCACAAGCGCTCTGTCACCGAGAGCAACAACTCTCCTGTTGTTTGCAAATCCTGCAGTTTCCTGCCGCTGACCCCCACCTGTATAACATACATGACTTGCATTGTTCAGGATGCTCCAACAGTGTTTACTTTAACCACCGTGTGTACACAGGTTAGTAGTAGGTCAGAAGAAACGCTCCGTGTGACAAAGATTTTATATGCACACGATGCTTCCAATCAAGGCTGCTCTGTTGTCCCACGAAGTGCGCAGATGTGAGACAGAGAACCTGACTTTGCCCTCAGACAGAAATATCCAGACTATTCTGGGTCGAGGAGAATCAGGAACATGCTGCTTTGAGTGCTCAGTCTCAGTACCTTCTGGAACACAAACACTGCCCAGTTATAATGACCAAACAGTCACAAACACTACCCAGTTATAATGACCAAACAGTCACAAACACTACCCAGCTATACAGTCACAAACACTACCCAGTTATACAGTCACAAACACTACCCAGTTATACAGTCACAAACACTACCCAGTTATACAGTCACAAACACTACCCAGTTATACAGTCACAAACACTACTAGCTATACAGTCACAAACACTACCCAGCTATACAGACACAAACACTACCCAGTTATACAGTCACAAACACTACCCAGTTATACAGTCACAAACACTACCCAGTTATACAGTCACAAACACTACCCAGTTATACAGTCACAAACACTACCCAGTTATACAGACACAAACACTACCCAGCTATACAGACACAAACACTACCCAGTTATACAGACACAAACACTACCCAGTTATACAGACACAAACACTACCCAGTTATACAGACACAAACACTACCCAGTTATACAGTCACAAACACTACCCAGTTATACAGTCACAAACACTACCCAGCTATACAGTCACAAACACTACTAGCTATACAGTCACAAACACTACCCAGCTATAATGACACAACAATCACTAACACTGAGCACACACACTGGGTACGGTCACAAACGCTGATATGGAAATGTTACTTCAATGTTTATGTTACAAAAGGGTCAGTTATGGACCTTTGAATCTAGACTCATTGGTGACCTATCAGATGTGAGAGGGCGAGTGAGAGGGCGAGAGAGAGGGTGAGTGAGTGAGAGGGTAAGGTATAAGAGAGTGAGTGAGAGGGTGAGGTATAAGAGGGTGAGTGAGAGGGTAAGATGGTGAGATTTAAGGTATAAGAATAGGAGAGGGTGAGGTATAAAGAGATGTGATGTGAGAGGGTGAGGGAGAGTTTGAGTGAGTGACGAGGTAAGGTATAAGAGACTAGGGAAGAGGGTGAGTATTAAAGGTGAGTGATGAGGCCAGGTGAAGTGAGTGCAGAGGGTAAGGAAATAAGAGTGAGGTGAGAAGGGTGAGCGTATGAAGAGAGTGAGGTGAGCAGGTGTGTGACGAGGTGAGTGAGTGAGAGGTAAGATAAGCAGAGTGAGTAGAGGTTGAGGTATAAGAGGGTGATGAGAGGTGATGTAGGTTAGAGCAGCACAAACATGTTCACCTGAGGAGGAGAGAGGGGTCAGAGCAAACATGTTCACCTGAGGAGGAGAGAGGGGTTAGAGCAGCACAAACACGTTCACCTGAGGAGGAGAGAGGTCAGAGCAGCACAAACATGTTCACCTGAGGAGGAGAGAGGGGTCAGAGCAGCACAAACATGTTCACCTGAGGAGAACAGAGGGGTCAGGTCAGAGCAGCACAAACATGTTCACCTCCTAGCCGGGGGCCAGGGATGTCGTTCGAAAGTATACTAAGAAAGAGTAAATAAGCCGGAGATTGAGTGCCATTTTCAATGGACTCATCAAGCACACATTGGACTGAGAGAGGAGTGTGTGACCTTACCAACAGAAGCATGGGGCGGCGTCTCATGTTTCGTAGACCCACAAAATCCCTGATAGGATCCACCTGGATACACAACCGTCTCTATAGGCTTCCACTCTTCTGGGACGTAGTCACATACACCCACTCTGGCAACATATGTACTTCACAAAGTTCACACTCACACAAACACCACACACTCTCACACACACCCAACACACACACCACACAACACACATCACACACCACTGTGTAAATCAGTGACCCCTACAGCTTTGCCTATAATAAACACCTATAAACACCAGCAGCTAAAATCCCAGCAAGCGCTCCACAAGCGCTCTGTCACCGAGAGCAACAACTCTCCTGTTGTTTGCAAATCCTGCAGTTTCCTGCCGCTGACCCCCACCTGTATAACATACATGACTTGCATTGTTCAGGATGCTCCAACAGTGTTTACTTTAACCACCGTGTGTACACAGGTTAGTAGTAGGTCAGAAGAAACGCTCCGTGTGACAAAGATTTTATATGCACACGATGCTTCCAATCAAGGCTGCTCTGTTGTCCCACGAAGTGCGCAGATGTGAGACAGAGAACCTGACTTTGCCCTCAGACAGAAATATCCAGACTATTCTGGGTCGAGGAGAATCAGGAACATGCTGCTTTGAGTGCTCAGTCTCAGTACCTTCTGGAACACAAACACTGCCCAGTTATAATGACCAAACAGTCACAAACACTACTAGCTATACAGTGACAAACACTACCCAGTTATACAGTAACAAACACTACCCAGTTAATCAGTCACAAACACTACTAGCTATACAGTGACAAACACTACCCAGTTATACAGTAACAAACACTACCCAGTTAATCAGTCACAAACACTACTAGCTATACAGTCACAAACACTACTAGCTATACAGTCACAAACACTACCCAGCTATACAGACACAAACACTACCCAGTTATACAGACACAAACACTACCCAGCTATACAGACACAAACACTACCCAGCTATACAGACACAAACACTACCCAGCTATACAGACACAAACACTACCCAGCTATACAGACACAAACACTACCCAGCTATACAGACACAAACACTACCCAGCTATACAGACACAAACACTACCCAGCTATACAGACACAAACACTACCCAGCTATACAGACACAAACACTACCCAGTTATACAGACACAAACACTACCCAGTTATACAGACACAAACACTACCCAGTTATACAGTCACAAACACTACCCAGTTATAATGACACAACAATCACTAACACTGAGCACACACACTGGGTACGGTCACAAACGCTGATATGGAAATGTTACTTCAATGTTTATGTTACAAAAGGGTCAGTTATGGACCTTTGAATCTAGACTCATTGGTGACCTATCAGATGTGAGAGGGTGAGTGAGAGGGCGCTGGAGCAACAGACGAGGTCGCAGTGAGTGAGCAGGTAGGTATTAAGAGAGTGAGTCACCGAGGTGAATGGCTATAAGAGGGATGAGTCTGGTAACGATGGTGAAGGTGAGTGGAATAGGCGTAAGGCTATAAGCGAGACTGGAGTGAGAGTTGAGGTATATAAGCAGATGGAGTCCATGAGGTGATGTGAGACGAGAGTGATGACGTGAGGGAGGCTAAAGTATAATAGATTGAGGAAGCGGTAGGTATAAGCGGGTAGTGAGGGCCGTGATGAGTGAGGGAGGTAGGTAATAAGAGAGTGATGAACGAGCGTGAGATGATATTTAGCAGAGTCAGTGAGAGCGGTGTGAGCAGGCGTGACTGTGAGTGAGAGTCTGGTAAGGTATATAGAGTGAGTGAGAGGGTGAGGCAAAGAGTGATTTGTGTGAGGCACGGGAGTAGTGACGAGCTGTGAGTGAGAGGGCGAGTGAGAGGGTGAGGTATAAGAGAGTGAGTGAGAGGGTGAGTGAGTGAGTGAGTGAGAGAGTGAGAGGGTGAGGTATAAGAGAGTGAGTGAGAGGGTGAGTGAGAGGGTGAGCGAGAGGGTGAGGTATAAGAGGGTGAGTGAGAGGGTAAGGTATAAGAGAGTGAGTGAGAGGGTGAGTGAGTGAGTGAGTGAGTGAGTGAGAGAGTGAGAGGGTGAGGTATAAGAGAGTGAGTGAGAGGGTGAGTGAGTGAGAGGGTAATTTATAAGAGAGTGAGAGGTGGGGAGAACAGATGCTCCTAGCTGAGTCTTCCCACTGTAGCATCACAGCTGTCTGCTTCCTGTGCTGCTGCAAGGGATTGTGGGGGCTGGAGTCTCTACAGAGTACTAGTCTGGTGTCCTCATCTCCCCTCTCTCCCGCCCAGCACTGGTCTCTCCAGCAGCCCAGCAGGAGGGACACTAAGCACTTCCATATGTGAGGGAGGTGCAACACAACAATCAGGGGTTACAAAACCTCCAGTGAACTGGCCTCCCCTCTGTCATAGGATTTCAAAACACTCTAGTAAAACATTGACTGAACTGGGGGAGTTTGTGTCTAGTTTCAGTTTACTTGTGGGAAAGTTGGCCAATGTTCGATTATTGGAAGGTTGTTTTGATGTTGCGTGACAATTAAAGCTTCAGTATTTCAGACAGAGCTCAGCAGGTTGTAACATCTAACACTTTGATGGGACATCAGTTCAGAAGGAGAAAGCTTGTGAGTGTAGCAGCTACAGCTGGTACAGCGACCAGCAACAAGTTAGCTAAACTCAGAGTACAGCTGGTACAGCGACCAGCAACAAGTTAGCTAAACTCAGAGTATAGCTGGTACAGTGACCAGCAACAAGTTAGCCAAACTCAAGAGTATAGCTGGTACAGCGACCAGCAACAAGTTAGCTAAACTCAAGACTACAGCTGGTACAGTGACCAGCAACAAGTTAGCTAAACTCAAGACTACAGCTGGTACAGTGACCAGCAACAAGTTAGCTAAACTCAGAGTATAGCTGGTACAGTGACCAGCAACAAGTTAGCTAAACTCAGAGTACAGCTGGTACAGTGACCAGCAACAAGTTAGCCAAACTCAGAGTATAGCTGGTACAGTGACCAGCAACAAGTTAGCTAAACTCAGAGTAGTGAATTCTAATCCCTGGATTCAGCAGGGTAAATACTTCTGGGGTGTTCGTGCGTTAGCCTTAACAGGCTGGCATGAACGTCTTAGCCTCTAAGATTCTGGTACCTCTACAGTCCAGAACAGCTAGGTAACGCAACCTAAATCTCATTAAACACATGCTTACAGGCCATTTTTACAAGCTGTTGGAGCAACACAACATCTAGTCTGCTTAAAACAACTAGCATCAGAGGGAAAGGGATTCCATATGAGTGGAATCTATAAAACATACTGATCATAATGACCCAGGCTGTCATACACATCCCAACGCACAGCTGGACATGTTAACATCTCACAACGACAGGAACAGGACTTGTCAAAGCCATGGAGCTGCACAAACGCTACCTTAGAGCTCTTTCAGTTAAAGATACTCTTTCACTGCATTCGAGATCTTATTACATCGTCAGTCGTAGTGAATACGTAAGATACCTGTTGATGCATAAGCTATTGTCTGGAACAAATGCGGATCTCGTAGGAACCATGCTAACATGGAGCAGTCTACCGTAAACTTACCGAGGAACCAGCCCAGAAGGGGCACGAGCTGCGGATGGGAGGAGAGCTGCTCAGCGACAAGGCTCCGAAAGAGAGCGCGACCATGGAGCACCCGAGCAGCAGCTGCAGCAAGCCGAGGGAGAGCAGCGGGCGCCCGGGGAGCAGCGCGGGGATGATCCGCGACTGAGACCCCGGCATGCGAGAGCTGGATATACAACGGGGTCGGCTTCTGTAGGAAGGCTCTGCCAACTGAGAAGCCAGCGAAGCACCGGTAACGGGACAACAGGAACCGGGGAGAACTACCGGGAGAGACATTTGGGAAGTGAGTTTAGTAAAACAACTAGTCCATGAAGCTGGATAAAATCGGGAAAACGTATTCTCATTTCTTCCTGTGTGTTCTGAACTCAAGTGTGAATTCGTCCGCGAGCTTCGACCACCTAGCTGCTACAGCTGCCATAGTCCAAGCGAGGTGTCTCACATTGAAGTTTTAAAATAACTACTCGGTGACTGGGATCTTGTCTTGCATTTCACATATTTTGGCTGCGGGACAAAATGGGCGGAGGAAAGCAGGTCGCATGGGAACTGGGCGGACCGGCGTCAGTTTGATGACGGAACGCAGGTGTCTGAACCAAGAGGCAGCGGGTACTGGCACCATGGACATTATGTCTATGACTGGCACACCGTCTCGAATGTTACTTCCGCATCATTAGTGTCATTGGTCAATCAAACGTTGAGCCTCGCCCACATTTAAGGCCTCGCCCACATTTAAGGCCTCGCCCACATTTAAGGCCTCGCCCACATTTAAGGCCTCGTCCAGAGGGATTTTTAAAGGTAGTTTTTGGACAGTGTCATTGAGCTGCGCTTCAAATAACGTCATCTGATGATTTAAAGTAAGAAAGGTGCAGCTCTCGCAATCAACCACCAGATGGCGGCAGTAAAGGACAGCCCCAATGAACGGACATGGAAGAATTCTTTAACTGAGGTTTAATCTTTATACTGCTTTGTACTTGTATAGAACAGTAGTGTAATTTTAGCGTGAGAAGTGCCGTTCTGAAAGTGAACCACTGCGTGGCGACAGAAAAAAGCTGCTCTAAAACCAAGACAGTAAGCCTTGTGTATTTTTGTCTCATTAAGATTTTCATACACAAGATTGCAATACTGCGTACAAGACATGTGTAAGTCTGTGCACATTATTACGGTGCTGAACTACTGATTTATACCTGCTTTTCTGATGTCCTCAGTTGTATGTTGCTTAGGGTAAAAGTCGCCACAGGGCGCCAAATTACAGAAAGCAGAGAAAGTACAATTTATTTAAAGTTATCACCTCCAACCTACTTCAACTAATAAAATGTTAATAATACATTTTTTGGATAGAGACAGCCAGCCAGAACGTGTTAATGCCATGTTTGTTAACATTTAGAGAAAGACAAAAGGACCTCAATAATTTCTCACCTGCCAGTCTGGGACACAACATTCAAGATCCATCAAGATTTACAGTGAAAGTTAAGCTTCTTGAGAGCTGCTTTAATAACATTAAACGTAACATTTTGTGATAATGTTCACCATATGTTATACGCTGCTCCTTTTCACTATTTTGAACACTACTAAAACCGAAGCTCAACGTGTTCTTCATTTAAATATACTGTTACCGTAAAACGATGAAACGCACTACAGAGAGGAAGTGGCACAGCTGGCAGAACGGTGTGGTGCAAACAACCTGTCCCTCAACTAGAGTAAGATAAAAGAGGTTGTGATGGAATTCAGGAGAAACTCCGCTGATCAGCCCCCACAGACCGCTCGCCTGTGGAGAGAGTCAACAGCACTAAATTCCTGGGGGTGCACATAACAGAGGACCTCACCTGGACCACCAACACCAAGTCACACTCAAAGAAGGCACATCAGCGACTACACTGCTCTGCCGGCTGATGAGAGCAAGTCTCCCTCCACCTATCCTCACCACATTCTACAGTGGCACCATTGAGAGTGTGCTCACCAGCTGCATCACTGTCTGTACGGGAACTCAACTGGGTACTGCAAGACCATCCAGTGGACAGTGAACACAGCTGCAAAGATCATCGGTGCCCCTCCCCCCTCAATCCTAGAAATCTACCACACACGATGCTCCAGCAAAGCTAATGGTATCATAAAGGACCCCACACACCCCTCCCACAGCCTCTTACAGCCACTACCATCAGGTAGACGATAACGGAGCATCAGAGCCCGCTCTGCCAGACTGCTTAACAGTTTTTTCCCCCAGGCTGTGAGAACCCTGAACTCGCCCGGGTCTCTACGACTACCCACACAATAACTAAGACTATCGGAAAAACTTGCACTAGTCACTCACCTACTGCACTAATCACTTTTCACACACACTGCTGTGTCCACAACTGCAGCTAAAGATCTGTAATTTAAATGTATATTTAACGCCTCATATTCTTCGCACATTACAATACTCTTCATGTACATCGGTAAGTATTTGTACATTTTGTATAGTTTGTATCTTGTTAGTTTATGTATAGGAAAATGTTATATTTATTTTAAAATTGTTTGTTGTTATACTGTACTGTTGAATGTCTGAACTTATGTAGCAC